>CM070074.1:52890902-53373105 GCA_036250285.1 Pyrocoelia pectoralis
GACAAAAAGTGCGGGAAAAAAAAGTGCGACAAAAAGTGCGGAAAAAAGTGCGACAAAAAGTGCGAAAAAATGCGGAAAAATGCGAAAAAAGTGCGACAAAAAGTGCGGAAAAAATGCGACAAAAGTGCGAAAAGTGAAAAATGCGACAAAAAGTGCGGAAAAAAGTGCGACAAAAAGTGCGAAAAAAGTGCGACAAAAAGTGCGGAAAAAAGTGCGACAAAAAGTGCGGAAAAAGCGGAAAAAATGCGACAAAAAGTGCGGAAAAAAGTGCGGAAAGTGCGACAAAAAGTGCGGAAAAAAGTGCGAAAAAAATGTGAAAAAAAGTGCGGAAAAAAGTGCGACAAAAAGTGCGGAAAAAAGTGCGACAAAAAGTGCGGAAAAAAGTGCGGAAAAAAGTGCGACAAAAAGTGCGAAAAAAGTGCGACAAAAGTGCGAAAAAAGTGCGACAAAAAGTGCGAAAAAATGCGAAAAAAGATGCGGAAGAGAGTGCGAAAAAAGTGCGAAAAAGTGCGAAAAAAAGTGCGAAAAAATGCGACAAAAAGTGCGGAAAAAAGTGCGGAAAAAAATGCGAAAAAAAGTGCGAAAAAAGTGCGACAAAAAGTGCGGAAAAAAGTGAAAAAATGCGGAAAAAAGTGCGACAAAAAGTGCGAAAAAAGTGCGGAAAAAGTGCGAAAAAAGTGCGACAAAAAGTGCGGAAAAAAGTGCGACAAAAAGTGCGGAAAAAATGCGAAAAAAGTGCGGAAAAAGTGCGAAAAAAAAAAAGTGCGAAAAAAGTGCGACAAAAAGTGCGAAAAAAGGGCGAAAAAAGTGCGGAAAAAGTGCGAAAAAACAAAAAGTGCGGAAAAAAGTGCGACAAAAAGTGCGAAAAAAGTGCGACAAAAAGTGCGGAAAAAAGTGCGACAAAAAGTGCGAAAAAAGTGCGGAAAAAAGTGCGACAAAAAGTGCGGAAAAAATGCGAAAAAAGTGCGAAAAAGTGCGACAAAAAGTGCGGAAAAAAGTGCGGAAAAAAGTGCGAAAAAAGTGCGAAAAAAGTGCGGAAAAAAGTGCGGATAAAAGTGCGACAAAAAGTGGGGAAAAAAGTGCGAAAAAAGTGCGACAAAAAGTGCGGAAAAAAGTGCGGAAAAAAGTGCGAAAAATGCGGAAAAAAGTGCGACAAAAAGTGCGGAAAAAAGTGCGAAAAAAGTGCGACAAAAAGTGCGACAAAAAGTGCGGAAAAAAGTGCGGAAAAAAGTGCGACAAAAGTGCGGAAAAATGCGAAAAAAGTGCTAAAAAAGTGCGAAAAATAGTGCGGAAAAAGTGCGACAAAAGTGCGGAAAAAAGTGCGACAAAAAGTGCGGAAAAAAGTGCGGAAAAAAGTGCGACAAAAAGTGCGGAAAAAGTGCGACAAAAAGTGCTAAAAAAGTGCGGAAAAAAGTGCGGAAAATAGTGCGACAAAAAGTGCGGAAAAAGTGCGACAAAAAGTGCGAAAAAAAGTGCGACAAAAAGTGCGAAAAAAGTGCGACAAAAAGTGCGGAAAAAAGTGCGGAAAAAAGTGCGACAAAAAGTGCGACAAAAAGTGCGACAAAAATGCGAAAATAAAAGCGGAAGAAAGTTCGACAAAAAGTGCAGAAAAAAGTGCGGAAAAAATGCGAAAAAAGTGCGGAAAAAAGTGCGACAAAAAGTGCGGAAAAAAATGCGAAAAAAAGTGCGGAAAAAGTGCGACAAAAAGTGCGGAAAAAAATGCGAAAAAAAGTGCGGAAAAAAGTGCGACAAAAAGTGCGGAAAAAGTGCGACAAAAAGTGCTAAAAAAGTGCGGAAAAAAGTGCGGAAAATAGTGCGACAAAAAGTGCGGAAAAAAGTGCGACAAAAGTGCGAAAAAAAAGTGCGACAAAAAGTGCGGAAAAAAGTGCGGAAAAAAGTGCGACAAAAAGTGCGGAAAAAAGTGCGACAAAAAGTGCGGAAAAAATGCGAAAAAAAGTGCGGAAAAAGTGCGACAAACAGTGCGGAAAAAAATGCCACAAAAAGTGCGGGAAAAAGTGCGGAAAAAAATGCGAAAAAAAGTGCGACAAAAAGTGCGGAAAAAAGTGCGGAAAAAAATGTGAAAAAAAGTGCGGAAAAAAGTGCGACAAAAAGTGCGGAAAAAAATGCGAAAAAAAGTGCGGAAAAAGTGCGACAAAAAGTGCAGAAAAAAGTGCGGAAAAAAGTGCGACAAAAAGTGCTAAAAAAGTGCGGAAAAAAGTGCGGAAAATAGTGCGACAAAAAGTGCGGAAAAAAGTGCGACAAAAAGTGCGAAAAAAAAGTGCGGCAAAAAGTGCGGAAAAAAGTGCGACAAAAAGTGCGGAAAAAAGTGCGGAAAAAAGTGCGACAAAAAGTGCGGAAAAAATGCGAAAATAAAAGCGGAAAAAAGTGCGACAAAAAGTGCAGAAAAAAGTGCGGAAAAATGCGAAAAAAAGTGCGGAAAAAAGTGCGACAAAAAGTGCGGAAAAAGTGCGACAAAAAGTGCGGAAAAAAATGCGAAAAAAGTGCGGAAAAAGAGCGACAAAAAGTGCGGAAAAAAGTGCGGAAAAAAGTGCGACAAAAAGTGCTAAAAAAGTGCGGAAAAAAGTGCGACAAAAAGTGCGACAAAAAGTGCGGAAAAAAGTGCGGAAAAAAGTGCGACAAAAAGTGCGGAAAAAAGTGCGACAAAAAGTGCGGAAAAAAATGCGAAAAAAAGTGCGGAAAAAGTGCGACAAAAGTGCGGAAAAAAGTGCGGAAAAATGCGACAAAAAGTGCTAAAAAAGTGCGGAAAAATGTGCGGAAAAAAGTGCGACAAAATGTGTGGAAAAAAGTGCGACAAAAAGTGCGAAAAAAAAGTGCGACAAAAAGTGCGGAAAAAAGTGCGACAAAAAGTGCGGAAAAAAGTGCGACAAAAAGTGCGGAAAAAAGTGCCTGTAACTCTTTAACTATCGAAGATCGTGACACCCTACCGCGGACTTTTCTTTAGTAAATTTTGTGCTCTACAAATTTCTTCATATACAATTTTCCTCTATCTAGCACCGTTTTTGTGTCGTCGCGGCGCAAACACAATCAGATGTAATTATGCTACTTAATACAAGTATTTTTCAGGTTAACTGAGAGAGATTGCGTTACCCTATTATTTTTAACATATAAAAGACATCATAAGGAGCATATTTGATCTTATGAAATTTTTTGTATCTCGAAAAATAAACTCGGTACAGACGAAAAACACATCAAATGAGTATTCCTCAAGTGTAATTCACTCTACAAGTGACGTCACGCGTCATATTTGCGGACCGCCCACCATGCGCAACATCCTATCTTTAGTATTTATATCGTGCGTGATACTCCTTCAACAAAAGCATTTGTTGACCAGTTGAGTTGACAAAAGATTTCTTCGATATTTCTTCTTGTATTATTCAACAATTTATTTGACTCAATTTTCTATACATACTTGTATTGCCATCTACTGCAGTTAACTGTCACTATTTCTAATAAAACCAAAGCTTCATTTACATTAGAGGTCTAAGGAGTATTTAGTCTATGCCGGTACGTTGAACTCTTATTGCGAGAATTCTAACGGAATTAGTTTTACGGTGAACCCCTTATCACATGCGAAAATGTATGGCAAGTATTTTCCGTTTATGACATTTTTTTATACGATTTCAAATTTAGAAAATAATGAGAAAAACTACAAACCACTCCTCTTTTTACTAGCCTTGCTGTAATGCAACAGACAAAGAAGATTATACTAAAACGGGCGTGGTTGCGTCGAGGAGACCACCTTGTACCGGCAACATAACTTCAAAGGTGCCGACGGAGAGTGTCGCTTCTGGGTCACTAGTGTTTTATTCTGTGGCTATGCGCTTTCGTAACGTATTTCTTATATAAATTTTTCTGGGAAATGTCTAAGAAAGCGTATTGTTTGAAACGACAAGGAATTTCGTGTACAAACTGAAGACAAACTTTCTCTTATAATAATGACTCCGATGAGTCATTGTTCGTACTTTGGAATATTTCCCATTGTATTATTTCTACCTGCAGTCTGCACCTACATACAGTACATAACAATGTTTTGTGCACATATACCTACAGTCTTGGTTGGTACGCTAGGGCCTAGGCGTAGGTATTTATTCTGTGGCTATATACCTAATATGGGGTTGATACTGCGTCCCCCCAACATTGTGCCGTGTTAAGCGTATTTTTAAATTGAATATGTACCTAGATATAGTTGTACCCACGAGAGTTGCCGTGCACGTCATTACTTGAATCGTATGTATTAAGATTTAGACAGGGTGTTTGGTTTTTTGTGTACGACCCTGAACTACATTTTTCCATACGGACCACCCTATATATTTCGTGGTTTTTGAAAAGAGAATTAAATTTCCTAAATTTTGATGTATCACTTGTTATATTTATGTTGAATATTATTTGCAATATTGCATTTTATACATTGTTATTTCAAATTAAAAATATTTTTAAATCATACTGCCGTCTTTTGTTAACAATGGAAACCTAGATGTCTACAAACAAACATTTTAATGTAGGTATAAAAATAATATTTAACAGAAATATAACAAGTGATACATCAAAATTTATGAAATTTCACTCTCTTTTCAAAAACCCAAAAATATATAGAGTGGTCCGTATGAAAAAATGTAGTTTAGGGTGGCACACAAAAAACCAAACACCCTGTATAAAACTGTTTATCGCGATGGATTCTACGCAAAAAAGTGTTCTAAGAAAGATTTTTTGAAAATCACCTATCTTTAAAAATAAGAAAGTTATGGAGCATTAAAGAAATCGACCAAATTCGAGAAACGCCCCCTAGCGTCCAAACGATTAAAGATAGCTAAATTCTGTTTGCGCCAGTAATTTTCTCACTTATAATTGCACAAGCGGTTTGTATTTTACCGAGTAAATTTAGGTTGTTTAATAGGAATCTGTTGCCTAGCAATTAGACGAGAAAAACTGTCAACCAATAAAAATGCGACACCGAAGGTGGAGCATTTTTAGGTTGACAGTTTTTCGAGTCAAATTGCTAAAGGAAACAGATTAGAATTTAAACAACACAAATTTACTAGGTATAAATACAAATCTCGAGTGTAATTCGGCAGGACAATTTAACGAACAAGAAATTTAGAAATCCGTTCGTAACTTTACCAAATGGACTCATTCTTAAAGTAACACACACATCATGCAATAAATTATTCGCAAATGTCAAACTATGTATTTATACGGCGGGCACGCATACTGCGATAGTTGATTAGAATTTGAAAGTGAAAAAAACACTACTAGCATTTGTCGCTGTAAAAGTGACAATTGCACTACGGCTAATGGGATTTTTTATACATGAGTTAGGGGAAAAATACGATTTTTTGGAAACCATTTTTTCTCATAGAGGAATCATAATGAATCATTTCCCCCCAAGAAATAGTCGTCTACGACCAGCCGTTCCTTAGAAATAGCTCTTTAAAGTCGCTTCGTTATCAGCTGGACCCGACCACAGCCCGAACGTTTCCGACGATGCCCTAAGGCCCTGTGACGTCACGTCCCACACGGAAATGTACGGAGCGTATGGAGACCAGTGTTTTTAGTCGTTTTTATCTTATATTTATGTAGTTTTTCGTTGTATTTTACCATTTTATAAACATGGGTGGCGTTCGTAAATATTGTTAACGCTCTAAACTACGATTAAAATATGTCTCCCAAAATACCATTGGGGAACTTTTATAAATTTCTCGAGGTTCTGGGACCGGCGTAGCTAAACGTGAACATTGCGTCGGTTTGTTTACTACGTTTCTCATTACACCGTGTGTTTTGTTGAAGTGCAAAACAACTTTTCTTTCCTTAACCTGACCTAGTAAACAGCATCTACATTCTGTGTTAGGCATACCGACTTATGTTCTTAAAGTGATAAAACCGAATATGATGATGATAAACACAAGAAATAATTAATAATGATTTTGTATTAACTGGCGGCGTTGATCCGGTCTGCAAATCGACCACTTATATATGGCCACAGAAATAGTTTTGTGTGCAAGATATTCAAGTGTCCTTTTGTTTTCAATTCACCAACAAATTATGTAATTAAAAAAACCACTCACCTGGCGTTTATATTCCGTGGAAACAGTTGAAAATCGTAAAAAAACAACTCCGCAAGGCAGAACCAACAGGTCCTGTACGGGTTGTGACGTCACTGTGCCATCGGGAAACTCGGAAACGTTCGGCATGTGATCGGCTCTCGCCAATTTTAAGGCAACTTAATAATTTAATTACGGACAAACTACTATTCGGATCGCCGTAAAATTTTTCACGGCAAAACTTTTTTTGAAATCTTCGTGTGATGATGTGTAGAGTAGGTTCAGAATCTCGTGGCACTCGGAATGCGCAGCGGGATTTACAACAATTTCGAAAAATAGGCACGACATTATACGTCCAAAAACATTGGTAGGTAAAATGCCATCCTAAATATGTAGAGTAAATAAATATATGTGTAATTATTTATAGAACTTCATATTAGTATCGTAGTATCGCGTTTAAATAAATCCCGCCACACATCTCGAGTGCCACGAGATTTTGAAACTACTCTACTACATTGATTTCTGAGATTTCGTATTGTTGCCTATTGTCATTAAAATTGAGCTCCAGGCACCTTGGTCTATTTTTTTCTATCTCTTAAGATAAATAAAGGGCGTTGCTATAAAGCTGCATTTATAGTGTCGGTATCGGTAAGCAATAAGAAATAAGAAATAAGCGGTAAGGAAATGAACTTATGGATAACCTGTATACAGTGAACTCTTTAGAGTTCACTGCCTGTATATCATTTATAGTAGAAATAAGCGGTAAGCAGTAAGCAGTACGAAATAAGGAATTGGTCCAATTTTATTTCTTACCGTTACCGTTACCGAATCGGGAACATTCGTGTACAGCTGTGAGCTTACGAGCTAAGAAAAGACAGATGACATCAATATAAATCAGGTGTTAAAGAAATATTTGAGTGAAATATATTATACTTATTCAAGAATCGATGGGAAAATATTATGTCAAGTTGATTTTAATTTTTTGCTTGTCTATGATCGTACCTTAGGTAACTTAAGAATCGTACCATAAACACAGTAATAATAGGTGTTTTCTTTTTGCATTTTGTGGTAGCTTTAAGTCAGCTCTGTCAATACACACCATTCGTTTTATAAAAATAATTTGACTCAGTTCTCAATAACCCTATTCGTTTTAAAAGCTTTATTTAAGTTTTATATTAACCTGAGGCAGAAATGTCTTATGACGCAAGGATCTTTAATCACGTGATAATTGTGCATGTGCCCAACCCTGTGGCGATGCAAAAAGAAAACACCTAATTTAAATTAAACCCGCAATGCGCATGCTTACTCTGTTACCGTTAAAGAACTATAAATGCGTTTTTATTTCTTACTGCTTATTTTTTATTTCTTATTGCTTACCGATACCGATACTATACATCCAGCTTTAGAAAGTGTCCAATTTGAACCACCCTGTACATGATACAAAATTTATCGTATCATGCGCCGTGTATATTATTATCTGCGCGTTGCTCCCGTAGTGGGGAGACCGAGAATATTAGGTGTTTTCTTTTTGCATCGCCACAGGGTTAAGTAAAGTCGCAATCATCACGTGATTGAAGTGTCTTGCATCATGTAGACATTTCTGCCTCAGGTTAATATAAAACTTAAATCAAGCTTTTAAAACGAATAGGGTTATTGAGAACTGAGTCAAATTATTTTTATAAAACGAATAGTGTGTTTATTGACAGAGCTGACTTAGGTCTACCCACAAACCACTAAAAATAGACTGTCCACTTCTATAGAAAAATAGTTGGTAGAGAAATGCGGGACGGCGACTTCACAAGAGGAAAAGGGTAGGTTGAGTGACGCCCACAGCACCTTATTGGTTAATGCTTTATTGGGGGAAAATTTGAATTAAAATAAAGTAAGGTTATTGTTTTAATAAAATCATATTTATGGTTATGTTTATCATTTATGTATCTATTGAAAATGAAATAAGACATTTAGTTACAATTTACATGATATATAACAGTGAAAACAGTACCTATTCTACAAAGTAATACATCTGCCGGATCGCCGGATGAATTTGTTGAAATTGTACAATGCAATGCTGGCATAACAACACTTTTGGAACGTTCAGCAACAGTTTTTTCTTCATAATCCTGAAATAAATGTGGATATGAAGACTCATATGAAACTCATAAATATAATCAATTAAAAAAATAATATTGTATCAAGCTTACTTTATATATTGGAAATGCATTATTACGTACCTAATAAAATTGTGCTGAAGTCTTCAATAATGTCACTTTATAAAGGGAAACCCACGTCCAATTTTTACATTCTCCATTAATAAATTCAACCCATTTGTTAAAAATGGACTTTAAATATAAATGTTTTGGGTTTTGAAACCTACATCTACAGACTTTTCTATTCCTATTCTTCCATATTACACATGCGGTGACCATGTTATGTTCTTAATTCTAACAAATAGCGAAAAAGTAAATATAGGTAGGTACGCAAGTTTAAAAACTTA
Organism: Pyrocoelia pectoralis; assembly: GCA_036250285.1. NCBI lineage: Eukaryota > Metazoa > Arthropoda > Insecta > Coleoptera > Lampyridae > Pyrocoelia > Pyrocoelia pectoralis. Next base: position 52,899,456 of record CM070074.1, read on the forward strand.
CCAGAAAACTATAAACTTTAATACACAATAAGTAATAAACAACAAAATATAAACGCAAAACCCAATAATGAACGGTTATGTGACGCTGATGTACTTCACATATTTTAAACGAAAAATACCGCCGTAAAATCAGACGCTTATCACTTCGTTTGAAATGTCACAATTTAATTTTATAATTCTCAGTATGTACCAACAAGGTCTACCCACAAACCACTAAAAATAGACTGTCCACTGCTATAGGAAAATAGTTGGTAGAGAAATGCGGGTGTTGACTTCACAAGAGGAAAGGGGATTTGTAGGTTGGTTAACCTGTTCACAAAATTAGTTGGTACTGAGATTATAAAATTAAATTGTGACATTTCAAACGAAGTGATAAGCGTTTGATTTTACGGTGGAATTTTTCCTTTAAAATATGTGAAGTACATCAGCGTCACATAACCGTTCATTATTGGGTTTTGCGTTTATATTTCTTGTTTATTACTTATTGACTTATTTGTGTATTAAAGTTTATAGCTTTCTGGTAAGTTTTTAAACTTGCGTAGGTACCTTATATTTACTTTCGCTATTTGTTAGAATTAAGAACATAACATGGTCACCGCATGTGTAATATGGAAGAATAGGAATAGAAAAGTCTGTAGATGTAGGTTTCAAAACCCAAAACATTTATATTTAAAGTCCATTTTTAACAAATGGGTTGAATTTATTAATGGAGAATGTAAAAATTGGACATGGGTTTCCCTTTATAAAGTGACATTATTAAAGACTTCAGCACAATTTTATTACGTAATGATGCATTTCCAATATATAAAGTAAGCTTGATACAATATGATTTTTTTAATTGATTATATTTATGAGTTTCATATGAGTCTTCATATCCACATTTATTTCAGGATTATGAAGAAAAAACTGTTGCTGAACTTTCCAAAAGTGTTGTTATGCCAGCATTGCATTGTACAATTTCAACAAATTCATCCGGCAGATGTATTACTTTGTAGAATAGGTACTGTTTTCACTGTTATATATCATGTAAATTGTAACTAAATGTCTTATTTCATTTTCAATAGATACATAAATGATAAACATAACCATAATATGATTTTATTAAAACAATAACCTTACTTTATTTCAATTCAAATTTTCCCCCAATAAAGCATTAACCAATAAGGTGCTGTGGGCGTCACTCAACCTACCCTTTTCCTCTTGTGAAGTCGCCGTCCCGCATTTCTCTACCAACTATTTTTCTATAGAAGTGGACAGTCTATTTTTAGTGGTTTGTGGGTCTACCACAACGTGCAAAAAGAAAACACTCGCTGGCGCAGATATACACGGCTCCCGTGGTGGGGAATGGGGATACAGTCCTGTTATCGTAACATTAACCACGTATTTACACCAATGACATTTTACCCTAACCTAATTATTGTATGTAACAGAAACTTAATCTTTGATTGAATATTTATGAACCGAAATGTCTAATTCAAATGTTGGAACATTGGAAGAGATTGCTTTAAAAAGGAAAGAGAAACTACATGCTTTGAAACGAAAAAGAGAAGGGAATGAGGAACCCAATTCATTACCTTCAAGTGTACAAACAGTTCTTCCCAAGTAAGTAATTACTTACCTTATGTAAATGTAAATTTTTATTGCTCATTTGGTAGGCCAAAGTTTCGAAGTTATAAACCAGAAGATGAAAAACTTAACGAACTTACATTAGGGGATGCAAAACCTGGCAATGTTGAAGCAGAAGTAAAGGATCAGTTAAGCTTAGCAAAAACACAAGTAATTATTGATGAGTTGGACATTACAAATTTGGCTCCTCGAAAACCAGATTGGGATTTAAAGCGAGATGTTGCCAAAAAATTAGAGAAATTAGAACGTAGAACACAAAGAGCAATTGCAGAACTGATTAGAGATAGGCTAAAAGAACGAGAAACTTTTGGAAATAGTTGATACTTTCACTTTAATTCTATGTACACAATTAGTTAAATAATTTTTAATTAATTAGCTGTTACCTGTTTAATTTCGATGGTTACATATGAGCACCGTGTTAAAAAGTGTTACTTTATGCTGACCTAGCACCAAAACTTGATTTTCATCTTAATGTCAATGAAACAGAGTATGTCTTGTGTAAGTTCATGCGCCATACACATTTTATCTTTTTAGCACACTTATAGTCACTACATTATATGAATATGGCAGAATGCATCATTTGTTTTTATATAGTTAGGTGCTATAGTCGGAGTCGGATTTACCATAAGGCTAGAAAGGCTATAGAGTATAGCCTATAGCAGGGGTGGCGAACCTTTTTATAAACACGTGTCAAAAATGTGCGAATAAAATAGATACATTTTCTAACATGCCAGGTTTTTTTTATGTGCCTATTAGTGGAACTAAGCGAGTTTAAAAATGAAAAAAAATAAGCATTAACTGCCCCCTCTTGCCCCTCCTTATGGGCGTCCATGAAAATAAGTTTAATAATAAAAGAAGTTAGGAAAGTAGTTTTTCATTTATTTAACAATATTCATTCAAAATAATTGTTATAAAATAAATTTTCAAATAATATCTATAAAAAAATAAAAATACGCGACCATACAACCACAATACTGGTAACTTATAGTTCTGCGTGGTTAAACAATACTCGCGCAGAGTGACAACGAATGATAACGACGGGTCCACCATCTAGCGCAGAACTTTTCGAACGCTAACAGAGAGCTTTAATACTTTGACTAAATTCCTCATACGTAGTTGCATCGTTAGTTCATTTAAAAAGTGTTATCGTTAAATCTTAGGCATCAAAAAGACATTAATTTAATAATTTTAACGACAAAAATGTTATTTTCGCACTGAATTTTTCAAAATTATGACGTGCCAGCAATTTTTTTCTATGTGCCATAGGTTCGCCACCCCTGGCCTATAGCCTAGGGCGGCAAATTGTAGGGGGCGGCAAATGTTGGAGTTAAAATGATTAAATAACAAAATGACAACTAAACAAATTCAAATCATATGAAAAAATACAATATTTTAGCGAAAATTACTGTAGATAAGGGGCGGCAAAATATTTCCAGCCTAAGGGCGGCGCGAATTCGTAAATCTTTTGATATCTATTAACGTCTATTCACACATGTCAGTCACGTCTCAGTTCCGTCACCGTTCCGTCTCAGTCTCATTCGGTAAAGATTTGTGACGGCTATTCACACATATCAGTAAATAATTCATATTTTTATGTAAAAACCCCACACTGTTTACGAAGAGACGTCAGTCAAAACAAGAAAATATCGTTGACGACGAATTAAAATTATGACTGAACGGAGACTGAAACGTGACTGACTGTAGAATCGGTGACTTGCCGGACGTGTGTGAATATGTCCGTTAAAATTAAAGGCAACGATATATTTTTTTATCGTGACTGAGACTGTTTGACGGAACGGAACTGAGACGTGACTGACATGTGTGAATAGACCTTTAGTGTTGCACCATTCTCGATACCATAAAACATTCATTATCTGTTGAAAAAAATCATCAGTGAACTTGAAGAACAACTTTAAAATTCTTCAACAACAAATATTTATAGTCCTCAAGGTGACCATATAGGTAACACAATGTCGGAAATTTCACGTTCACACTCTTGTTCGTTTGATATTGCAGGCAGTAGGCATCCAAGATAGATGACGATACGCATCAGCTGTGTTGTGACTGCCAAATTTAACTTTAACTTTCTCTTATTTTTTATTTTACATTTACTTACCTAAAAATAAAATCTATCTGCCATTAACAATTGTTTGTACACATTTCCTTCTACCCTTTTTTGACCAGAACACTCTTCTGCTTGTTCCCATGTTACATTGTTACATATCATTTCTTGCAGATCTGTGATTTCTTGAGGTCTCCCATGTCCTAGACCTCTTGGCTAATACTCCTGCTTGCTGTAGTGAATAATTGTTATATTTACTCATCTTTTGATTTCTTCTTGTTTTATTTTTGGAATCTTTTAGCTTAAATTTTGAGAAATTAATGATAAAATTAAATTTTTAAACGAAAATTATACATTTTGCTCAAGCACAAATCGACTTCACTAAAAAAGCATCTAGAATACATATAATACATAATGTGATAACTACAGACCAATAAGTATCAGCAGAGACCAGTACTTACTAAATGTAACCTATAAAATCTTCGCTTAATTTATCAATAGTAGAGTAGCTTAAAAGAAAAGACAGAAAGGATTCTGAGTGATTATCAGAGCGGGTTTAGGCCAGGGAGATCAGCACTGGAACATATTTTTCAGATAAAAATCGCAGTAGAGAAATCAATGAAAATACATATATTGTTTGTGGCCTTCAGATAGGCATCCGATAAAATAAAAAGAGGACTTGTAACGGAAATGAAGAAGATGCGATTCAAACAAAAACTGATAAACCTCTAACAAGTATAACGCTCACAGAAACACGAAATAACATCAGACTAAGAGGAAACCTAGGAGAGTCTTTCAAATCAAACAACGGACTGAAGCAAGGAGACCCCCTGTCATCTTTTAGTATCGTACTAAAACAAATGATACTGAACACCACGATAAATGCACGATCATCGATAATCAACCAAATACTAACGTTTGCTGACGAACGTAACGCTAATGGCAAGAACTGAAACAAATCACAAAAGAGCTTAAAAAGGGAATCAAGAAGGGCAAAAGTCAGAGAATAAAAAAAGCAAATTACAAATAAGGCTGGAAAGCAAGAGCTATATTATAGTTTCGAAAACATAGACAAATTCATATATTTGGGTGTGCAAATAACAAATAACGGCAACGAGGAGAAATAGAAAGACGAATAGCGCTAAGTGCAAGAGCAACCGGAATGTACCATCAGCCAATTCTGCGAAATAAAAACACTACGTGGAGACTAAAACTGCGGATCTACGAGACAAATATATGTATATTACATATTTGCATAACGCCATAACTTGTCATTTTGAACAACTTTTCTTAGTGGCACTTTGGCGTACTATGAACGGAAAAGGTACATCACCAGAAACGAAATTGATAAATAAAGGATTTTGGCTCGACTGTAAAGGCCTACTTGATTTTAACAAATCGAAAGTAAACTGAAAATAAGTTTCAGACCAAGCAGGGCGGAATCCTAAAATATGAAATTCCAATTCGAAAATTTTTGGTCCGTCTCACCTAGATTGTGAACTCAATCCGGGGACACACTGTCTATCACTAAAATATGTAATTATCCTGTGTAATTATAATTCAAAAAATTTAGTGATGAATATGTACAAAAACAAACATCATCAAACCACACTGACATATAGATATTACGCGCCAATTTTACAAGCAGTGTAAATTCGTCGTTTGCGCATTGCTGCGCTCGCCTTCTTAGGTGACTACGACTATAGGTCCAAAAGTCCCCACTCTTATTCTTAATTCCAAAATAAAACCCTTAACTTTTTCTCGTTTCCCCACTTCCTTTTACCACAGTGTTATGTCTTCTGTGCCTTTACTAGCCCAACCCCCTTATCCCTCCCTCCCTTTAGTGTTTTGCGCTACTTTGTTCCCCTTCATCTTGGCTCCACATTAACCTTCCTCTTTCCTCATCCCACTTGTACATGTCTTCTTTTACCCATATCTTTCTGTATTCCACCCTCATCCTGCTCCCTCTCCCCCTTTCCTCCTTTGCAATCTTTCTTAATTCTCCCCTGTACGTACCTCATCCTCTTCTCATCTCGTCAGATCATATTATACTCAATGTATACACTTGACGAGTTTCTCAAGTTTCTCTTTTTCTTCATTACCTCGCGCTTATATTATCCCAAGTGCCCAACTTCGCCACTATTAGTTCCTTTTCTGTTCCCCTTATTCACCGTCCATACTTTTTTAACATTTACCCTCACTCCCACTTTGTCCTGTATAAACCCTTCCAGTTCCTTCTCAGGTTCCGTCATTTTACTTCCTCTCACTAACTATATTATTTTTTCTTCTGATTCTTTAACTTTTGTCCAACTACCTCTTTATTTGTACTGGATCTGGATTCTGGATTACGATGGGAGGGTGGTCAGAAGTCCACGCGCACTTAGGCCACCTATATTCGGGCCCTTTGTGCTGCCCCCCTGATTAGAGTCGTTCGACCCCGCAGCATCACTCAAGCCATCCCACACGTGAGGTAAACCTGAGGATGCTGGACGGGGAAGCGGCTTTAATCTTAGCCATGTCCGGCCAGGATTCTCCCAACATAGATCGTCTTAATTCGACAAGTACGGGACACTCACAAAGTATGTGTTGCGCCGTCTCATCTTCTGTGTAGCATCCTCTGCAGGATGGTGATTCAACCAAGCCCATGCGGTGCATGTGCTTGTTAAGTTTACAGTGCCCGATAGTGGCCCATCCAGTACCTCTGCTGTTCAACCCTTTATTTTTCAGACGCAAGGCTGCTACCGTGGCCTGCTCTCTCACGTGGAGATCCAGTGGAGGCAGGCCCAGGAGGGCTTCCATGGCGGCTGTGGGGGTCGTTCGCATTGGGCCCGTACACGAAAGCCACGCTATAGTCTTTGCACATGGTTAAGAAGTGCTATGGTTGTGGAGAGTCTGGTTCTAGGCCACCAGACAATTGCTCCGTAACAGAACATAGGTCTAATCACAGCGGTGTACAGCCACAGGGCAGCCTTTGGGGATGGACCACAAAGTCTTCCCATTGCGCGGCGACATTGCCAGAAGGCCCTATTTGTTTTCTCCGCTTGGAGCTGGATGTGTTTGCTCCAGTTCAGTTTCTTGTCAAGTGTATAACACCTAGATACTTCACTGACTCTGAAAACTGGAGATGTTTTTGGAAGAGTAGAGGGGCTCGAAGTCCCTCAATCTTCCTGCTTTTCCTTTGTGAATAGAACTACCTCCCTTTTTGTCGGGTTTATGGACAGGGAGTGTTCCTTACACCATTCTTCGGTTAGGTACTCTGAGGGCTGCTTGCATAAGACTGCACAGAGTAGCCTCAAACTCGCCGGTTATTATTTTGTACTATCTCTGGCCGCTCTTTACTCCATTCTTTCTCTTTCTGCCCGTACTCTTCCTTCAAAAGTGGTCATAATAACTGACACTTCATTTCTTCCTTTTCTCTGCAATGTAGTATTGCGTACCTATATGATTTTTATGCTTAAATTTTGTATTTCCTATTACACCTCCTATGTGTACTTACCTACCTCTCTATATATAATGTCTCTTGTTCTTTCCATTCTGTCTCCACTTCACCCGCCATATTACATCAATTGTATTCATATATATTTCCATTTATTTTTTATTAGAAATATTTCAGGATGCGTTTTCATTCTCTTGCACTCTGCTCTGCACTATACCATAACCATTTTGTATTCTCCTACAACCTCTCACACTCCTCCTGGTTTCTGTTATTCCCATGCATTCATTATTTACCTTTCTGTTCCAATATTCATGATCTTTTCTCTAATAAATAAAACTACTTAGTACCTCCCCTTAGACATTGAATTTAATATGAGAATTAAGTCAGAACTTAGATGAATTGAAGAATGGGATGAGTGGTTATGTTTTTTGAGATAAGTATACCGAAGTATACTGAAACATTCGGGGCTAATGTTTCAGTATACTTCGGTATACTTATCTTATAAAAAAACATAACCACTCATCGCATTCTTCAATTCATCTAAGTTCTGACTTAATTCTCATATTAAATTCATTGTCTAAGGGGGAGGTACTAAGTAGTTTTATTTATTAACACTGACCCCCTTCGTGTATTACTGACTTATTATGGATTATCTTTTCTCTAGCCAATTTGACCATCCATATATATTTCCATGTAGGTATGTCAATCTACTTGGGCTACATGGGGGCTTGCTTGAATTTTTTTTTCTTTAACTCCATATCTAGTTAGTCATATGGCACCTTATTTGATTACCCCTTTAATTTATTTGTAGGTATACGTACAGTGTGTCCCTGGATAGGTGAAACGACTCTTGTGAAAGATAAAAAATTTTCGACATAAAATTTCATTGTTTGGGGTTCAGCGCTGCTTAGTTAAAGACTAATTTCTGGCATAATAAAATTTTAGTTTTCTAAAATTATGTATGCCTTGGATCTTTTCAAAAATCTGATTTTTGGTTCTAGTAAACTATACCTTTGTTAGTGAAGATATAACAAAATTTGATTAACAAAAGTTGTTTAGAATCATGAAAGAGTCCTACTTCTAGAATTTCAAGCATCTAGGCCAACGTTGATGTTTTGGCAATTTACAATAATTTTTATCTGATAGTTTAATATTGTTTATCCCCGGATAGGTGATATGACTCTTGTACTCTAAATAAACAAAATAAATAAAAGAATTTCTTTAACACAGTTTTATTACTATGAATATTGCAAGACAACACTTAAATTATTGCCAAAATGCCAAAACATCAACGTTGGCCTAGGTGCTTGAAATTCTAGAAGTAGGACTCTTTCATGATTCTAAACAACTTTTGTTAATCAAATTTTGTTATATCTTCACTAACAAAGGTATAGTTTACTAGAACCAAAAATCAGATTTTTGAAAAGATCCAAGGCATACATGATTTTAGAAAACTAAAATTATGCCAGAAATTAGTCTTTAACTAAGCAGGGCTGAACCCCAAACAATGAAATTTTATATCGAAAATTTTTTCTTTCACAAGAGTCGTTTCACCTATCCGGGGACACACTGTATATATTATTTGGATCATGGTCGGTGTAATCTTGTTATATAATATTCCTATATCGCCATGTACATTCTCCTTCATGAACAAATAATTCCACATCCACTGCATTCAAATGTACCTATTTTAACATTGTGCAATAGAAATGTTGTAGATTAAAATTAAGCAAGATTTGTTAATTTACAAAGGTAAGGAAATCTGTGGTGTATTTATACTCATCACATATTCAAAAGAAAACATTCAATAGTAAAGCACTTACTATAAGTAGTCTACAGAAAAGCTAGCTATAAAACCAGTATTTATATCGTGTATAAACCCTAGGTATTGCTTTATATTATTGCAATGTAACTATTTATGAAGATCCATAATATAAGTGGGTGCTATACTTCATATGAAAAATACCGTACCTACTGTTCAGAAAACATTCGAATTACAAAATATAAAAGTTAAACTGTAGTATTTTTATTCAATGGTAGTACATAGGAATTATTTATTTTTTAAATATAGTGAACATACTTTACACTGAAGTCTTAACTTTGGCATTATTAATCAAATTACCCAACAGAAAACTTCTGTAGCAAAACCAACTTCATTATAAATTATACCTTGCAGTCTTTTTTTTAAAAACTTTAGGCGATATACCTACAATATTAAGTAAATTAGAGCACATATAACCAATTATACCACCAAACGAACAAGGTATAGGCCAAGACTGCCAAGGCCTATCCCAATCTAATGGTATCACAATAGCCCCTAACCATGCACCAAACAAAGTCAAACATATGTTCTGTTTGATAGTTTCAGTAATGATGTCGCCTTCAAATGATGTTAAATCAATCATTATAGCTGTTGTAAGATCTGCTCCAACTGCTAAACATGATGGTAAAGTTGTTAGCACAGTTAATAACAGTGCAAACATGAAAGTCTCTTCGTGGGATGATAAGAATGGTGCACCAAATAATACCGCTAAACAATAATAAATAACTGTACTTGTCCACAGAACCACTGCAACCTTAAGTTTGTTTCTAAAATTAATCTTCTTTATTTTACTTTGTTTTTCCTTTGAAGTAGTTTCAAAAGGTCCAAATACAATTTTCAAACATTCACCAATAACGAAGATTGCAAGTAGTGGTAAGCAGCTACGTTTGCCAATTTCGTAAATTTTATGAGTATAAAGTAATATAAAAATAATTATGGAAGTGTAAATACTAGTGCAAATACTATGTCGTGTAACAAATCTTCTACATGGAGCATCACTTGTAATCATAGTCATTTTTCTATTAAGTTACTTTTTTGCGATATTAATAATGAATAGAGACGAGAGATAATTAATGAACTACATTCGTAAAAATAAAACTTTTGGTTTTGATACCTTCTTTTATCTATAATTAAAAATTACTAATTTAAGGTTATAACCTAGACAAAAAAGAGTTATACCCAATGAGTAAAAAGATTTTACTCATTGGTTATACCGTTGGAAGAATGATGGTATTCTGTGGTACGGTGGTGTATATAGCGTCACAGTTTAATGCTTTGTGATAGCGTCATTGATATTCTATGATACATATATCTATCTCTGTCGTAGCGTGCTTGTAACCGTCGTAGTTTAGTGTGTTATTACGTGTCTATATTATTAATAAAACAAACTTTACGCGCTGTTAGTGGTTTATTTACTGTTTAAATAAAGACGTCCAACTATTTGGCCATTATTCTAACGTATAGAGTCCGGACAGCAGCTGACTTTGACAGCTCTGAGGGCAAAAAACGCTAACTTAAAACACGTATTTTCAGTTTACGCGGGCTAAAATTACAATTGTGATTATTGTGAATGCAACTCTCACGTTCTCTTAACGCGCGCAACCTGTACATGCGAACAGTATAGGCTGTGCTATTACGAATAGAAAAAATGTTGCCCTCAGAGCTGTAAAAAAATAGGTTAATGACGTCATCTGCCCGGTCCCTATACTCTCTTTTATCTAGGGGTTATAATAAGGTAAAGTACTGTATACACAGTTCGATCACAAATAACGTCTCTGCCACAGATCACCCACAGTCTCTGCCACAAATCAGTCATCTATGGTCTCTGCAAATAATAATCAATAGGTGTTTTCTTTTTGCATTTTGTGGTACACTTAAATCACCTCTGTCAATACACACCATTCGTTTTATAAAAATAATTTGACTCAGTTCTCAATAACCCTATTCGTTTTAAAAGCTTTATTTAAGTTTTATATTAACCTGAGGCAGAAATGTCTACATGACACAAGGCACTTTAATCACGTGATGATTGTAACTTTACCTAACCCTGTGGCGGTGCAAAAAGAAAACACCTAATAGGTGTTTTCTTTTTGCATTTTGTGGTAGCTTTAAGTCAGCTCTGTCAATACACACCATTCGTTTTATAAAAATAATTTGACTCAGTTCTCAATAACCCTATTCGTTTTAAAAGCTTTATTTTAAGGCAGAAATGTCTTATGACGCAAGGCAATTTAATCACGTGATAATTGTGCATGTGCCCAACCCTGTGGCAATGCAAAAAGAAAACACCTATTAGGTGTTTTCTTTTTGCATTTTGTGGTACACTTAAGGCACCTCTGTCAATACATACCATTCGTTTTATAAAAATAATTTGACTCAGTTCTCAATAACCCTATTCGTTTTAAAAGCTTTATTTAAGTTTTATATTAACCTGAGGCAGAAATATCTACATGACGCAAGGTACTTCAATCACGTGATAATTGTGCATTTGCCTAACCCTGTGGCCAGTGGCGGCATTTCAGTGTTTTGTTGGAGGGGGCAACGAATCGTTTTTTCTCTGTTGTTTTTTTATTTCAATAAAATTGTTACCTACCTAATATACACCTACCTAATAAGTATTAAAAAGTATATAGGTATATTATTTTATAATAGAAAGTTTAGCTTAATTTTTTTCTTTTGTGTTTAAACAGTCACTTCAATTTTATTTTATTGAGGTTTAATGTATGGCCCTCACAGTCCAACCCACATTCTTGGGGGGGTCGGCCGCCCCCCTCAGCCCTCCCTAAATGCCGCCCCTGCCTGTGGCACACCTGTGGTGATGCAAAAAGAAAACACCTAGTAATCGGCTTTCGTAGTCATGAATCGGGTTGCGCCGGTTTAGTGGGAGCGTCCAGCGCCGCGCCGCGCCGAGCGTTGCGTACGCGTCACGCAGCTTTGTGTAGTTCTATTCTTCTATTCATAGTGGGAGCGTAAGCAGTAAGTTCTATAACATAGGAAACAGGTATAACAACTTCATTATTTACAATTTTTGCAGCATCACCCTAACGCGCAACAGGAACTTTTTTCAGTTCACGCCGATATTTGTCTTTTTTATTTTTCCAACGCGCTGCTACTGCTTCCTCTGAAAAATAATAATTATGATAGTACATATTATTTTTTACAGGTGTTTGACAACAGGAACCACTTATACACATTTGGCACACGAATTCAGAATTGGATATTCAACAGTCTCAGTAATAGTTATGGAAACATGTCCAATTATTTGGGAAGAACTAGTAGAAGTTCATATGCCAGTTTGCACCCAACAACAGTTGGAGCAAATAATTCAAGAGTACAATACGCTATGGAACTTTCCGAATTGTTTCGGAGCGATTGACGGGAAGCACTGTCAAATAAGATGTCCAGCTAATTATAGTGGCACGACGTATTTTAATTATTTAAAATATTATTCTCTAGGATTGCAAGGAGTTGCTGATGCCAGAAAGAAGTTTATTACTATTGAAGTAGGTTCGCGAGGCTCTGAAAGTGACGGGGGAGTATTTCAGTCTTCAACACTCTACAATCTGTTGGAGTCTAATCGATTCAATGTACCTCCAGATCAAGCACTACCAAATTCCAACATTATTCTACCAAATGTTATGATAGGGGACGAGGCATACCCTTTAAAAAAATATTTAATGAGGCCATACCCACGTCCAAGAAATGGAATTTTAAATAATGAAAAGCAAATTTTCAACGATCGCGTCTATCACGTGCTCGCAAATGCATTGCAGATGCATTTGGCATATTATACCAAAAATTCCGAATTTTCGACACAAGTATTTTACTTAAAAAAGAAACCGCTGTAAATGTTATCAAATGCGCATGCATACTCCACAATTTAATCAGAGACTTTGATGGAAATGACTTGGATTATGTTCATGTTGTATACCTGGTCTATTGTGGAATGTTTGATTCTAAACCCAAATTGATGTGTTGGAATCGTATTTTTGGGCTTAATAATGACCAATGAGTTTAATTCTTTTGAGTAATCAGTTACAATACCGACCCGTATGAAGAAACCCCACGTGATGATTTCCCCGGTTTCGAAGTCACAATAATTTCTGCTACTTTTAAAAGTCAGGGCACATGCTTCAATCTGAAGGCGGCATTAATCCAGTCGGTCAGTTTAACTATAGCTTTCCTAAGGAGCTTTTCCAGTATCTCTCTCTCACCTGTGATTAAATCGAGGTAAGGGGCTTTTTTGGATTTACGTCTTTACTTGTAATTGTATGTATTAAGATTAAAATTTGAAGTCAATTGAGCGTCTTTTACAATACATATTTAAGAAATAGACGTCAGGAATGAAATCTGCCAAATCGTAACAAAGCAGTGTTGCAATTAATACTTTAATTACCCACAGGTATACCCTGTTCAAGTGACCAGCCGTTGCACGTCATTATTCGTGTACCAATGCTATAATTATAATTTACTAAGCAACTTTAATAAAATTTGCATTAAAGCCAAAATGTCATTGTAAGTACAGTTGGTATTAAAAGTCATTAATCGTGTAGGGTTAGCGACCATATTTTATCCTTGTCGCACAGTTTGCAGTTCGTACTTACAACTTAAAACGTAGTGCGAATATAAACTCATAAAATATCTCGATGTTGTCACGTCAAGTTTTGTTTACTTTGTTAAATTCACCGGTACGCACTTAACCTATTTTTTTTAAATTGCTTTACTAAAAACAGTACTTATCAGTACTCTTATATTGTTTATGTCTACATTAGTTGTTGTATTTTATTATTACATAGGTATACAGTATCTATTTGTTCCTAACCTAAAAACGTCAGTCTGACAACACGTACATTTGACAACGCTGATTACACGTCATTGATTTAGTAAGTTTTAAGCTATGACGTGCAACGGCTGGTGACTTGAACAGGGTATAGTTGCTTGTACTACTTTAAAATTGTAGAAGTAATATTTTACGTGCTTAATTAATCCATTATGTATGAAATGTATCTTAAAATATTAGTTAGAACTTACCAGCAAAGTCTTTACCAGCTTAGTAAAGCTAAATGCGGAATAGTGCAATCAAAATATTAACGTCTGCTGCGATTGGACTCGATGAGATTATAAATAATTAATAAATTTGACATTGACAGATAGAAGTCAAATCACATACCGTACAATTATAAGTTGAAGCGTTGATTGAAGTCAGCTGTTGGACATACGGACATACTCACTTCTCTCTTATTTTCACTGGCGACCACCTATACGCACGTCTTTATTTAAAACACATGCAAACTGTATTGCCATCTTTATCACAAACATGTATTAAGCTTTAATGATTGTTTAAAAGGAATGTCGTGCATTCATTCGGAAACCTATGACGTGAACGCCAACTCTTGTGGATCGAACTTTACTACTTTAGAAGTTAGTTAAACGAAGGGCATTCGGGAAGGTTCAACAATAATTTAAAACATGTAGGCAGCCTCCCCACCTGATGACCCACCGACAGTTCTCGTGCTGTTATACGGATTCTTTGTACGACTACCTACGATCTGAGATACTAATAGTACGTAACAATCTCCATAGAATTTTCATTGGGAGTTACCGAGCGTGTAAAAGTTTGACCCCCCTCCAGGATTGTTATCAATGACCCATTGAACAATATTAGAGGGGGGGAAAGTTGAACGGCCGCCATCATGTCCGCCATCTTGAAAATGCCCGCGAACCTATTTTTGGCTATATCTTAGCAACCGTATGTCCAAATCGAACATACCTGAACTCTAATTGCACAGTTTTGTATTCCTAAGATAAATTGTTATATAACCGAAATTGATAATCCTAGCGGATTTAATGTTTTTGGGCTTAAAATCTTAAATTATGGAATATGCAAAAAAACGCTAAAAAACATCACTTTTTATTTTATTATTATCAATCTTTCAGATCTCGCTTTTATGAATAAAATGCAAAAACAATCAACGAAATCGGTGCACTGGTTATGAAAATATACAAGATTTAGGAATAGGTACCGCACCTTTGCTGAGCACACAATAATTGGTAGTTACAGGTCAAATTGAAAATTTCATAAGTTTGTTCTCTACAAAATATGCGAATTAATACTAAATACATACATTAATTAAGTGTAATCAATTTTTGAAGGCTTATGCCCCATTCGAGATTCGCTCACCCAGAAACTGTAATTCATGATCGCCATGACATGAATCAGATTGGAAAAACCGTACCGGTGAAGAAATCGAAAATACCCGAATTAATACAAATTTTATAAATTAATAATTTTTTTTGTTTCGCACCTTCTCGTTTATTTAATTAATTAATTTAATTTAGGCTTTTAGGAAGAAGAGGTGAACATCAAATGACAAAATACGGATTAATTTACACGAGGACAGTTTGCACATCCATTGTTTGTCACACTTACGGGTTGTGACTCCACTTCCTCACTGAGAGGACGCTCTAAAAGTCTAAAACGACGGGATTCAGTGCCTGGAAAAGGAACCCAGAAACTGTAATTCAGGTCATGGTCTAAATGATGGAAAATCCATTCGTAGTGATGAAATTTGGAGTCTAAAAAGTTCAAAACATTGAAGTCTTTCTTTATTCAAGTTTATGGAGGCGGTGCAGAATCCATTAATCAACAACGAAAGTTAATATTCTGTCACCGAAACCAAAATTTAGAAATGGTGCCCCCGACACAAGACGCTCTCCTATTACACTATTACACTGCAAGAGAGCAGCTTACCAAGCTATCATTTAGAGCAGGGCACATAAGGCTAAGCTTCAAGCCCCACATCCAATTCAACATGGGTGGAACAAACTCGATCACAGATTCCTTCCCGTGTGGATAACAATTCCGGAAGTCAGCGCCGCTTGCATTGAGATGTTTAAATGTGGTTGCAAGCAGAATTGTGGAAACCGATGCAGTTGCAGGAAAAAATCATTAAATTGCACTGCTCCTTGCAAATGTCTTCTTGTCTTCTTCCTAAAAGCCTAAATTAAATTAATTAAAAAAACGAGAAGGTGCGAAACGCATAAAACTTTTTAAAAAGATACAAAAAATTATTAATTTATAAAATTTGTTTTAATTATTTTCGATTTCTTCACCGGTACTGTTTTTCCGATCAGATTCATGTCGTGGCGATCATTACTCTTATGAGGGCGAGGGAATTGCGAATGGGGCATAAGCCTTCAAAAATTGATTACACTCAATTGATGTACCTATGTATTTAGCAGTGCCGGCGGTTTATCCTAATGTCGCGAAGGCGAGGGCAAGAGCATCACGTACCTACGATCGCCCGACGCTAGATGAATAGAAGTAATAGAACCATCGAACCATGGTACAAGAATAGAACATAGGCGTACGCCCATAGGTAACAGAAGGCGTACGCCGGGCCGCCCAGGGCTGGACGTGTATATCGTATAAGATTATTTCTTAATTTAGGTAAGTATATTTTTTATCATTAATTTTTAATTACTATGAGGTGCGGGCCCCTCTGGGGCCCGGGCCCCTGCCCCCCCCCCCAAGCGCCCATAGGATAAACCGGCACTGGTATTTAGTATTAATTCGCATATTTTGTAGAGAACAAAATTATGAAATTTTCAATTTGACCTGTATCTATAGGGAAAGCCAAACAAACTTCCGTGCACGTCATCAATGACGTATTTCCATGTCTTTTGTGGGTAAGTTTCCATTGCTAACTGTATCATAAAATTTGTAAAAAAAACAACTCTAAAGGCGATGCAATTAATATAAGACTTTTGAGATAAAGCACAAGCTTGTTTTTGTTGGGTTTATGAAATTTTGCAGGAAGGTTCAATGACGCATAACGCATCTGATGCCATATTTTTTTGTTACTACTGTACTTCCGGTTTCACCGGAAATACCCTCAACTTTTTAAATTTAAATGGGACGCCCTGTATATTTTTGCACATTTTAATAGATCTTGTTTTTCCGAATCCGTACATACTAAGTTTAGTAGAAATAATTTGTAAGAACGAGAAATAAACCACTTTACAGTTAAGGAACAGTTGAATTGATTATTTACTATCTAGTAATCTAGTAGCAGGGGTTTGACAAATCCCGGATTACATTAATCCAAAATCCGGGATTTGGATTACGGATTGCAATCCATAATCCGCAATCCGTACAATCATAATTGACCATGTAATCCGTAATCCGTAATCCCGACAATCATATTATTGACTACGTAATCCGTAATCCAGCTTTACTAAAATTGCGGATTTTGTGGATTACATTCACACATTCTACCAACACGAATAAAACAAATGATGTTAAATTGGGAAATCATTTGAGCGTGGTTTTTGTCTCACTTTCCCCCCAGACCTGCTTAGTCAGAGCAGTGCAGTGGATTGAGCAAAGCAGAAATAAACTGTTGCATTTTTAATGAATGTACCATACTCCATACTATACGTTCGTTGCGGTGCGTTAAACTAAATATAATAAAATGGCTACAGTTGTATAATGTATACAATTGTTTGATTATTCACAGTAGGTATTTACTGTTTTGCTTCACCCAAGTCTATAATCTGTAACTAATTTAACATGACGCTAATTGTTTGTGTAATCCGTAATCCTTAATCCAACGCGAACCTAATTATGTGTGTAATCCGTAATCCAACATGAACCAAATTTATGTGTAATCCGTAATCCCTAATCCAACATGAACCACATTTATGTGTAATCCGTAATCCGTAATCCAACATGAACCAAATTTATGTGTAATCCGTAATCCGTAATCCAAACGCTAAAATCTTGGGATTACCAATCCCTGTCTAGTAGGTACCTAACTGTTGCCAAACTAATATAAAATTAACTTGTATGATTAAGAATGGTTCATTTAAGTGAAAAAGATCACCATAACCGATCATCATTAATATTTCAATACGATATTTTTCATTTAAATAAACCATTCTATCAATTTCTATCAATTTGTTTGGCAACAGTTACCTACTCTAGACAGTAAATAATAAGTTCACCTATTCCTTAACTGTAAAGTGGTTTATTTCTCGTTCTTACAAATTATTTCCACTAAACTTAGTATGTACGGATTCGGAAAAACAAGATCTATTAAAATGTGCAAAAATATACAGGGCGTCCCATTTAAATTTAAAAAGTTGAGGGTATTTCCGGTGAAACCGGAAGTACAGTAGTAACAAAAAATATGGCATCAGATGCGTTATGCGTCATTGAACTTTCCTGCAAAATTTCATAAATATCGTCCCTATCGTTTTAAAGATATTTACTTGGTTCCCTACTTTATCCCAACCCTGTATGTTCGATTTGGACATACGGTTGCTAAGATATAGCCAAAAATAGGTTCACGGGCATTTTCAAGATGGCGCCCGTTCAACTCCCCCCCCCCCCCATATTGTTCGATGGGTCATTGATAATAATCCTGGAGGGGGGGCCAAACTTTTACACGCTTGGTGGGTAACTCCCAACATTACATTGTTTATTGTCAGTAATACTATTATACCTATAACGAAATGTCGAAATGTGTGTATTAAGTTAACATTTGCATGTTCTCACGTAACATATCGCATATTTAGTGCTTAAAGTGCGTAATTAAATAAAGTAGATACCTATGTATCTATTATGTTATAAATTGTCTGTACCTACGTATCTGATTTGCATAGAATAAATACTACAATAACTAATAACCATCCAAATTGTTTACCGGTGGGAATAAGTATATCATATGCAATAATTTGTAGGTAGGTATACCTATATAAAAGTAGGTAGAACGAATAGATCTCCAATAATTTCACCATATACCTATAATGGCAGACATTTTGGAACCGCCGATAAACAAAAAGTTTCTGGAAAGTGTTTTAAAATGCCATTTTCAGACTAACTTGAAGGTGTCTAATTTAGCACTATCAGATGTAGCATCAATAGGAGAAAATTTTCTTAGTACTTTATTTAGGGTTGTGATTAACTATGAACTAGAAAATGGGTAAGTAAGCATTTTATAATTTATTTGTAATTTGTATGTCAACTTCAAGTTGATGATAATATTTTAGAAAAGAAATGCCATCATTGTCGTTAGTTATCAAATGTTGTCCCAAAAATAATGATTCTATGAATGCTGTGAAGCTTCTAAGATGCTTTGAAAATGAAATAGGATTTTATGGAACTGTATTGCCTGCCATAAACAAATTAAGTAAGTAGATAGTATTACTGCTGCTTTAAAATTTAAACTGCCGATTGACCACCGGGTAATCATTGTATTGTTGTGGGGTCCCACCATATTCAACCACTTCAAAAAAATACCTATATTGGAAATTTAATAAAGTTAAAGACTTAAAAGACACCATGCAATTATGTTTTGAATTGATGATTTTATGTTTAATGCTCTTTTACTTGGAATGTACTAATGTACATACTTGTGGATAATATAATTAACACAAAGGTTGCATCAGACACATTTATTTTCCTTTATATTCAATTATCGGACAAGATCCGTTCAACTAAATCGTGGTAAGGAGTGATGTAGAGATGTATACAATTATACATATAAGCGCTGAACTAGAAAAGAAATCTATCTAACTATGAAATGTAAGAGATAGGTAGGTACACTTCCACATTTTTTGCTTGCTTCGTGTCGAGCGAATCTGTGTACCTTCAATGATGCTATATTTACATCCAATTTTAATGCGTTGTGTATTTAAATTAGAAACGGAGCCCGCCCAGGTTCTTGCGAACCTACCTCTGGCCCTGGGTTTATTCAGGACTTGTTTGGCACATATTCGATTTTAAAAAACCTACAGTCTGTTGTCAAATGCTGTTAGCGCAGCTTCTTCAGCGTAGAAAATGTACAAAGATTATTACGAACACGTTCCTTGAAGAGGAGCTAAATTAAAATACGAGGCACTTTGTCAAGCAAGAGTTTACTGACGTGTTTTGTATTAAAATTTTCCGGAAATCGCAAAAAAAGACGAAATTCACAAATTTTGGAAAAGTTTTTTACAAATTCCACAAAAATCAAGTTTTCAATTTTGTTGGTACCTAACTATAGTTACAAACTATATTTTGCGTCTTGTAAAGTCTTTACAGTATTAGTCCGGAAAATTCAATTTTCCTGCGCGTAAATAAGCAAGAAAATATTGTTTCCAAGACGATTTCCGGAAATAGTTATTTTTGTATCTAGTGCGCGAAATGCCACTTTGGTGATTGAGAACTGATTTCTTTAACGAGGCGCAGCCGAGTTGAAAAAATAGTCGAGATCACCAAAGTAGGTATTTCGCGGTCGCGCACGAGTTGCAAACAAAATTTTTTCCTACAAACGTGAAAAAGTTGACAATTATTTTAACGTTAAAATACAAAACTCAGCCGTGCGCGAAGTAAGTATTTCGCGCACGGCGTCGTCATTTCGCGCACGCTGTCATGGTAACGTAGGCAAGTGAAAAAAGGGTCACTTCGCGTATTGTTATTAATGCGTAAACCTTGTCATTTTTTAACGTTTGTAGAAAAATAGCTAATAAATCAAACAACTCGCAAATAGCTATTTATGATATTGAGTGTTAAAAGTACTATTTTATTTTGTGACTGAAAACGTTGTAATTTTATTTATGATGCTGCCAACTTGTAGAATTATTTTACGCTAGAATATTACCTTTAATGACAATCCGAAAAATTAGTATTACATTGGTACTGTTTTTACGTCATATGTCACGTGCAACGCTTTTAGGATTGCCACAGATATTATCTGTGGTAAAAGTGTAAAAATTTCTCACAGGAAATGGGACTCTATACTCTATTCCATACATCAGAGTCAGTATGGGCGAGTATGGGCTTTAATGCAAAGCGATGTAGCCATATTTCAGCACAAAACTATTTGTAAATGTTTACAACCTGTCAATCATAAATCAATCCTTCTTTTGTATTCCTGAGCGCTTAACAGGTAGTAATGGCTTATTAATGCCTTTTCCTTGACTAACCACATTTTTGTCAGCTGTATTCAAATAACTTATTTACGTATTAGCGTAAATTTGTTTCTACCTTTTTAAAAAGCATTCCTCGGTGTTGGGTGGTAGTTTATTTTTTTAAATTATAATAATAACAAAAAAAATCCATGTATTTACAATAAAAATTTGTAATTTATTGTAAGTAGATATCTTACAATGCGGGCATCGACCATCGGCTGAGAAACTTGTTGAGAACCTCCGATTTCACTAAAATACATGAACTTAGAACATCGCTTGTTGCCGAGAACTGGCAACGTCGACAAGAAATCTCTCGTAAGGATTGCATAGCCCTATGATAGCCACGCTGACTGATGTATGGAACGGAGTATAGATGTCCAAGTTTTTAAAATCTTCGAAAATCAGTGAACTCTATACTGAGTTCACTGTCGAAAATACATGTCCTATTGCAAGTTTCCTTTACTTTTGCAGTTACGAACCACAGTTTGAAACCCCTGATGCACTGACTTCTATGGTTCCCTCTTTCATTCAAAACCCTGAAAAATAAGACTTGGTCGGAATTTATTATTAGAGGCGCTCTCTTAACAAGGGTTTTATTGTTGGAGGTGCCCGAGTGTCTAATACCGGTAAACCTGTGTTAAGCACGTGCAGTTGGTATGGCTCGGTAGCACTCTTTCAGAGTATGCTAATGTATGATCATTAAAGCAGGGACCAGAACCTTTTTGAAATAAGGGTTTCGGTTCCATTTATAATTCCACCACTTCGAAAATATGGGTTTCAGTTCCGGTTCAGGTTCTAAACAAATATATAAAAAAGGTTCCGGTTCCGGTTCCTAAATTTTCGGGTTCTATTAAAGGTTCTGATTTCAAAAGTATTTTTAGTTCCGTAACCGTTATCAACATAACAACTAATTTTGTAATACTTGTATTAGTTACGAAGTAATGCTTACTTTCACGGGTATAGAAAAAAATCCCTGTACCCCTTTTAATTAGAAAAGCTGGGAACACGTGTTTTGTGGCTGAGAATCATACAATACAGAAAAGACAACGCCATATAGGCAAGCTAAAGCACATAAAGCCTCCGCCATCAGTGGCTAAAGTAGCACCGTTTCTATACAGTGCTAATAAATGCGTATAATTTTGAATTTTTGATCGTGTTTGGGAACCTAAAAAATACCGATAGTATTGTAAAAATAAAAGGGTTCCTATTCCGGTTCAGATTTAAATAAAATACTAATAAAGGTTTCGGTTACGGTTTCGGTTATAATAAAATCAATAGGTTCCGGTACCGGTTCCGGTTCTTTTCGGTTTCGGATCTAGTTCTTGCATTAAAGTAATAAACTTATGAGATTTTCAGCCAGTTCTCATAAAAATTGTCACTTATGAATTTCGGATTCTCGCATTTGGGTCAACCAATCAAATTAAATATTTTAAAATTTTGCAACAAAAATGGGATGTAAAATTAGGGGTCCGTAAAAATATTTTATACATTTTAGTGGTCCTCTGGTTCAAAAAGGTTGAGAAACGTTGATTTAACCTATAAGTGCATTTGGTATTGAGTCGAAGTAATAAATCAACTACTTCAAGTATAGTATGGTATTTTTGCTATACGAGCGGCACATCAGTTTTCAATAATAAGTTTTGCAAATATCGGAAACATAAAATAAAAATGACGCTTCTTTCGTACTAAGACCACCAAACAATAGAAGACCCTTTAAAAATGACCGCGTTGACAATACAGCTAAATACTTCGACAAAGGGTTCATAGGCGTCGAAAGTAGGTAATTTGTAAAAGTGTGAACAATAACACTCCATACAATAATTAATAAATTAGAATTTATTTACAATATATAGTTTTCTCATCTACTACACTGAAATCTGCCTGACAGGCTGAATTATTACTTCGGCTCAATACCACATGCACTTATAAGATAAATAACTATTTAGGAACTGTCAAGAACAAACCTTCGAATATATAACAAAAGGAAGGAATATCCCTATAGTTTAGTAGATCACAGAATACGGTATTCTGTGGTACAATGTATCGGAAGTTACGCAGTGGCGTAACAGTAAACCATTTGTGATTGGTCAAACGGGTGTAGCGTGCAGTTTGTCGATTTAAAATCAAAGCGGTTCCATGTTTTGAAGAGTTTTTACGAGTTCTGATTTATAAATTGTAATACAGAGGATCTTAGTGTAAAAATATATATTAAGCGAATTACTGCTTTCAACAATAAACTATAAACTACTTGTTTTTATGGTGCAATTTAAAATTTAAAAACGAAAATTGATGGTGTCAAATTTCATCGATAAATAATTGCTGTTATAAGTAATTAATTGACCTTACTAAAGTCTAAAATATAGAATTATATATAAACTTTATGCTTTTGGTGGTTATGTTCGTTTTGTTGTTACCAGTAGCGTAGAATTCATTATATGGTAAAGAACATAGACAATGTGCAAAAAATTAGAAATATGCATACCAAATTAATTTTGTTTAAAGGGCAATAAAATTTAAAAAAAAAAATGTATGCATTTTATTTTGTTTACAACAGACGCATAAACATAGAAATGTTGGATTTACGCCCCTGCTTAACAGTACGTCAATGACTCGACGGAAATACGTCACAGCCATATTGGTAAATCATTAATGTTACTCATTTTGCCATATACAATGTTCCTTCCTTTTGTTATATGTTCGAAGGAACAAACACCGTGTAACGCTACTTAGCAACTGACTACTAACTTGATCTTGTAAAATGTAACTGCTATAATTCAACATAGCCATCGTTTCGGAAAGAGATGTTTGAGTTCAGGCTTTCTTCAAAATTGACCATTTTTTGATGAATTTCGATGTTATTTCAGGACCGTAATCATTCATTCTAAGTCATAACTTTAGCCAACGTGTCCGAATTTCCAATGAATGATTTTTAAATAGGTAGCTAATTTTGCAGATTTTTTTGTCTAGGTACACAATTTATGTTCAGAATTCAGATGAGAATAAACAGCCATCTGGCCTAAAATAAACAAGCGTTTGTTGTTTGTCAGAAAAACCTTTGGGCGCAAGCTCCATTCTTTATTGCAAAATACAGATATTTAATCGAAGGTGCATCTTCTCTTTTCTCTAAATACTGGAACATTATAGTATACTTGAGTCTGGTGTCTTCTTTAGGTACAGGTCTTATTTGCTTGGTAGGTGTTTTTGAGTACTAGATCGTCCCTTTGTTCTGAATTACTGAAATTCGGTTAACTTTCCTGTTTCGTTTCGAGGACAATCTTTTCTGGTAGTTGCTAATTTTTATAATTGTGATAGTAGCAAAGAAAATTATAAAATTAGATACATGCATACACCGGCGCTTAGAGAGAGAAGCATTAATTAAAAATTGTTTTCCAAAAACGTGACACAATTTTGGTTTCTAAATGAGTCTCATTTTATTATTCATATTACAACGAAGACGTTCGTATAAGTCTAATGCTCCTACGACCTACCATTCCCAAGAATGCAGTGTGCTACAATATCGTCTGTAGTGTCTATAAAAATCAAATTTTGATAATACCATTTTACAATCATATTAACAAAGGTTGAATCTACAAGATACTAAAATTTCGTTCCATTTGAGCGAGTAGTTTGGTTTTATGTAACTCTAAACTTAGCTAGCGTGTCGCAAACCCCGAAAACGGGCACTTTGCATGGTTCGGCCATAGAAATGGCGCTTAAAGTGCATTTTTAAAAAAAGTGGTTACTTCTAAATAACGTAGAAATAAATAGGCTTTAATTTGATACCAAGCTCATTCGAATCAGCCCAATGGTATGGTTATTTTTTTATTCAGCTTCAAACTGGAGTAGGTACATATACTTTTTGCGCCGGCAGTAGTACGTAATGTTGATTCAGCATAATATACTTGAGCTTTATTGTCAACATTATTTACGCAATCAGTTGTGATCATTTTTGCGTCTGCTTCCTATGTTACAGCTTTATTCAACGTAAATACCTTTTAATCGTCCATAATTTAAGTAAATTAAGTTATAATAATAATAATAAGCTTTAATGTCCAACATGTAATGTTAAGATCCATTAACAGGACAATAAACACAAACTGAAATTACAAAATTTAAACTAACGTGTCCCAATATATACAGGGTGTTTAGAAAAGATGCGGCAATATTAAAGGGGGTGATTGCCCAGGTAATTTTATACAAAAAAGTTCCTATAAACGTGTGGTGCACGGCAGCCATACGTGAGCCACATCCAAATCCCACTTGCGCGCAAACCCCACTCGCGCGCAGACCCCACTCGTACGCAAACCCCCACGCGCACGGACCAATGGGAAGCGCCCGCTTCCCTTTATAAGCGCGGTCCGAAGCTGGGAAGAATCAGAGTTCTTCTGCTCTCAACCGTCTGCTTCTATAGCGACACCCGTCTGCTCTCATAGCGACACCCGTCTGCTTCTATAGCGACACCCGTCTGCTTCTATAGCGACAACCGTCTGCTTTTATAGCGACACCCGTCTGCTCGTATAGCGACACCGTCTGCTCGTATAGCGACACCCGTCTGCTGACCGATAGCGACACACCGCGCGCCGATAGACCGACAGCCCGCTGCTGACGATAGCGCGGGACCACCACGTGCCGGTAACCCGCGACACCGCCGCCGTCCACGCCGCGGAAGCCTTCGACACCGCCGCCGTCGACACCAACCGCAACACGAATCAACCAGAGGCCGAAGACGCCAACGACAACGCCCGCATCCGCCAGGGTACCGAAGCACGCGAACGTAAAATATAATATACATACTATAAATACTCTGTACAGTGTACATATGTAAATATATCGTATTATAACCTCTTCAACGTATTATTGAACACGCACTCGCCCAACCGGCGAGCACCCCCAAAGAGAGCCACACACCACCCCAAAGTGGTGACACCGACGTCCGAAGAGGGCGCAGCAAAACAAACGAGTAGCCACTAACGAACGAAAAGATGACCAATACCGACCCACCACGTCCTGAAGTACACCGAGTACACATGAAACTACCGCCATTCTGGCCATCCGACCCCGAGATGTGGTTCGCACAAGTGGAAAGCCATTTTCGAGTCAGCGGAATTAGTAGTGACGAAACGAAATACGGATACATCGCCAGCAGCCTGGAAGCAAAGTACGCTTACGAGGTCCGTGATATCCTAACAAAACCACCTCAGGCCAACCGCTACGAAACGTTAAAAACCGAATTAATAAAAAGGCTAAGCGCTACCCACGAGCAAAGAATGAGGCAGCTCCTCGAACGAGAAAAGCTGGGGGATCGCAAACCGTCGCAATTCCTCAGACACCTGCAAACGCTAGCAGGAACCCCAGTTCCAGACGACCTGTTGAAATCCATCTGGACCAGCCGACTACCGCAGAGCACTCAAGCCATCCTGGCGGTACAAAAAGGAGCAAGTCTCGCAGAATCCGCGGAACTAGCAGACGCAATAAACGCAACAACGCCCCAACATGTATACGCAGTACAACCCAACGACGCTATACAGGAGGCATTAACAAAGCTAGCCGCAGATATCGCCGAACTAAAGACACGAGGACGACCCACAGAGCGAGAAAAACCCACGAACCGAAGAAGTAGTCGCAGCCGTACACCCAAAAAAGAGTACGATACATGCTGGTACCATTTCCGGTTCGGGAAAGAAGCGAAAAACTGCCGACCCCCGTGTAAAGAAAACCCGGGAAACGAGGGAGCAAGTCGCTAGAGGCGGTACACGACTCGCAAAGCGATCCCCGCCGTTTACACGTCACCGATGGGCACACGAAAATCGAATTCCTGATCGACACAGGAGCAGAAGTTTGCACCTTCCCCGTACAAAAAGTTTCCAGAAGGAGGCCCGTATCAACATACAAGCTATACGCCGCGAACGGAAACCCAATCAACACATATGGCACGATAACTATGAACCTCGATCTGAAACTCAGAAGGGATTTTCCATGGAGGTTCATCATATCCGACATCGCAAAGCCCATAATAGGAGCAGACTTCCTAGCCCACTATGAACTTCTCGTCGACATCAAAAACCAAAAATTGGTGGACTCGCAAACTACACTAACGCACCGAGGAAGACGAGCAAGTAGCAATGTATGCGCCGTACACACGACGTCCAACAAGGGGAAGTACCACGAAATACTAAAGAAATACCCGACACTAACGAAACCAGCGGTAATCTTTGGTAAACCACGACATGGGACCGAACAGTTCATAGAAACGACGGATGGACCACCAGTGGCACACAAGCCACGCAGATTAGCACCAGACAGGCTGGAAGCAGCACGAAAAGAATTCCAAGCCATGCTTCAACTGGGAATCGCACGACCCTCCTCCAGTCCATGGGCATCGCCACTGCACTTAGTTCCCAAAAAAACTAGTGAATGGAGACCATGCGGTGACTATAGGGCACTCAACGCAAGAACAATCCCAGACCGGTACCCCATCCCACACATCGAAGATTTCTCCCACGACCTGGCAGGGAAGATAATATTTTCAACGATAGACTTAGCCAAAGCGTATCACCAGATACCCGTGGCCGAAAAGGACATACCAAAAACGGCAATTACAACTCCATTCGGGTTATTCGAATTCCCGTACATGACCTTTGGCCTACGAAATGCCGCGCAGACGTTCCAACGATTCATGGACGACATACTAAGAGACTACGAATTCTGCTACGCCTACATAGACGACGTGTTGGTAGCGTCAGAGAGCGAGGAACAACACGAGGAGCACCTCAAACAAATCTTCCAACGACTGGCAGAAAACGGAATAGTAGTCAACCCAGAGAAGTGCCACTTCGGAAACACGAGGTACAGTTCCTTGGATACCACTTCTCGAGTCAGGGCACGAAGCCCCTGGAAGACAAAGTCCAGGCGATACTAAATTTTCCACGGCCCGAAACAGCAAAAAAACTACGCCAGGTACTCGGTATGATAAATTACTATCGAAGATTTATCAACAACGCCGCCGAATGCCAAGCTCCACTGCACGACCTACTGAAAGGGAAGCTAAAAGGGAACCAACCCCTGCAGTGGACCAACGAAGCCAACGAGGCTTTCAACGAAAGCAAACGAAAAATTGCCGAAGCAACCATGATCCATCACCCAGTCGTAAACGCACCGTTAGCCATCACCACCGATGCATCAGACACTGCGCTGGGTGGTATCATACAACAAATGGTTCACGAAGAGTGGCAACCGCTTGCGTTCTTCTCAAAAAAGCTCTCACCCGCCGAGATGAAATACGGAGCTTACGACCGTGAGTTACTTGCCATCTACAAGACCATCAAACACCACCGACACATGCTAGAGGGACGAACCTTCACGATATATACGGACCACAAACCCATCACTTACGCTTTCCAGCAAAAGCCAGAGAAGTGTTCCCCCAGGCAGTTCCGATACCTCGATTATACACTGTGTCCCAATTTCGATGCTCACCATTGGTATCTCGGTTATTAGAAGACATAGGGCAACGGTTAAATGGGGAAAGTTTTGCAGAATTTAATACTCACGACAAGTATCATTTCAAATTTGACCTAACTTTTTTAATTTTTAAAATATTTAGAAAAAACCAAAATTTGCCAATTTTCATTTTCCTCAATAACTCTTTAACGCTTACTCTGACCTCTTTTAAAGTTTTACATTATTCAGGCACTTTTTCAAGACAAATTATTTGATATAATCAGAAGCCCCCGATTGTCATTTGTTTTTAAGTTATTAATGCTATCTTTTGTTTTTCATATGGCGGCCATATTGGATTTTTGGTTGGTTAGATAGTCTTTAAAAAGAGCTTTTCAACGATGTATAACATGCCTGAAAAATATTTAGTTATAGTTTGTCCCACGAGAACTCGGGTGTGACTTATTAGTTATTGCTGTGTGAATTAACGCAAATTATCTGCGATTGATTTTTTAACGATTTATGGGTAAGCGACATTATAAAGCAAATATAATTTGCGTTAATTCACACAGCAATAACTAATAAGTCACACCCGAGTTCTCGTTCGACCGTTGTCACTACCAAGAGCCTGTATATTGAATTATTTTTACAAATTTTAATTAACCTTCTTGTTACCAATTTTGTCTATGATGATTATGGTTGCTCACATACATAAAGTAGATGGACTGATTTGTTCATACCCAGCTGCGTTTTGCAATTACACTAATTCTTCTGAAGCCTAGATAAAGATTAGCCTGATCTAATCGAAACGTCGGCCATTTCATAGAAGTACAATCGTTTGATTTGCTTAACTTCACTACCCAGCGACTCCGCTAGAAGGCTGCCAGCAGAGCTGGTGAACCTATTGGTAATTCATATTATCGGAGTATACTCGCCATATAGATATAGTCGGACCACTGCCCGAAAGCCAGGGATACAAATACATCCTCACGTGTATCGACAGATACACACGATGGGCCGAAGCCACACCGATACCAAACATAGAAGCTGAAACGATCGCCAAAGAATTCGTCAACACATGGATCTCTCGTTTCGGAGTTCCACTGCGAGTGACGACCGACTAGGGACGGCAGTTCGAAGCTACGCTATTCCGGAACCTAAGCGAACTAATAGGGTTTCAAAGAATACGCACGACTGCTTACCACCCACAAGCCAACGGAATGGTGGAACGTTTCCACCGACAACTAAAAGCATCACTCCGCTGCCACAACGCAGAGCAATGGACAGAAGCTCTTCCTATAGTACTCCTCGGAATACGGAGCGCATGGAAAAAGGACATCAAAGCAATAACAGCCGAGATGGTATACGGTCAAGGGTTGGGCTTACCAGGCGAGTTCCTGACGAACGGACAACAGGAGCAACAGCTGGAAGCCGAGACCTACGTCACGCGATTACGGAAGCACATCTAAGACATGCGACCGACGCCAGCAAGCAACCACGATAGCAAGAAACACGCGTTCAAACTCAAAAACATGGACACAGCTACGCATGTGTATGTAAGAGTCGACGCAGCCAAGCGACCGCTTCAGGCACCATACGAGGGCCCCTACCGAGTGGTCAAACGAAACGAAAAACTCATAACGATCGACAGACAGGGAGCAGAGATAACGATATCATGCGACCAAGTAAAGCCTGCTTTCCAAGGGACAAACGAAACAATATCCCAAAACCAGCCGGACGCAGCGGAGCAAACAACGAACAAACCCATACCGAACGACAGAATGGGGAACGACACACGCAAAGAGGTCACGCCAGCGAGAAACAACCTCGAGAAGATTCCGACGCAAACACGTAGCGGAAGGATCTCCAAACCGAAAGTACGATTTCAAATCGAATAAATGCGACTCCATCGCACTCCATCGCCAGCAAGGGGGTATATGTGGTGCACGGCAGCCATACGTGAGCCACATCCAAATCCCACTTGCGCGCAAACCCCACTCGCGCGCAGACCCCACTCGTACGCAAACCCCCACGCGCACGGACCAATGGGAAGCGCCCGCTTCCCTTTATAAGCGCGGTCCGAAGCTGGGAAGAATCAGAGTTCTTCTGCTCTCAACCGTCTGCTTCTATAGCGACACCCGTCTGCTCTCATAGCGACACCCGTCTGCTTCTATAGCGACACCCGTCTGCTTCTATAGCGACACCCGTCTGCTTCTATAGCGACAACCGTCTGCTTTTATAGCGACACTCGTCTGCTCGTATAGCGACACCGTCTGCTCGTATAGCGACACCCGTCTGCTGACCGATAGCGACACACCGCGCGCCGATAGACCGACAGCCCGCTGCTGACGATAGCACGGGACCACCACGTGCCGGTAACCCGTGACACCGCCGCCGTCCACGACGCGGAAGCCTTCGACACCGCCGCCGTCGACACCAACCGCAACACGAATCAACCAGAGGCCGAAGACGCCAACGACAACGCCCGCATCCGCCAGGGTACCGAAGCACGCGAACGTAAAATATAATATACATACTGTAAATACTCTGTACATATGTAAATATATCGTATTATAACCTCTTCAACGTATTATTGAACACGCACTCGCCCAACCGGCGAGCACCCCCAAAGAGAGCCACACACCACCCCAAAAACGCTTTCCGAAAACGCTTCGTTACCGATCTACAGCGTGTTGAAGTTTAATTAAAAAAAGAGTAAAAATTAGATTTTTCCAAAACGGCTTGCGATATCATAATGAAATTTTAGGCGTGTTAATAGCTGTGGGAGACACATACTGTGCAATACAACACGATGTTTCAGTCATACCAGTTGCGCGCGTATTGCCACGTCACAGGCTATTTTTCAAGAAAAAAATAGGACGCCGCTGATTTCTCTAAAAATAAAAATATTTTTTTATTCTTTATTTAATTGTGAAGAAAAAATCTCTTAACTTTTTATCGTACGACGAACCGTTTTTTAGTAAAAAAAACATTTTAGTGCATATCCATCTATCATGCGTACAAACATATTTTTCTTGAAAAATAGGCGCCTGTGACGTGCCAATGCGCGCGCAACCGGTACGACTGAAACATCGTGTTGTATTGCAAAGTATGTGTCTCCCACAGCTATTAACACGCCTAAAATTTCATTATGATATCGCAAGCCGTTTTGGAAAAATCTAATTTTTACTCTTTTTTTTAATTAAACTTCAACACGCTGTAGATCGGTAACGAAGCGTTTTCGGAAAGCGTTTATAGGAACTTTTTTGTATAAAATGACCTGGGCAATCACCCCCTTTAATATTGCCGCATCTTTTCTAAACACCCTGTATATAATATAATTTAAATATACAGGGTGTTTCAGACCACCCGTACCGCCCAAATATCTCGCGAAATACAAAACGCATTGAAAAAAGAAAAAATACGTCTAAAAAATTTTTTAAGACTCTATTGTGTGATAATAATAGGATGTCCCCACTCCCACCCCGGGGGGTGGAGAGGGGGGTAACTTCGTAATCTTAAATAGCACCCCCCAGTTTATTATGCAGATTTGAATTCTGCGTTAACAAATAGGAACTTTTTGTTTGAAACATTTTTTGAAGTTCGTGACAGATGGCGCTATGATCGCCGAAAGAAGTTTTTCCGATTAACTATGCTAATTTGATGTCAGTTTTGTTAAGTGACAATCAAAAATGTTAATGCTTTGTAAAAGGGAAGAGGGGGAGCTTTATTAACTCCCCCCCCCCCTTCCCCACACCGCCACTTTTTTTTTTAATTTTGGGACTTAGGGTAATGCCTTAATCGCACGCCTCCACATGTCCCTATTGTGGTGACAGTGTGGGGCTTGCACCCACTAAAACCCCCTTCTCCCTCTTTCGATTTTCCGCGCTCACCCCGGGACCGTCTCTTCGACATTACTTCAGGGCGAGCGTTTCTTCTTCAGCTAGACCATGGGTGTTGGCAATCCTTGCCTTCTTCGCGTTTCCTTTTCCCTCACTGATATCACTTTGTTAATGAAGTCGCCCAACACTCTCCACTTGTGCTTGCTATCAAGCATCTCACTTATTATGTTGCCACTGTGGATATCTGTCTCCAACTGCAGGTTCACATTCCACCTGCTCCAGCCCCACCTCTCACACTCCAAAACTGCATGCCCTCCCAGTCCCTCTGGCCACAGTCCACGCAGTTCTCGGTTTCTCTTTTCTTGTATTTGAACAAGTACACACTATTGTCACCGTGGCCAGTCAGGAACTGGGTCAGGGCATATCCCCCTTCCCCGTGCTTCCTCTTCACCCATTTCTCGAGGTGGGGGATCAACGTCCTGGTCCAGGACTGTCTCGCACTCCATTCTTCCTGCCACCTCCGCATTGTGGCCTCTCGAGTGTTTCCCTCCCACCTTTCTCTAACGAGAAGTCTGAGCGGGACGGTGCCGGCCACTACCCATAAATCCTCATTGCTCACCGTCCGGTATGCCAACGCTATTCGCAGTGCAGTTATTCTTTGGAGTTTGTCCAGCCACTTTCTGGTTTGGTCCATTTCGACTGCCTTGCCCTATACCTCGCTCCCATACAGAATTACATTGTTTACTACCGTGGCTAGCAGTCGTTTTTTGCTTTCTCTTGGCCCTTTACAGTTGCGCATGAGAGTTTGCAATTTCTTGGCCGTTAGGGTTGCCTTCTGGATTTGTAACTTAGCGTGCCGTTGGAAAGTCAAGGCGGTGTCCAGGTTGACGCCTAGCACGTTAATCTCTTTTTGTATTGGGACTTCTGTTCCTTCTACTATAATCACTGACTGTGGTAGTCTTCTCCTTCCCAGAATAAATGCCGCCTTCGTCTTAGCCCCAACGAGACTCAGCTGGTTCTCTCTCATCCACGTGCCAATTCCTTCTATGGCCTTATTAATTTTGTTAACTGCCTCTTCCCGTTCTCTAGCTGAACCCATCACGGTCAGGTCATCCGCGAAGGCTACAATTTCTACTCCTCTGGGAACTTGAATGTTTACTACCGCATCGTAAGCGATGTTCCAGAGGAGGGGGCCCAGCACGGAGCCCTGTGGAACACCCCCATTCACTTCCATTTTGTGCTTCCTGCCTGATGGTAACTTGACCTCTACGTTCCGCCCAGTTATATAGCTGTTTATTAACTTTTGGATGTATGCTGGCGTTTGCGTCTTCTGCAACGCGCCCATTATAACTGTCGCCGGCAGCGCATTAAACGCGTTACGTACGTCGAGTGAGGTTATTATAGCTACCTCCCGCGTCCTCCGCGTTCCTGATTTGGCCGTCTCGGCTACCCTCACTATCTCTTTTAGTGCCTGGATGGTACCCATGCCTTTCCGAAAACCGTACTGCCTGGGCGATATGGTGACGTGCCTTATGAGTCGGTTGGCCACTACTCGTTCGAAGAGTTTGCCTTAGTGGCTGATTAATGCGATCGGCCTTACCACTCCCTGTTCTTTTTTAGGTATGAGTACGATATTAGCGTTCTTCCATTTCTGCGGGTACTCGCCCTTTCTAAAAACCCTATCGAATGGCCTGATAAACTTCGCCGGCGCTATTTGCGAGGTCAAAGCCACCAGCTCCGGCGGTAGGCCGTCCGGCCCCGGGGCCTTCTTCTTCGGCATCCTTTTCGCCGCAACCGTAATCTCTTCCGCTTGTACGCTCTCCTCCACTACTTCTTCCTGTTGTCGCGTATTCCATCCCAACTTCGCCCGTATTGGGAAGAGGGCCCTCACTTTGTCTATTATCTCATCGTCGGTGCCGATCACTAGCTTTTTCCCATTTTACCCGTTACTAGCTTATACGCCTTGCCCCATACATCTTTGTCGATTTCTGCACATAGCTGTTCCCAACACTCACGTTTTTTCTTGAGTGTTGGGAACAGCCCTCTTCCCAATACGGGCGAAGTTGGGATGGGCCCATAACCTAGAATGGGAAAACGCAACCATTTTAGATTTAAACAACTGTTCCATACCACGATTGAAGAAGTTAAATTTTGTAAATTTTTTTTGTCTTTGATAGAAAATAGAAAAAAAAAATTGAAATACCTACTTTGATTTCACGAGTAAAGAACACATTGACATTCGAGATACGTTTAAATCTAAAATTAGGGGTGGAGTGGCGGTGTGGGGAAGGGGGGGGGGGGAGTTAATAAAGCTCTCCCTCTTCCCTTTTACAAAGCATTAACATTTTTGATTGTCACTTAACAAAACTGACATCAAATTAGCACAGGTAATCGGAAAAACTTCTTTCGGTGATCATAACGCCATCTGTCACGAACTTCAAAACATGTTTCAAACAAAAAGTTCGTATTTGTTAACGCAGAATTCAAATCTGCATAATAAACTGGGGGGTGCTATTTAAGATTACGAAGTTACCCCCCTCTCGCCCCCCGGGGGTGGGAGTGCGGACATCCTATTACTATCAAACAATAGTCTTAAAAAAATTTTTAGACGTATTTTTTCTTTTTTCAATGCGTTTTGTATTTGGCGAGATATTTGGGCGGAACGGGTGGTCTGAAACACCCTGTATATAACATTAGCTATTCGTAAAACTCTTACTGTAGGTAAGGTGGTAGAAAGCTTCTAAA
Source organism: Pyrocoelia pectoralis (assembly GCA_036250285.1). NCBI lineage: Eukaryota > Metazoa > Arthropoda > Insecta > Coleoptera > Lampyridae > Pyrocoelia > Pyrocoelia pectoralis. The sequence goes on from CM070074.1 coordinate 52,934,381, forward strand.
ATTCAAACAATTTCATTCCAGTGTTCGGATGGTACGTTCAGTAGGATGTGGTCTTTCTGGATATCTCTCAATGAACGTATGACAGGCATGTGACGCGATTCTGTTCATTTCACCATAACAATTAGATTCCAAAAATCTTAATATGTAAAACCATTACGAGCCATTTTTCATTTTTTTCGATTATTGAAAAACTGATGTTAACCTATTACAGGTGAAGGTTTAGTGTCACTTGATTTGTTCAAAACTGGATTGCCATAGTCGACTACTACAAAAAATTCGAAAAAAATGGTATAAAATGCGATAAAATGAGAATAAGTCAGAAACTATTAAAGATAGGGATAGGAACATGTAATACCAAAATATGCCCATTTTGATTCTCTATCAAATGCAATAGTAAGAAAATGGTCATTTCATTAAAAAAATTTGAGTTGTCAGTCTTTGAATTTTCTTAAATTTGGAGCCTCATAGGTGACGTCGTACGCAACATAACTTTTTTTAAGTACACCAAAAGAAAGCCCTTTTCTTCCTCTATGCGCTGGTGAAAACTCGGTTACCATAGCTACAACCGTTTTCAAGTAATGAATTCTTAAAGTACCGTCTGCATCCGCCATTTTTTTTTAAATAAATGAAAATAACTTAAAAACCATAACCTGTATATATTGACATGTTAGTATCAAAAGTTATGAAATTTTCACGTAGAATCCAAAAATGCAATAAAAAATAGCGGTTGCAATTTAAAATAACGAAGTTGGTAGCTGCTTCCGGCATTTCCGGAAGTGCTGGCATTTTGAAAATATTTTAGATCGATTCGGCTTTCAGAGTAACCCCTAAGTACACATTTTCAAAAACCTACCTATACAACTTTCCCAGAAACGTTTAACTAAAGCTCCAAAAAAACACCCTGTATATGTATATAACTACCCCCCCCCCCCCCCCACTTCAGACACAACCACGCCGGATTCTGCACAAATGAGTCATTGTTTTTCTTTCCACCCTTAAGGGAGATGGGAGTGGAGTGGAGAGGGTGACGGACAATTTGTAAATCACGAAAAAATGTTAGAGGAAAAAAAAGTAAAAAAAGATCGTTTTTCTGCGGACGTGCAATTTTGCCCCTTTCCACCCCCAAAAAAGGGGTTGCAGTTGGGGGTGAAATTTGCAATTTTAGTATCGTTTTTTATGGAGAATCCAAAAGTAATAAAAAATAGGTGTTCCCATTTAAGTTTTGAAAACTCACCCCCGCTCCACCACACAGGAGGGGTGAGGGTGATGTTTACGTATCATGACTCAATAGGTTTCAACAAATAAAGGAAACGAATTTTTTTCTTTTTGTAATTGGACGTGTCGTTCTCGAGATATTAAAGGGTGTATATTTTGACTTTAATGGCGTCCCGACGACGAACGGGTGATCCGATCAAAAAATTTACCAGCGATTTGGAATCAGTGAAGAATTTCCTATAAGATGACACCACTTCCAGCTTTCTAAACCCTGTAACATCGACCAACGCACAGACACATAAACACACAGACATCCGGACAAATTTAGTAACCAACTTTTTGAAGTTGGTTGTCGGCCGAGATCTAGGAACAGCGGATTTCTAATCACCTTTACGCGTGTTAAATGTTTTAGTCATTACCAGTCATTACTTATTAGCATTACCGTTACTAGAATTTTGCCTGACTAAGGAATTTCACGGATGATTTTACTTTCCATCCGAGAAGAAGGCGTGATTCAGTTTTTCTCCGCTTTAGAAAAACGGTTCCTTGGTTAAGTTCGAACCCGTGTCATATGGGTGAAAGGTAAACACGCTTACTTTAATACCATCGAGGTAGCTTATAAAAGAAATTAGTGCCGAGTTTTCGCATGCGCAGACCAAATTTTTATCTGCTAAGCTATTTATATGAAAACTATAGGCATTTCTAATAAAAGTAAAATGAATGCCCTTATTAAGCATTAGATTGCGCATGGGCAGACCCCTTTCTTTATTTAACCTATTTTTCATCCCCTTTTACTACTATATCGGCAAAATTTCAAATTTCTTGTTAGCGCGATGGTTTCTAAAATGCTTACAACCGATAAATTTTTTGAAATGATTGTCAGGGTTATTGATTTTGTTATTTTGAGCATAGTACACAGAGCATCCTGGCTGCGGAAAAATATGTTTTTGGCACTACAACAGTTTATTTTTATTCCTAAATTCTAACAATGTAAAACTAACGCTCAAATATAGCGCTGGAAAACAGCCATTAGTTTTATAAAAATAAACATTCAAATGCGATCTCGGAAATAAGCTACAATTAAGCTGTTATTTAGTTTTGTATATAATATATTAGAATAATTATAACTTATTATAACTTTAATAATGCTTTTATATGTTTAAATTATTTATAATTAGTGCATTACACAATTCACCTTGGAGTATGTTTCCATGTCTTATAATTAGCTATAATTGTTATAAGTTATAACACTTAACTTTCGGAAGGCATCATGTTATTCCCACAAGCACACCATTTTAATTGTGTACCTACCTATTCATATAATATGTAAATTTTATTGTTATTATGTACGTTTCCGTTTGTAAAAACTTAACTGCGTTGAAAACGACAATTTTCGGATAGGTACACTTACATTCTTGATAATCGGTGGAAATGCCAATTGCCAAGGAATTACGTAATACATCAAGAAAGCAACTAATAATTACACGAATAATTTCCGCTTCCACTTGCAAATAAAAAAAACGGCATTTCCAACCGTTGCAAATTTTCTTACATATTGCCGGATTTTGTAAACTTCGGGTGATGATCACTTTTCCCCTTCCTGACGGGTCACGATTTCTTATGTGGTTCAACCATTTCTAGAGGTTTATTCGTTTTGTGGTTTTACGCATTTATAGCATAATAAACGTCTTCTTACAAATTTTAGCGCATTTTAAAGAATGTGTAATGTTCTTACCCCCAGGACCTACGCTAACTTCAAATTACAGTTACGAAATTCAAACCAGAGAGGGAAATATTTAAAAAATGGCAGCTAAACTAAACCTTCCCTCCAAAACTAACCTACCTCAAATTTAAATACACGCGGTACAATTTAAACAACCCAGCAAACCCCACCCATACCTGGCACGTGATCGTAATCGTCTAGTTAGTAGGTCCCCCTGTTGTCTTAGGGAGACATGAATACACCGGCAGAGAACTATAATCGAGAGGAAGTATGAAAAAGAAACTAGAAAAGGGTCAACATGAACCGTTATTCTGCATACCATAGGTCTGTCGTTGAGTCACAAATACAATATAAAATTAGACGCAAAAATTGACATCTGGCACCTCTAGCAATTAACACACATTGAGGCATATCAAAACATACAAAGAATTAAAACTGAAGTAAGATTAATTTAACCTGACCCCTCAGGTGGGTACACTTTTCACGCCTCTGGTTGCGAGGTATTCGTGGGCTAAAGCTGAATTGCGAACAAGCGATACGGCCATATTTTTAAATTGGGAGGCACATTACCTTCCGTATCGAAAGTCGTCTACGCGGGCGAAAATATTAGTACACAAACAATCCAGATTAAATTCACACTTTGTTCATTGTTGGAAATCCATATTCAATAACATATTTAGAATAAAAGCTAAGGTAATGCCGACAGACCTACATCAGGCAAAATACATTACGCGTCAAAACAAATGCATTTAGATAAAAATGACATGTACAACATATTTTACAATTAAACAAAATAAGAATGGTTCAAATAATCAATAAGTTCAAATATGCATTAAATTAAAAACGGTACTACCTTGCAATAAAACACAAATTATATCACCAATGCGAAGCAACCCTTTCACTTCGAGAATCTAAAGCTGTATTTATAGTGTCGGTATCGCTAAGCAATAAGAAATAAGAAATAAGCGGTAAGGAAATGAACTTATGGATAACCTGTATAGCATTTATAGTAGAAATAAGAAATAAGCAATAAGCAATAAGAAATAAGGAATTGGTTCAATTTTATTTCTTACCGTTACCGATACCGAATCGGGAATATTCGTATACAGCCGTGAGCTTACGAGCTAAGAAAAGACAGATGACATCAATATAAATCAGGTGTTAAAGAAATATTTGAGTGAAATATATACTTAATTCAAGAATCGATGGGAAAATATTACGCCAAGTTGATTTTAATTTTACAATCGTACCTTAGGTAACCTAAGAATCGTACCATATAAACATAGTAATAATTTAAATTAAACCCGCAATGCGCATGCCTACTCTGTTACCGATAAAGAACTATAAATGCGTTTTTATTTCTTACTGCTATTGCTTATTTCTTATTGCATACCGATACCGACACTATAAATCCAGCTTAACGGTAAGTAAAACTACCCTGTTGCATTAACCTAAAAACCGACGTTGCACGGCGTTGCTGATTTTTATACATGTTGCCAAGATCTCGTAAATTTATGTAGCATCTCGGATGGGATTATCTCAAATGAATAAATGTACCATTGTGTGGAGTTTGACCGTCTGTGTGGACCAACTTTTATGGTTTTGAACAACTCCGCGGGAAACCTTTTTTTTTGCAGTAGATAGCCTGTACCTTGAATTTGTGCTAAGACCTTTTCAAATATGTCGTCAGGGATAAAGTCATCTAGCATTGTTATCTCCTATGATGTGATTTTTTAAATAGCTCTATTTTTATGAATGGTAATACCGGTTTTTAGCATTTCTCCATTCAGTTTTCACTAATAAATGTTGAAAATGTGGACCGTTAGTTTGGTTGTTAGGCGTGAATTGGTGACGAAACGTTTCGGAGATAGTGCTATTGAAACTACTTCATGGAGCGCAATTTGTAGCAGATTCGACCTTACAGTTTTCTAACAAATTATATGGATAAAAATAGCAAAATTTGTCTAGGTAGTGTGCAGTATTTCATTAATTAACGATTTGTTTGTAGGATACCAAGAGAAAATTTCCGCAAAATCTGTGCATGCCTCCTTAGTTCCCAATCCTGTTTTAATGTTTGAAGACTTAACAACACTGAAGTATATTATGCATCCGAGGGAGGTGGGTTTAGATTTAGACCACTGTCTCATGGTAGCGGAAAAATTTGCCTATCTTCACGCTGCTTCGTTTGCTATTTATCAGAATGTAAATGTTTTAAACAAAATTATGTAATTTATGGAAAACATTTTAGGACCCCACAATTTTGACCGTGTATGAAAATGGACTGTTTTCTAAAAATAACCATTCCGTAACAACGTTGTCAGTGGGATTCAATTCCTTGGTCGAATCCTGCAAACACTGGACAAGTTAGTTCTACATTTAGTTGTTGATTTAATATATTTTTACAACATTCACAGATCTGAATTGCTATTACACGAAATTGAAGTCAATGAAAGATAATTTTTTAGAAGATCTGTTTCAAATCATGAAGCCGACTGGAAATTTTAATGTTCTCAATCATGGAGATTGTTGGATTAACAACATAATGTTTAATTACGATCAAAACGGAAAAGTGCAAAATGCAGTTTTGGTAAATATGCCGTTTATGTCTGCATTTGAATCTCAATAAATAATACAGGTCGATTTCCAAGTCCTGGTTTTTTCCAGTCCGTCTGTAGATCTACACATATTTTGGGCTACTTCACCAAGTTTAGAGGTGCAAGAACATCATTTCAATACATTCTTAGGCCATTACTATAGCCTGCTATTAAGAAATCTGAGTAAATTTGATGTCAATGTGAATATCCCAAGTCGTGAAGAGCTATATGAGGATTTTAAAAAAAGGGCCGTGTGTGGTATGATTTCAAATGATAATGGTTAGATATTAATGATTTAAATCTTGTAATTAGGACTTGCCGCAGCTCTGATGTTATTGCCATTTATCAAAGCTAGTAAACGAGAAGACGCCGATTTTACAAATTTTCTTAAAAGCGATAGTGAAAATGGCTTTCGTTATCATTGTTTTAATAACAAAAACTATAATCAACACATTTCTTATTTATTACAATATTATAGTAGTTTGGGAATGTTTTCTTAAATGCAATAGGTATGCGGTTTTTTGATTAGGTATACTTTGTAACAATTCCTTTTAGCGTTGATTGAAAAAAGTCAATGCTTTTAGTTACTTACCTAACCATGTAAAGAAAATAGTATAAGTAGATTATAATATGTATAATATACAATATAATGTAACGTAATGCAGAGGTGGGTAAATATTTGAAATAAATCTATTTGAAATGCCTATTTAAAATAGAAAATAGCATTTTGTATTTTATATTTCAAATACTGTCTTGTAAAAGTATTTTATATTTATTATTTGAAATAGAAGACAAAGGTATTTTCTATTTGAAATATATTTTTTCGATTATAGTGTATTGAGCATCTGTTGTATAATAATTAATTATTACGACCTATTACTAAAACTTTAAGATCAATTGCAAGGTTCAAGGCATATACTATACATATTATGGAGAGCTTCATCCACATTTAATTCGCTTACATAAAATTTTAAAAACTTTTGAATTAGGTAAAATATTTTAAATTTTGCTCTGTTCTTGTGACAACAATATTAAATAGCTTGCAAAATAGGTTTAAAGATTATCTATCACTCTCATCGGCAGTTAATGATGCTTTTTTAAATTGCGTTTGGTTTCACAAGACAATAAAAATACATGAAAAGCATTTTTTATTTAAAAACTTATTTGAAATGCCTATTTTTCATTTTGTATTTTAAATAACAACGGTCAATTCTATTTCTATTTTGTATTTTAAATATGTTGAACTAACCTATTTTATATTTTCCATCTTAAATGCTTTTTGAAAACCATTTTACCCACCTCTGACGTAATGTAAATATCGACTTCATTTTTCTTTCTAGGTAGTGTACATGCTAAGTGGAACATTTTGTCATTTAAGCACATTTTCGTATAATTAGTAGGTACTATTTATACAGCTGCAAAAAATTTCGGACCTACTCCTTACTGATTTTAAATTAGGCAACATACATATCTCAATACTCCCTGAGGCATAAAACGGATTATGCGTAATTTACATAAATATATGTATGTACTTGAAAGTTTCATGTAGATTTTACATTGTTTAGTTATACCTATAACTTTTATATTTTTTTGGAATTCCCGCAGATTGTAAAGACTACATTTTAATTTAATTTACTATGTTGGACTACTAAAATCGAAATATTATAGTAGGTACATATTATGTGCGGCCAGGAATCACAAAAGAATAATTATGTGAAAATTCGAAAAACACTATAAACAATTTGATTTAGTAACAATTAAACACATATTCTAAATAAAAAATAAAAGCACTGATATCATTTTCATTATTTCTATTTGGACAAACAATTAATTTAATTGATTCTAAAGTATTTTATTTTAAAATGCGCTAAAATCCCATTCAAATTTAATTCGTATTACAGATAATTAGAAAAAAATCCCATTAATGGTATATATATTTTATATAAAGGTTCACTAATCAATTAATCATATGTAAGTTACGTTTCATTGTGGTAAAAAATATTATTTTGACTGTGAAATGGAAGCTACATCATTTTGTTTGCAACATGAAGATACAGCAATTTAGTTATTTTTATTCCCAATGCTCAGTATAGTTGTTAAAAAATCGGGCCTATAGTTGATGAAGAATTACCATTTCTTGCTTGTTCTCCAGGCGACTTAGTAGGAAAAACTGCCATTGTTGAAATTAAATGTTCCGAGAAAAGCGGAAATTTACATCCTATTGAAGCACGATATAAATCTATTGAAACATATTTGAAAGGTAAATTAGAATACCTACTGTGAATGTAGTAATAACATTTGTAACGCCACTGACAGTGTTATTGCACAAAACTGCATTACCTTAAAAATTACTAACTAAGATGGCTGTATGTTAAATCTAAAATGTAATGTGTTTTGCTGTTTTATGGTAAAATAAAATTCTTAGACAATTATAGCCCTTACAATTGGCGCTCAACTTGTGGGCAGGTTGTTAAATAATCATGCAGTGCCTAAATGCAAGTGTATGTACAGGGTGTACAACTAAGAAGGAAGGGCGGCCATAACTATTTGAGATAGAACAGTGAAATAAAAAATCTTATAATAAATGTGGCCAAGAGAAAATGCTGGAAATTATTTTCATTTTCCTACCATTACCGCCAGAGGGCGTTTCACTGATTTCAATTGGAAATTCCCATTTTTTGGGCAATTTTCCTCAGTATAAGGTATTTAAAAAAATTCTGGCAAGTTGCCACGAGACTTCCCTCGTATTAACACTTTTTTCAAAAAATAAATACTACTGAATTCAGAAAAAAATACTCTTAAACTACATAAAGAACTGCAATTTTATCTTATAAAAAAATGAGTGCCGCCATTTTAGCTTACACCGGAAGTGACGTCATCAAAGGTAATATCAGCATTTTCGTCCTTGACCCAAATGTAATTCATTAGCGAAAACCGCATTTCGATAACTTTAATAGTTTCTGAGTATCGAGCGTTGCAGTCATTTTTTAATAATTATTTTTTTTAACACTTTTTTCAAAAAATAAGTATAGCACAATATATATTGCTGAATTCAAAAAAAAATTCTCTTTTAAACTACATAAAAAAACTGCAACTTTATCTTATAAAAAAAATGAGTGCCGCCATTTTAGCTTATACCGGAAGTGACGTCATCAAAGGTAATGACAGCATTTTCGTCCTTGGCCCGAATGTAATCGATTGGCGAAAACCGCATTTCGATAACTTTAATAGTTTCTGAGTTTAGAGCGTTGCAAGGAATGTGTACGTACAGACTACAGACTACAGACTACAGACTACAGACGACAGACGGAAATTTTTTTTTTGCATATTTTGAATCTACGTATTCGGAAACGCAAAGATATGTAAAAATTTCCATAGGTCAAATTTTTTTTTTTGGAAAACTAATACAATACTTCCCTTTTACTTCGTACTCGGGAAGTAAAAATAGGTATATTCATTGTAAACTAGTGATCAATATGTAAAACTTTGTTTAATGAATTTTTACGATTGCTGTTAAAATAAAGGGAGGGGGAACTAAATTACGCGTTACTGGAAAAAATGGTGTAACTTCGAAACGGGTTGCTTGAATTTGTCAAGATTGGTCTCGATGTAAAGAGAATACTTGATATTATAGTGCAGTCAAATTAGCAAATGACATGGAAAAAATTAGATACAAAGGTTTCTCAACGGAAATCTGCAATACATAATGTACTGAATAACATACTAAAAGTCCCATGAAATTCCAAAATGGCAACTTGGAAAAAAATGGGCGCCATTTTGTTCTTTTTAGTTTTTTTGAAATATCTTAAAAACCACTAATTTTTGGGAAAAAATACAAGAGTACTTTATTAAAGAAGAGAAAAAAACATATAAGATATGTAGCAGCTAAATTACGTATGATAAATATTACTGAAGATATCAAAGTTCAATTACTAATGGAACTAGAATAATGTGATGAAATTAGCATTTGACTTGAAGAAATTGTATTTTTTGTTTGAGATGTTATAAAATCAACTTATATGCAAAGAAATATTTATTTTACAACCAACTTTATACACAATATTATATAATAATATACTAATTTATATATGTAGGTAGGTATATAGTTTATTTTATAATAAAACTTAAAAAACCGCCGGTGCGACGTTTAAAAGTTGTAAGAAACTATTAAGAGTTCAAATCAAATATAAACTCTTCTTCTTCTTCTTCAATATCATGTATAATACATGGATTCTCACAGGCTATACCAAAACATTGTCCACACTTGGAAGAACACTTCAATCCGAGTTTTTTGCAAGAGCAGGCTTTAGCACAAGAGCCTTCCTTGCAGTTGCAAAAAACCATTTTTAGAATATCGGATGGAGCTATATCTTTTGTCAATGCTTTAGGAATAAGATTTGCTAGATTACCTTTGGTCCACCCATATTTTAATGGATCTAAGTTTTGACCAATCCATTCTTGTACCTAAAAATTGTAAATAATAGTATACTTTACAACAAATATTACGTTATTTACCTGGTGATATACCCTCAATAGATGTTGTGTAGCAGCATCTTTTGTTGGTGGTAGTGATGCCAAATTAAATGTTGATGATAATCATTGCCGCGAAGTTAATCTATTGTACAAGGTATATCTTAAATCGTCCAAATCTTGTGTATTTTTTGGAGGTTGATATAATTTCGCAATGAACTTTAAGCCTATTTCCATCAAACTTTCTATAGCAGAGTTTTGTTCTAAAAATATATTAAGACTCTTCCACAAATTAATATCCCTTTTCAGTAACTGCAGACAAAACTTTTTACTTTTTTTAAACATGAAAGATGTTGTATCGCATCCTGATACAGCATGTAAAAATAAAATGCAACGTCTTAAGTGGCCTAATTTTATTTGAAGCTGCATTATATTTGTTATTCTATCGGCTTTTGCAGCTTTTCCCGGGCGCATCAAAAACATGTTATAATGCTCCGAATGATGAACTAGAAGGACAGCAATATCAGTATCCTCAGATACAACTGTCACTGCTTTTCCACCGTTGGGGAGATCGATTGCTGTCTTAACAATTAAATAATCTGCGTCCCTTTCAGCTTGCACAACTGTAATTCCTGATTTTTTGAGGAATACTGTCAACATGTTTATAATCTTCTGCTTATTATTCCGATTTCTCAAAAAATCTTCCTGTGGTGTTATGACTATATAGTTTCTTTGTGAAACGATATTTCTGTCTCATTTCCTGATCTTATATTTTGCAAACTTTCTTTCGTTGATGAAAGGTCTGAATTATAGCCATCAAATACTATTATACAGTTCGAATTATATACATGTTTGGCATAATTAGTGTACTGATCACAGATCTGTTCAAATGTAGCAGGCTTTTGCCAAACTACTTTGTGTAGAAAGAAACCGCCATCAACAACATAAACTGATTCTTGGTCTAGTTGGGTACAAGGTGGTTCGACAGCATCGAAATAAGTTCGCAATAAATATACAGAATACTAAAAGTAATGTACTTTTTTGTATATTTTCATCACTAAAAAAATTCATATCTCTATTAATATCTAAAGAACATTTACCAAAAATATGTTTTTGGACGTATTTCTTAATTTTCTGTAAAAAAGGTCTCTTGATATTTTTTTCTAAACTTAATACTTTTTGAGATATTTCGAATAAACTAAAAAATCCAAAATGGCGACCGTTTTTTTCGCATTTGCCACCATGGGATTTTTTGGGACTTTTAGTATATTACTAAGTACATACTGTACTACACATTCCGACAGAAATTAGCTTGTAGGAAATTTTTTCCGTGTTACCCCCTAAAATTAGCTAATTTGACCACTATTACCAAAAAAATCTAAAACCACAAAAATCTATTATCTCCTTCTACCAATAGAGGGCGCAACTTGTTGAAGGAACAAAACGGTCGACTTTTCTAAAAAAATTCAAATATGTTTTTTCACTACTAGCAGAAACAGCATAGGATTTTTGATGTCACAGCCGACTATGAAATATCGAGTTAGAGGTTAATAATTTTTCATTATTCACTACTAGTTAATAATGAACAAATACACATTTTTTAATAAATCTGTCACATTGTTGAAGTAACTAACGTGCATACACTATTTAGTATGATGGAGAAATTTCATTTAAGTAGTAATATTTAGTGCATGAAAAACATTTCTTTAATATATAAATTTAATATCAAGTTATGACGTGAATTCAAAAATGAATAGTTGCGCGCCATTACGAATTAACTTCTATTTGACAGCTGTAAGACAAAGTAAGCCTACAAGATTTAAAAGTGCTTATTTTAAATGAAACTTTATAAATAAATTAATATATTAGCGTTGAATGATAAATTAGTGTAATCGTGATGAGGTCGGGGCACAAAGAGGGTAATAGCATAGAGAATGTAATATAATATTATTACATGCACATACATACATACATTATTACATGCTCTATGGTAATATGTAGATTGAAGAAATTAAACACCTTACAGCCTCCCCTTAATACTTATATAATAATTCGAAGTGAATACGAAGTTGTTCGACATGTTGCGGGAAACAGCTGATCCCATTTTCAAGCGAATTTATTGTTCTAGGTAAGTGTAAATTTTAATGTTGACGATTTCCAATGTTGTTAATTTTACTTAAAACTTTTTGCATTTTAACATTATGACATTAAATTTATGTAATTCGCTTGAAAATGGGATCAGCTGTTTGCCGCAACATGTCGGACAACTTCGTATTCACTTCGTTTATTATTTATATTAACGGAGGTTGTAAGGTGTTTAATTTCTTCATATTAGTGTAAATAAATACCTAGTAGTGAAAAAAATAGTATATACACCACGGTAGAGAAGACCATTGTTGACCTCCCGCCTTATTTCCCTCGGTGCTTCGCACCTCGCGAAATAATTTGGCGGTCGGTCAATAATCATAGTCTTCTCTACCTTAGTGTATAATATACTATTTTCACCGCTATTGGAAAGAAAATGAATAAGGGAGTAATTTAAAAAAAAATTATGTCGATAGCTCTTATAGTACCGAAGATATAGTCAAAAATGTGGTAATATAAGAGGCAATTTGAGGTATAAACAAATCGTAAGCCTAATATAAATAAAGTAGGCTATGACAACTTTAATTTCTTTCAAAATTTCAGTGGTCCTGCAACAGTTGCATTTTGCATGCATTCAAAATATGCTCCAATGCTTCTCCATTGGAAATTAGCATTTTTGCTTATAATACAACAACCGAAATAGATATAATGTCACTTTGTTATCTAGTTTACAGCTTTGACATAAAGTTTTCATTTTAAGCGTTTTCATTTGTTTATACCTCAAATTGCCTCTTATATTACCACATTTTTGACTATATCTTCGGTACTATAAGAGCTATTGACATAATTTTTTTTTTAATTACTCCCTTATTAATTTTCTTTCCAATAGCGGTGAAAAACATATTTAGTACCATTTGAATTTTTTTAGAAAAGTCGACCGTTTTGTTCCTTCAACAAGTTGCGCCCTCTATTGGTAGAAGGAGATAAGAAATTGTTGTGGTTTTGGATTTTTTGGGTACTATCAAGTATTTTCTTTTCATAGAGACCAATCTTGACAAATTCAAGCAAGTTGTTTTGAAGTTACACCATTTTTTCCAGTAACGCGTAATTTAGTTCCTCCTCCCTTTATTTTAACAGCAATCGTAAAAATTCATTAAACAAAGTTTTACATATTGATCACTAGTTTACAATGAATATATTTTTTTAAATACCTTACTGAGGAAAATTGCCCAACAAATGGGAATTTTCAATTGAAATCAGTATGGCGGCAATGGTAGGAAAATGAAAATAATTTCCAGCATTTTCTCTTGGCCACATTTATTATAAGATTTTTTATTTCACTGTTCTATCTCAAATAGTTTCTGAGTTATGGCCGCCCTTCATTCTTAGTTGTACACCCTGTACAGTGATTAACTAACGACAACGACCGCACGTAACGTAAGTATAAAAATTGCATGAACTTTGAACTTTGAGTTTTAACTTTCGGTAATTACGTCGTGTATGAACTTCGTCATATTTTTACAACTGTGGCGCATTTCAAACGATATTGTTTGCATAAACATTCCCTTTACGGTGTTAAAGGAGCGTATATACGATAACCGCGTAAAAGTAATCTGAAACGGGTAACGCATATTCGGTTTCGGCTCGCATCACACGGCCGCACCCCTCCTACCGAAATTTATGCCCTATAACCTCAGATCCCGCCAGAATACAAACGAAAACGTCGCCATGGAACCAGTCGTGATGACGCAAGATCAACTGAATGCATTGTTACTAGGTGTGCGAAATATCTTCGCCGGCGATACGGGTGTCGCGCCCGCCGCAGTTACTCCAATTAATGCTAACAGTAATTTCTCAAAATGCCAATCGCGATTTGCTGGAAAGAAAAACGAAGACTGCGACGCCTTCATCGACGCAATCAACGTTTACAAAGAATGTTTACAGATCTCAGACGCGAACGCGATCAAGGGCCTGTCAATGCTATTGGATGGCTTGGCCGCAACGTGGTACCAGGGTGTGAAAGCCACTATCACCTCCTGGGACGATGCACTCAAGGCGCTTAGACACGCGTTTGGATTTAATAAACCCCCGCACCAAATTTTTAGAGAACTTTTCTCGAAGGAACAAGGTGAAAAAGAACCTACGGATGTGTTCGTAACCTCCGCTCGCGCACTATTAGCTCGCTTACCTTCTACGCCCGAACTTCATCAAACGCATCAAATAGATATGATATATGGGCTACTCAACCGAAAAATCCGGCAACGATTACCGCGTAAAGACGTTAAAACTTTTAACGATTTAATCGATAAAGCTAGAAGCATAGAAGACAGCTTTGCTGAAACTTCAGTACAGCAAAGTATCGGTACTACTGCGTCTTCGGAAAAACATTCAAAATTACGGCCCAAATTTTGGACATATACAAGCGGAATGTCGCAAATATGCTTCGACTCAGTCACAGAGTTCACAACCCAGGGCGGAAGCACCCAAACCAGCTTCGCAGAGCAGTACACAGGTAACATGTTTTGGTTGCGGAACTCCAGGCTATATAAGGTCGCAATGCCCTACTTGCAGAACCCCAAGTACATCCACACCTACCGTTAACAACGCCGCCTCTATCGAATTGTTATCCACAGATGTGTTGCTACCAACGAGTTCTTCTCGCCCCTTAATGTTGATTACTGTTTTTGACAAAACTGGCTTAGCATATGTTGATTCTGGTGCAAAATTCAGTATTGCAGGCTACAATTTGTACTCCTATTTGCGATCAACTGATTGCCCGTTCACCACAACAAACATGCAAATGATTTTAGCCGATGGTCAAGCCAGAACGGTTAACGCTGAGGTTTTCCAATGCGATGTTCAACTTCAGAACAAACTAATTTCTACTTCGTTCGTAGCAATACCCGAATACACTAACAGCAGAACTCTTCTTGGAGTCGATTTTATTGCCCATGCATTTTGAATTTCTCCAAAATGCAATGGTCGTTTGCTGATGACCCAAACAGTAGTAGTTTTGATTTCTATCAAGAACCTGTAACTGCTGATGCTATGCAAATGTTAATGGTTAACTCCGTCGATGCCGAACTATCGCTACGAAAAGATGAGGCTACGCAAGCGAACGACTCTGAACGTGCCCTCATGGAAGGATTAATCCAAGAACATTGCGAAGTTTTTCAACAGAACAAGGAACCTACACCTTTTGCGGAGCACAGAATTCCATTGTCAGATGATACTCCAATCTCGGTACCTCCATACCGCTTAGCTCCTTCTAAAAAGGAAGTTCTCAGGAAAGAACTAGACAACTTACTAGAACACGAAATAATAGAAGAGTGTGAATCGCCTTTCGCTTCTCCGGTGGTACTAGTACCAAAAAAGGATGGAACCATGAGACTATGTGTCGACTATAGACGTCTAAACTCAGTCACTCGTTCGGACCAATACCCGCTCCCGAGAATAGACGATCTACTCCACTCCACGTATAATGCCGTCTACATGTCCACGCTTGACTTGAAATGCGGATACCACCAAGTCCCGGTTAAGTTAGAAGATCGAGACAAGACTGCATTCATTACGACATTTGGCACATTCCGATATAAAATGATGCCTTTTGGGCTTAAGACAGCACCTGCAACGTTCCAACGTTTGATGGACCGATTCAGATCAGGTCTACAACATATTTCAATGTTTGCCTATCTGGATGATCTAATAATACTTTCCTGTTCCTTTGAAGCACATCTAACAGACCTACGAGAAGTTTTTACTCGCCTAAAATTGTTTAAGCTAACGCTGAACCGTGCTAAATGTACTTTTGGCAGTACCAAGGTAGAATACCTAGGACATATCCTTACGACAGAAGGTATATCCCCAAACCCATCAAAAATTGTCGCAATAACGTGCATGCCCGAGCCAAAGAATGTGAAACAGTTATTGACTTTTCTCCAAACATGCTCTTGGTTCAGAAGGTTTGTAGAAAACTTTGCGCAAATCGCTAAGCCTCTTAGCAGCTTGACCAAAAAGAACGCAAAATGGCAGTGGGGTCCTGAGCAAAACTCATCTTTCGAGAAGCTCAAGTAATTGCTGATGGCTGATGTCACTAAAATCTCCAAGTGGTAGATTAGCTAGATGGGCTTTGGCTCTACAGCCATACGACCTGAAAATAGAATACACACCAGGCCGCAGCAATGCCCTAGCTGACACACTGTCCAGACCACCTTGCCACGATACTGACGCAACCGAGTGCGAAGTCTGTTTAGTATCCGTCGACCTACCAGTTGATAGTGCAAAGACTATCCGACAAGCTCAGGTAGAAGATCCTGACCTAAAAAGAATAATAGACGCTCTTGAGAACTCTGAACCGAACGAACTCGATGCTCGCAGATGGAGCGATCGAGGTTACTTAATGTTAAATGGTATACTGTACAGGTACTCTCCTGGCCACGATGGAGATGAAGCTCAACAGGTCGTTCCTAAATCCGAAATTTCGACCGTGCTAAAAGAAGTGCACGATTCACCTCTTGCAGGACACTATGGCGTGGTACGCACTCTTCAAAGAATCATTCCCCGATACTATTGGCTTGGAATGCGCAGGCAAGTTGCTGACTATGTTTCGAAGTGCATAGAATGCCAGAAATACAAAATTACTAACCTCAAACCCCCAGGCCTAGTACAAACTCCCGTGCAGGCCCAACGATTTGAGGTAATCTCAATCGACCTATTTGGCCCTTTACCCGAGGCACCAACTGGTGAAAAATGGATCTTTATTATTGAAGATTCGTCCAGCAGATGGACAGAACTTTTCCCACTGGAAGCCGCTACAGCCGAAGCTTGTGCCCGATGTCTGATTGAGGAAGTACTATTACGATATGGTATACCTCGCCGCGTAATAAGCGATAATGGTCCCCAGTTTGTAAGCGAAGTGATGCAAAAAGTTGCCTTAGTCCTCAACTTCAAACAGCAACTCATTCCTTCTTATTATCCTGCCGCTAACCCGGTCGAACGTAAGAATCGAGACCTTAAAACGCAACTCGCGATTTTATACCAGCTGGAGAGACAGACTTGCTTGTGTACGTTTCGCGATCAACACATCTCGTTGCCAATCAACCGGATTTACTCCCGCATATCTAACTTTCGCGCGTGAACTGCGTACTCCAGACGATGTGCAACGCGATTTACGTCAGATCATAGACAATGAGAACTTTGTGCCGCAAATAACTCCGTACTTACGTAGTTAGCTCATGCTTTAAGCCAAGCTCGTGAAAACCATGAACTTTCTCAAGATTCGAGTAAGAAGTTCGCCGATCGATCGCGTCGCGACGTGCCGCCTTTCCGAGTAAACGATCGTGTGCTTGTATACACTCACGTATTGAGCAACGCCAAAGCTCGACTAACATCGAAGTTCGTACCCCGAAGGGATGGACCTTATATGATCATCAAAGTAGTGAGCCCCACATCTTACCAGGTCGCTACACCCGATAATCCGACGGTTCCGTTAGGGACATACCACGTATCAGCCCTAACTCGGTATGTTACTCCTGCGAAGGACGAGACCCAGCCATTGCATCCCATACGGAAGAGAGGACGACCTCCCATACCCACTGCAGTGCCGAAGCAGAAGCCATGTGCCAACCCACCTGCTCCGACTCCAGTCAGATAGTATCATAAAACGAAACGCTTTGAATGTGGATTCTCTTATCAGATTGCTCTAAACTATAATAAATTACCTGAAACATTCAAAACATTACCCTTAAATAAGTTCAAGCCAAAATACCGACGCTATTTACTGTTAAAGGAGGCGACAGATTGAACGCATTGTTTGTTAGTTGATGTCAAGAATTTAAATGTTCAAATCTTCCTCACTTTGTTCTCCTCGTTAAGCAATTCATTCATTTAATTTAATTTAATCTAATTTAATTTGATTTAACTTAGTTTAATTTAATTTAATTTAATTTGATTCGATTTAATATAATTTAATTTAATTTAATTTAATTTAATTTAATCTAGATTGGAAGCAACATTACTACATATTAAATCTGTAATCAAGGTATAAGTGGAAGAGCAGCGCACCCTCTGGGGTACCCGCTGAACTTCGCCTTGAGAATTCCTAAACAATACTATATTTAAGTTTGGTTTTGTAAAGTATCTGTTTACATTCTTTTCTTCTTTTCTCTTTTTTTTTGGGAATTAAAGACATTATTATGTACTTCGATTGTTATCGATACTCAGGCCAAACCTGGTTAACTAATCGCACGGATCGAAATCAAGTAACGATTAGTCCTACTAATACATATATTATATCTATACAATATAAATTTGAAGTTGCTGTTAAAAAGTGAACATACTAAATACTATACACATATTATGTTCATTCAATTAAATGACGTTGATAAAACCAACGCTGATCACATTTTAGATAATGTATTTGTTTGAGAAGCCTCGGTGTATTTGATCCCAATTTGTAAAAGCCACGTCCCGTCGACCCTCTTTCCGCGAAGGCATTAACATGAACGCAGCGTCGCGCATCAATAACAAAAAGAGACCTTATATTCCTAGGCTTCTCCGTTGGCGTCACTTATTCGTGACTTAGTGACTTTTTATAGAAAAGAAAAAATGAACATAATATGTATGTTTTGAAAAAGTGTTATGGTTATTGTGTAAGCGTTTTTTGTTGTTTAGCTCGACGCATAGGTTGCACTCGAGTGGGTAATGTGTTGTTTGTGTTTTGTGTTAATTGCGAATTCTGATACTGTGAGTATATTGTGCGTTTACGTTTGAGTGCATGAGAACGAGTTAGAGGTGTTACATGAGTGATTGTTGAAGTGTTGTGTGTTGGTAATGGACTTTCTATAATGTTATGTTGTGTATGCAACAGAGTTTCAATTATTATTATTATCTTCGACGAGGATCCCCAAGAAGAAGGTTTTCTACGAATAGACACCCAACTTTCCATTGTACCCCATCCAAGGCCGTTGATGTGGTACAAAGGGGGAGAAGTGTAACGCCACTGACAGTGTTATTGCAGAAAACTGCATTACCTTAAAAATTACTAACTAAGATGGCTGTATGTGAAATCTAAAATGTAATGTGTTTTGCTGTTTTATGGTAAAATAAAATTCGTAGACAATTATAGCCCTTACATATTGACTTTCTACACTAGAAAGTCAATGGTAATAATAAGCTCACTTTGAAACAAAATGATAATTATTTTACTAAGTACAGGGTCTATTGCACATAACTAAAAGAAATATATGCTACAGGTGGAATACATGTAGAAGAAATAAAAAAGTAGGTATCATGTCCATATTTCCATCAATATTTATTTCATATTGATTAAAATAGAACAATTTATTTTAAACTTTCCTAACATACACTTCCATGGTATTACGGTATTTGTTTTATGTAGGTATTTTAGAGACGAGATTTTTTGGACACAACATGGAAAACAAATTGACCAGGTTTTACATGCATTCGCTACTGCCAGAAGTAATAGATTCAAGAAGACATCAACACAAGATTCGTGATGTTTATATTAATTAAAATATAATGTAATAAAAAAATAATGTCTTTTTACAATAATTTGTCTATAGCGTTTTTTAAATTTACGTCGGAAATAACCCTGGTTACGCAATATTTATTTGTCAATTTGCATCTTTGTAACAGGGTCATTAACAGGTACTTTTCTTTTGTCTGTATAATCTCCTTAGAAGTATAATTCCACTATCTGACCTCTGTGGGCCGGGGCATTTACGAAATTTTCGTTGGTAAAAATTTTGTACATAAAATGTATACTTAAAAAAACTTTTGACCAGGATTACAGTTATAACTTAACCGTTGGAAACGACTGTTAAACGAAATATAGTTCTTAAGCACTGTAGAATTTGTCCGTAGAATTTAATTTTCGGGTATTGACTGTTGTTTGGAAAATATCTCTTAAAATAGATGAAGACAAAACAATTTTTTTTTACCCCAAATTTTTATTGTTTTTCAAACAAAATTCTAAGGCAAAATTTGATCATAGTAAGGAATATATTCCCGACCTTAAAATTTTTTCAAGTTCAATTTTAGAGCTGTAATCCTGGTCAAAAGATTGCACTTTTTCCAATTGCATGGTGTGTTGCCTACCCTATGTATAGAGACGCCTTAATGAAAAGGTGCAAGTGTCTACTACAGAAAATGGGTAGGTACATACTAGATACCTACAAAGATATGATGAAAATTGTTCAGTTGTGTGGTACCTGCTATTTATAATAATAATAATAGGCTTTATTTGGGTAAAGAATTAAAAATACATAAAATAGAAAAATAAGTAATGTTACATTACTAAACCCAAAGGGCGAAGTTCAGATAGGTTTTTTTTGAAAAAAAAAAAAACCATCTGCTGTTCCACTTAACCCAGTAAGAAAATTTAAATTAAATTAGCTTTGGTGGTTTGTCGCATCAAAATTTATAACTTAAATGCATAGGTACTTATGTAAATCAAAACAGAAAATTATGTGGCCTGCTTATTCAAAAGTATTATAAATAAATGTTGTTTAAAATTATTTTGTGTCATTATTTTTAAGTATTCGGGTAGTGAGTTATATATATATGCAATATTATATGAGAACGATCGTTTAAATAGGCTGGTTTGATGTGATGAGATTGATAGAAGATTTTTTTTTCGTGTATTAAGGTTATGAATTTCAAATCTGTGTTTAATTTTATTAAATAAATATAAAGGAGTTTTATTTGAAATGATTTTATGAAACAGGCAGCTAGAATGTAACAACCTTCTATTTTCCATATTGAGCCAATTGATCTGGTTAAGCTTGTACGAGATACGTTCGTATTTTTTAATGCCAAATATTAAGCGGAGACACGAGTTTTGAATGCGCTGAATTCTGGTAACATCAGTTTTGTCTAGGCATGGACCATAGATGCTATCACAATAATCAAATTGAGACAGTACCAATGACTGGCATAACAACGTTTTGATCTTTTGACTAAAATAGTACCTATTATTAAAAATTAATCTCAATTGTGCATAACATTTTTGAACTGTTAATGATACATGCTTCTTAAATCGAAGACTGGAATCAATCCACAAGCCAAGATTTTTTACTGATTCCAAAATTGGTAGTGCTGTGTCATTAATTTTAATTTCAACGTCAGATATAACTGAACTTCTTTGTTTAGTTCTACCAAAAAGCATAGATGCCAATGTAAGTGTTGTCATTAGTAGTTACAATAGTTAGATATTAAACAAGTAAGTAGCTATGTAAACCATTGCCAAAATAGGGCGTCCAATATGAACAATGCCAATACGTTAGGTATACTCGTATAAAAATTATTAAAATAAATTATATAAAATCATTGAATAAATAAGAGAAAAATTAAATATCACATAGTTTAATGACAAAGTTTGAAGGTCAACTACAACAATTAATAAAAGATGGTATAATTTCTAAAGTAGAACAACCAAGGGAATGGAGTAATAATTTAATATTAATAGAGAAAAATGATGGCAATTTAAGAATATGCTTAGATCCTGTGGGTAAGGTTATTAAAAGGGACCGACTACTTATTAATTCTAAAATTTGAAGATAAAAAATTTATACAGTTTTAGACATAAAGCAGGGATTCTGACACATTAAATTAGATGATAGCTCTACTGAATTGTGTACCTACCTTCAGCACACCTTTAGGTTATTTTAAGTATAATAGATTACCGTTTGGGCTATCTTGTGCTCCTTATTATGAGGCATACATGAAATTAAATCAAAAGTATTTTGGAAACATTGATGAAAATGACATTGTAATATATTTTGATGATATATTAATAACAACTAAACAGAAAAAACATGTATTAAATGCTGTTGTAAATCGGGCTAAACAAACTAATACTGCTAATACTAATCAATAGGTGTTTTCTTTTTGCACATTGTGGTAGACCTAAGTGAGCTCTGTCAATAACACACCATTCGTTTTGTAAAAGTAATTTGACTCAGTTCTCAATAACCCTATTCGTTTTAAAAGCTTTATTTAAGTTTTATATTAACCTGAGGCAGAAATGTCTACATGACGCAAAGGCACTTTAATCACGTGATGATTGTAACTTTACCTAACCCTGTGGCGATGCAAAAAGAAAACACCTAATGTTTAATGAAGTTGAATATAAGCAATCGGAGGTAAATTTTTTAGGACATGTGTTTAATGAACAAGGGTTAGACCAGATAAAGAGCATATTGAAGCAATAATGGATTTAAAAGATCCTAAAAATAAAAAGGAACTACAAGTGTTGGGGGTAATAAATGTTCGGAGGGAGTTCATACCGAATATATGTCCATGTGGTGTAGTTCACTTAGACAATTACTTAAAAAAGCGTGCTGTGGACATGGGATAATATTTAGTATCCTTTCTCAAAGGATAATATTCATAATAAAAAAGTTACAGGCGTAGTCACGTACAGCACGTACGGAGCGGAGAAAGATTGCTTCGGGTGCGCAGGTGAACTTCGTTTATTCGGATGCATGTAAACTGCTTTTTCACGTTTAACAGTGGCGTCGATTTTTATGAGGAAATAAAACTCGCAGTGTTTTTAAATTTATATTTTAGTAACAAGTAAGAAAAAATACGTGTACATGTAAAATTAAATCACATAATAATATACTCATTTAAGACAAAAATCATTTTTTTTAATATTCAAGCCAGATGTTACTAATTAAACGGAATTTAGCGGCGACACCACTGGTATCACATGATTGCCAAGCTTGGAAAATTTACAATTATACGAGTGCGCATCCGACCTTGGGGCAATCTTTCTCCGTACGTGCTGTAAGAAGGCGAGCGCGGCAATGTGCAAACGACGAATTTACGCTTCTTGTAAAATTTCGCGTATCTATAAGTCAGTGTCGTTTCACGTTGTTGTAGATATGTTTATTCATCACTAAATATGAACATTAATGTTATTTATTGAATTATAATTACAGGATAATTACATACTTTAGTGATATACAGGGTGTCCCTGAAATGCGTGGACATCGCTTAACCACAGATTCCTGGTTCGAAAATAAGACGATATAACTAAACTTACCTATATACAATTACGTTTCGTTTAGCTAGTATTCAGCTTCAAAGTTCTTTAAAAAAAAAGTTATTTTATCCATAACGACAAAACGCTTGGATCGATTTGGATAATATTCGGTATTGTACTCCTTACAGATGTAGGTCATCTTTTAAGGAGATATTAGTTATTATCAGTGAACCATTAGTGTACGAAACACGGGTAACACGGCATAAACCAGTCAAAAACTTTTTAATGTTAAGGCCAATAACTTTCAAAAAAATAGTTTCAGAAAGAGACATTCCATAGTAATTTTTTTTGTTACTTGTTAATTGATGATATCTGTTAAGGTTTAGACACAAAAAAATAAAATCTGAGGGACGGTGCACTGCATACACTATACTTGCCATTAATAAAAATATCATCGTCATTTATTTCATAGAATAAGGCATCTGCATCACGTGACCATATATTTCGCTTGGAGTACAAACATAACCTTTACTGCCTATATGATGCATATACGTTTGTTTATACGTATATGATATGATGTACCCTTTAACGGGTTTAAAAGCATAGAAAAATATGTTTAAAAGATTTATTTTGTTATTTAAAATGCCGTTTTGTATGGTAGTAAATTGTGGTAGAACGAGTATATGAGATGGAGCTTTAGAATACCATCGAAATTTACCAATAATCGTAAAATAGATAATTTAGTGAGAGGAGAAAAAAGTTCATGTTGAGATCGGTATCGATACATGTCGCAAGTATCAATATAGAGAGACAGATCTTGACGTGTATGTGGAAGTATCAGTATTGCAGTCTCAGTATCAGCTTGTCTCGTTTGTCGCACTGCACTGTGACCGTGCGGCTGAGACATGTCTCGACGTGTATGTGCTGGTATCATATTAGGTATCGTAAAATACAGTAGTTTTGCATTTAGTTATTGCGGAAAATCGTGAATTTTGGGAGGACTTGCTCAATGCTTATAAATGCAAATAAACATCTTCGGCATCAAGCAATAATAATTTTATCCATACTCTCTTTCGTCGACGATTTTCTTGAAGCGCTCTATTAATACTACTGATGCTATTACAACAGCTTGAGGAGGAACCATTTCACTTCTATATGAAAAACTCAAAATATGTATACATGTTTCGAAAACTAATATCATTACAAATCTGTGTGAATGCAGCTCTCCGTTTGAGACAAATCTCAGATACATGTATCGCTGCATGTCGCGATACACGTATCGATACCAATCTCAACGTGAATGGGGCCTTTAAAACTGCACCATAATAAGTATGTGGTTACTTTTCTTCTTTTTGGTAACATGTCATGACTACTTGCTACTTTTTAATTACCACAATCGATATTTGAGTGTTATCGGTGTTGCACTGTTTGCATTTAACTCAGTCTGCTAGGTACTGTGTCATCGTGTCTTAAAATATAATTTAAAATAATGAAATTATATTTTCATACTTATATAATTTCATTCTTTTAAATTAAGGTCCAAAATAATGTTTATTAAGTATGATAGCTTATAGGGTGTGATGTAATACATAATGAAATGTAACACCTACAAATAAACCTATTTAATTTGGGGGCAAAGATTGTTGTAGCAAAGTGATCATACTAACAAGGATGAACAAATCGAACCACCTTTTCTATGGAAAATTTAGATTTAGCATTACAAGAACTGTATGAACTGCGTGCAAAAGTGAATCAATTGCAGTTCACTGAGGAGTATTTTGTCAATAGCGACCAAAATACTCTGTATTATACAGGACCCCCTACTTATCAGCGTTTACAGTGCCTATATGAAATCGTCGAATCAGACATAGTTATTACACATGCATCTAAGCTTAGCAAGTTTCAGCAGTTAATTTTAGTATTCATAAAATTCTGTCTGAATCTTCCATGTGTTGATTTAGGAAATAGATTTAGTTGCAATCATACAACAGTATCTATATTTCGTAGAATTTTAGAAATAGTATATGAGAAGTTGCAGGTAATTTAAATTAGGATAATATTCTACCATTGAGTAAATAAATTCTACTTTATCACTACAATCACTTAATTTTATTGAATAAGGATCAATCTTTACAACATTATTTTACTTAAATAACGACTGGAATGTTCACTATCTAATGTCTTATAATAATCACTGTAATTATCAATGATGAGTACCAAAAAACACTATTCTGCTTTATACAAATGGTTGTTTACTTGCTATTTTTGGTTATGTTTGTACTCCAAGCGAAATTCATGACGTCACATGCAGATGCCTTATACCAGACTATTAGGTTACATTTGTTAAGAAATGCAGTGCGCCGTCCCTCAGATTTTATTTTTTTGTGTCTAAACCTTAACAGATATCATCAATTAACAAGTAACAAAAAAAATTACTATGGAATGTCTCTTTCTGAAATTATTTTTTTGAAAGTTATGGGCCTTAACATTAAAAAGTTTTTGACTGGTTTATGCCGTGTTACCCGTGTTTCGTACACTAATGGTTCACTGATAATAACTAATATCACCTTAAAAGATGACCTACATCTGTAAGGAGTACAATACCGAATATTATCCAAATCGATCCAAGCGTTCTGTCGTTATGGATAAAATAACTTTTTTTTTAAAGAACTTTGAAGCTGAATACTAGCTAAACGAAACGTAATTGTATATAGGTAAGTTTAGTTATATCGTCTTATTTTCGAACCAGGAAATCTGTGGTTAAGCGATGTCCACGCATTTCAGGGACACCCTGTATAATCAAATTCGAATAAGTTATTGAAAAAAATGCACTTGTGTGAATGCATTTATTATGATACGCAACTGACTTGTATTTTTACAGTATTCGGATTTCGGAGTCATGAATCAGGTTGCGCCGGTGCTCGCCTTCTTATAGACGTTTTACATTAGGGAATTTCTTGAACAAGCAATTGAACAATTTTTGGAACAATCTAAATTGTGTAATTTCAAACAGCAAATTGAGGGTAATATTGTCTTGCTTTTAGATTGTGTCGTAAAAATTAAAACCTGCTCTATTTTTGAGACAATTTTTAACACAATTTGCCTTTGCGAGTATGTGTGTAACATATTTGATACTCCACATTCCTCCTGTCTTCTTTGCAGCCACTTTGCCTGCCACTTACGACTTACTTAGTACCTTTCTTTTTTTTTTAATTTTGTACTCGCCGTTTCAACAATTTTTTAACTAAAATACTTGATACAACAATGTTTGCTGAATTAACTATTTGGCTAAATTTAAATCCATTCTAGTTTTAGTAGAAAATTTGAGAAGATTAACCACGGCAAAACTAACCTCGAAGGCGAATAATAAATACCACCATCTGTCAGATTACTTATAAACATGTAAATGCGCAGAATCAGAATCCCACACTAAATTATTGTCCCAAAAATAGTGCGAGTATAAAACACCAATATTTTGAGCAATTCTATATTCTTCACAATTTAGATTGTTCAAAAAATTGTTCAATTTCTTGTTCAAGAAATTGCCTAATGTAAAACGTCTATTATGTGACTACGCCTGTAGCCACCTTTAAAATTGATAATTTTGTCAAATCTTTTTTAGAAATTTGAATTTGGCGCCTCATTTTGGATACAATATGGCCGACCTTCGCAGTACTCTATCATTTGGTAGCGACACAGATTACACTAATCTGTGGTAACGATAACATAACCACAATTTTCATAGACAAAAATAGTAAAATACGACATAGCATAGTATGTTATGTGTAGTATATTCAGTTATTCACAGTATCACAGTCTAATAAGTAATAAACTGTAGTATTAGTGGTTAACTTTGTGGTATTAGTATATTTAACCATTTACAGAAAGCATAAACTGCAGCAGTAGAATTGTTTGTAACAGTTTATTACCCTGTAGCAACTTATAAATCATGTCTTTGATAAACAAAATTGCAAATTTCTGTGAAAAATGCATATGGAATCCACAAAAGGTAATTGTCAGATATCGTTACCATTCAGAGAAAATTGCAAAAGGACCACTAATAAGACGGTATGGCTATGAAGATCATTTATTTAAAGGTGGACTTTTACCTCGTCTTAAAAACGAAAAAAAACTTCCTATGCCTACTTACAGACCAAAGGATGTTTGGTCTGAAAAAAGAGCTCTATTTGGACAAAACGATTACATAGATATTTTAGGGAATGAAAAACTGCATCCAACCAGAATTTTATATAATGTACCTTATTGGCTACGAGGTGTTGGTGGAAATGAATACCAAGTGCTGTTACGAAAACGTAAAATGCTGGGTTTAACAACTTATCCACTTGTTCGACCAACTAAGTGGTACGAACTAAATAAAAGAATATACTACCTTTATAGATATATGAACCGTAAAACCAAAACTGGTTTTTCTCTGCAGTAAACAATTAGGATCATCACTACAGCACAAATAATAACGAATTTTTTATTCACAACAGTAAAAACAATCAGTTTAATGGTTTAAAAACCTATAGAATTCATATTAAATTTTAGTTTATACAATGATTATACTTATTAAAAGCTTGTTACAAGTTAAAATTAATTCAGCTTATGTACAATTTTAATTACACAAATAAACTAAAAACTTTATTGTTAAAATCAATCGCACCATCTTCATGTATGTAGATTTTGAAAATATACCAATGTTCATTCCTATTTAAATACAAAATTGTTTTTACACAAACAAATAAAAAAACCAACCTGGTTTTTGTATTGGTGCCCCAATATAATCTGTAAGTAGGGACTTAACGACTATTTTCATAATTTGACAATAGCTTAATTGTTTGATTTTAATGCTTCTGATTAATAGATATTAAGAATAAAGAAGTAAACAATTGTGCCTATTAATTTGTGGATGTTGTACATAGAGTAGATATTTATTGCTGTAGCTAGTGATTGGCACATATGAATGAAAAGTATTCGATATTTCTTAACCATTCAAATTATTCGATAAAGCGAATTTATTATTATTTAAAGTTTCAACGACCCTTATTCTCTTGTGAAAACTAAATTAGAAAGAGAACTATAAAACATGTGTAAAAAACTGCATAGATAAAAAATGCAACAATACACATCTTTAAATTATATTTAATTTTTAAATCTCCATTTATGAAATTTAATATTCATGACTAGAAACAAATTCATTCAATAGTCTATTTACTAAACAGTAATTTATTCGATAGTGCACAACACTAGCTGTAACCATTCAAATTGCCTAAAAGGGTTGCAATAGAGGTAAATTTGTGAATTATTAAGTATGTAAATGTAAAATTTTTTTTTTTATTTCCACCTACCATCACTATTAAACTTAGCATAACAGTTCATATGCATGTGTGTACGTACACCTGCGAAAATTGATACACAATGTAATAAGGTCAATGGTATATTATTACAATATTTGGATAAGTAGAAAATATCGACACCACGAGAGCTATGTGGAAAGTAATCTCCGTTTTGGCAGTCATGATGGGAAAGCAATTAACTCGCTCAGATATTTCACAAGTTTATCATACAGGCATTCATGTCGGAACATTGGTTAGTTGCAAGGCCAGACATTTGAAACAGGAATTTGCAAGCTAATTAAGTGACGACAAATTTTTTAATATACCTCTATATGGTGTTTAATTACTGTTTATGAATAAAAATTGGAAAGAACTGTAATTGTAAAGTGTGTGTGTAACGCTGTATTTGCATTGGTGTTTGGTAATAGGCATAATGAAGGTTACTGTCCATTCCAGATGAGCCTAGTAGCATTTGAAGAATAGAGATAAAATCCTTTACTTGTTAAATACCTACTGTAGTATATTACCTATATATTGTGGCAAAATTTTTGTTTTATGATGTGTTGAGGCAACTTTTTGTTAGTAACATTTTTGTAAAATTGAGATCATTGTTTTCATAATCACCACATTGAAATAAACAAATTACTAGTGTTCACTTACAATTGTTAAAAAATCTATTGACAATACAATATTAGCATTTTATTAGTTTGGTATGCAATATGCAGTTTAAAATGACCTACATAAGGATATACGAAAAAAAATAAAATAAAAGATTGGTGAAATGGAGCAAAAGAAATGTTTTTATGCTTATGAATGGTTTGATTTAAAAAATGTAGGGTGAAAAACAGTGCATTTTAAAAATATCGTACTTATTAATTTATTAGAAATAATTGAACCCGATTTTCATAAGTGGAATAATAATTTTAAAAATGAACAAAAAAGGATAGAAATTTTGGATTTCACCTATTCATATTAAACTTTTATTTTTTTATGGTCACTATGGGGTATGGTAAGCCACAGTGAATAGAGGAACAAGATATAGGAGGGCGCGAAAAGGTTGACAATGAATTGGAATAAATTGAGAGAAGCATATGCAAGATGACTAAAAATTAAAGTCCAATACACACCAAACGTAGAAGAGTTCAATGTGAGTAAATAACATATTTTTTCCACTACTAGCTGTGAAGTTGACAATTATTGCGTATCCTAGACCAGGGGTCGGCAGACCGTGGCTCGCGAGCCACATGTGGCTCTTTGAGTCCAAAATTGTGGCTCCTTCGAACAAATTCGAAATGCTCCATATTTGAACAAGTATCTGTGGCTTGTTAAAGGAAAATGCTAAGTCGCTAAGAATCCCCATTAAACAGTTTATTTTCATTTACATGCGCTTTTGGTGCACAATGGTTCACATGTTTCCATGCAATCCGCTCCCGACGTGCGTCGAGATTGTGCGAAGTGGTCGGAGTACGGGGAGTTTCGAAGAGTAACGGCGCACGGCCGCACCACCACCATACATGTGTGGCTCTTTGAATCTGGTTCAATCTGTTTATTGGGATAATTGGCTCTTTACACTCCAAAGACTGCCGACCCCTGTCCTAGACAACTGAGAAGTTTAATTTCTCTACCTAGTGGTCAATAATTTCTTCTATTATTAACCTAGGTTAATAATGGACAAATTCAAACGTTGTGAGAATTCAGAGATAGTTGTTTAACAAAAACTTGTGCAACATAATTTTGTATACCCAGGAGATTGTCTTTAACGTATTTGCTGCTTAAAATTACCTAACACGATAAAATTATTTGAATAAAAGTTTTATTAATGGAAATGTCAATCTGCATCAGACTACTTGATTTTTGTTTTATTATGTAGTGGAAAGGCGAATTTGCATTCCTGTGCTACCTACTTGATTTTTACAAGAATTTTTTTTAGTTTTAATTTGTGTCTTAAATTTGACTAGTAGTGGAAAAAATTGTATATACACCACGGTGGTGAAGCCATTTATAGACCTCGCACCTTATTCCGCTCGGGGCAAAGCCCCTCGCGAAATAATCTTGGTGCTCGGTCAATAATAACAGTCTTCATCACCTTCATGTATAATATACTATTTGTATTATTAATATACTCATAAAAAATGTTTTTCATTTATTCTTAGAAGAGAATGTAACCCAATCAAAATAGGCCATCTCATACTATATAAAACGAACATTTAAATAAAAAAATGATATGAAACAATTGAGTGATATACAATTTACAAACAAAAAACGCACATAATTCTAATTAATAGTAAATGTTCAAATAAGACCCCATTTTGTTGTATGCAGAATGTATACTGAAAAGAAAAGCACGTTTATGAGAATTTTAATAATGCTGAAATCCAATATGAGGCCCATAAAAAAACAATAATTGGCTATGAATACTTTAGAGCTCTTTCACACGGGGACACTGTATGCGAGATACACAATCTGTGGTTGAAATTGACGGCATACTTTCCAGATATGGCCTTTCAAGACATTCATTACCCGCCAGTGACGAAGGTAGGATGGATGATAAAAATAACAAATGAAAAGGAGACGTACTACGTTTCAACTGTTCAATCACTACTAGTAATAAGTACGCCTATGTATTCTGCTGTATATCGGTGTCCGCGTTTGAAAGACTCCATTTATACATATATAATTCTGTATACGAGAGGCGGATACCGTCACGAGCGGCTAAATGGGCAAGATACGGAAATTTTGCAGCGGGATATTGTATCCAGCGAGTAGCCGCGTGTGAAAAGCTTCATTTGAGCGCATGTATTGGCTGTATGCCATTCAGTATCTCGCATACAGTATCTCAGATACAGTATCCCCGTCTGAAAGAGCTCTTAAACTCTAAAATTTTGTTAAATTGTTTTTAACAATAAATAATTCAAAGTTTTAGAAAATACACTTTCAGTTTTTATCCTCTTTCTTTCAAATGCAACCAATTTTTGAACATGTAAAGAGGAATTATTTGTAGAACATTCCATCAACTGTCTACCTTCCAATATTCCCATATACTGCCAAAACGGATAGACAATCTACGAATTTTATTTTTACTGTGATTTACAATTACAATTGGCAAAAAGAGTCCACCAAGTCCTACTATAGTAAGAACTTGGATTATGTGAAAAATCAAATTTAGATATAATTACAGTGTATAATAAGTTAGGTGGACCGACTGGCGTTCACCGAGTGTCTCGCGTATCTCGTTCGTGCCTTAGACAAGGACAGACAACCCGCTTGGCTTACTGCACGGAAAGTATCGGTGTTTTAAGTTTATTTACTTAAACAATGGTATTAATATTTAACGTACAAGTGAGGTTACGTTACAATGATAAAAAGTTAAAAACAAGAATGCAAAATAAATGATTTAATTTGTTTTTTGGACACTTTAAATAAGGAGACTTTGTCTTTTTGCCGCTGTAACCACTTTTGCATCCAGGTGTAAAACAATACTTTCAACCCATTGCAGTTAAATAAAATTAAACGGGTAATTACTTGATAAAAATGTGTCACGCCAATCAAGCAAAATGCATTTGCGTTCATCAAGCTACCTCTCCGTCACACATTGACGAGACTAGTGGACCATTTTCACATAGCGAAGATAGAGTAAATCGGTCCACCTACTTTATTATACACCGTGGATATAATTTCATGTTGGTAAAGTGGAAATTACAGATGGAAGTACAGAGAGGGGAATTTATTTTGCTAATTAAAGTGAAAATTTAACTTTCTCAAGGGTTTGCCAGAAACGATCTGTGAATTGTGTGAAAATCTTATTGATTATCAAAAATATCACAATGTCATAGCAAACCTCATTCCTAATACCAATATGAACATTAAGTTGCTCTCACTTACCCCAACACGTCTTACAAAATATTGTATTTGTATTTTTATTTGACGAGTCATATTGAGTCAGTTTGATTCTAATTATAATTATTGTAAATTGTGTTTTCTGCTTACTGCACTGCAGTGTAGTATATTTTTATCATATGTTATTATCGTATTATTAAATTTCTCAGATTTTTTTAATGTGCACTGATACCTTTTTAAGAAGAGGGGACATTTAATAACCAGTGGCAGATTTAAGGGGCGTGCGAGTCGTGTGGCGCGTGTGAGGGCTTTGCCAAATGAGGCCCTCCAAAAAATAAAATTAATGATAATACAGTCGACTCTCGATTATCCAGGGTAATGAATGTTAACAGACGCACGCAAAATCGGAGAGCACGGATAATCGGAAATTTGTTGAAAATGATATGGGGTAAAGCAACATAAAAAACGGAAACATAAAAATGTAATTAATTTGTGCTTACTACTTTTGATATCACGAACAGTTTGTTCTCCGATTCTGTCTTCGCATGCTTCACCCGTTTTCAAGTTCTTCAATAATTTGTAACTTTTGTTCAATTGTTAATACAACACGTTTACGTTTGGTAGACATTTTAAGTACACAAACACACACACAGACAATACGCTCTCCAAAGTGAACTCCTACTGAAAGTAGTAAAACACTCTCCGTCACGTATCGCGCGCATAAATGGCGTAAAGAAAGCCCTTCGCCGTCCTTGAAGCACGGTTAATCGACAAAACCGGGATAAACCGCAACTAAATATAAAAACAATTAATCCGCAATCCAGTTAAACGAGAGTCGACTGTAAATAAATAAGTAAATGAGACAAAAAATAGGAGGCAATAAAATAAATAACACTAGCAAATTAATTGAAGAAGGTTATCAACATAACAAAAATGTACCACCTAAATAATGTGGCCCTGGATCTTAAATATGCCACTGTTAGTAACACATCTACAATACTGTGATAAATGTTTGTAAGCTACATAATGATTTACTGTGATAATTATGGTGATGAATAAATAAACACTTTAATTAAAAACATTGTATTTGATAAATAGCGAGCGAGAGAGAAATGTTTTGTAAAGTAAATATTTCACACATAAAATAATAGATTTGTCAATTATAATCAAATATTATCTTTACTTATGTTTCTGACATTCTTAATAATCATAATGTAGCTGCATTATCATTTGTTTTCCACTGATTTATCATTAGAAATCACAGTTAAGTACAAAGAGGGCAATTCCCTAACACCATACACACACGAACTAAAAATGTATTATCAATTACGTTTTCATAGGAAAAAAATTAGATTGGTTACTGCGTTCCTTCATCCTGCATTAAATACAGGTCTTAAGGGTGTTTAGTATGTACAAAAATTAGGTATCTTCTTCAACATGCGCTTACACACCTACAGGGTTGTGAATAAGGAATTATTCTATATATCCTTTAAATTTAAAAATGATCTTGGATAAGGACACAATTTTCAATGGTCAAGTTTTAAATACAAATGAACCTTTTTAATCGTAGTCGTAGATTACCTTTCATATTGTTTTAGTTTGAAAGTACAATGTCAAAACTGAACCAACGTCGCCAGTGACTTACTTTTGATCATAAAATCACCCTTAAAATACTCAACACTTTTATAACCGTCTGTATAGTAGTACATACAAATAAAAATAAGAAATATGTTGTAATTATTCTGTATGACTGGAAGAATGAATTAATCGTTTAAATCTTATGCTAAATCAATGTACACTCAATGTATTGTTGATTAATTTTCAATTAATATGTAATACTGATTGAGTGAAAACTTGTTTATATTTCAAAATAAATATCGTAAATTAGGCTGTTTATAAGTTGTTTTGTAGAAAGGAAAGTAATGTTGTTTCATAGTGTTTACTGGCATCCAAATGCCTTAAAGAATGTCGTTCATTAGGATAGATCTGTAATTGATACGGTTTTCCTGCTTTAATCATGCTATTTACTAATTGGCTAGTATGATAAAAGTGAACGTTTTCATCAATGAGACCATGAATTATTAGTAAACGATTCTCTCTGAAAAATAATCACAAATAAAACTGCACTACACATTCATTACATCTTACTCCTCTGGAAATTTATTGATGTAGTTTAATACCGATCCTTCTACATAACCTTGCTGATTATGTTCAGGCAAATCCATATAACGCTCTGTATACCCAGTATCATATAAGCTCCAATTTGTAACAGGCGCTCCTGCTATTGCTATTTTAAAGATATCTGGATGATGAATTAAACCCATCAAACTTAAATAACCTCCTAAAAGTGTATCTGTGATGTGAACATTAATCAAAAATTTGTTCAAACATTTATACCATAAGACCAGCCATGAATTGCAACTCTATTTAAATCTATATATCCTAAAGTATCTGCTAGCCATTTTAAAACTTCTACTTGATCACTTAATTCCACAGTTCCCATTCGCCCTCGTAAATGACTTTCAAAGAGTAGGCCTCGATGTTGTGAACCTCGAGAATCTATTGCAACAACACAATATCCTCTTGCAGCTAACATATGCATCCTGAGTTGCCTCATTCCCTATGGTAAGTTGATTAAATCATAACTACAGTTTCATCTGCCAATCATTTACCTTAAAGGTGTTTGAAACTAATTGAACTTCAGGGCCACCATAAACATTAAGCACGGTTGGGTATTTTTTTCCCGTTTCAAAATTATGAGGCTTAAATACCATTCCATATAACACATGCCCCGAATCAATTTCGTGAGTATATAATTCAGGGCAATAAGATTCATTCATAAGTGGAATAGAATCAAGGAGATAACCTATTGGAGTTAATACAACACCATCAACAGTCCAATCAGTATGAGTTAACCTAAAGACTTGGCATGCTGGCAGCTTCTGAATATTACTATACACAGCTACAATCATTGTGCATTCCTGAAAAAAAGAGATAATTAAAGCAATCCATCTACTATCGTCCTAAGAGAATAAAGGAAATAATACATCAATTAAACACAATCTGATTCAAAACAAATACTAATAGAATTATTAAACTTATGATATTATTAATAAGCAGCAATGGAACCTTCCTACATAACAGCAACAGCAACAACCCCCTGTTTGGCAAACATGTTGCTTTATGAGGAATGACAAAAAATAGAATACTAAGAGAAGTCATAACACAAGTTAATCCTACACAAGCTATATTGGGATAGGACACTACTCAGATAAAACTGTACATACATAACAATAGATCAAATGAAACACAAAAAATCATTAATAATAGATATTGCCAACCCCAACACACAGAAACACTCCAAATATACTGATATAGCTCAAGATTTTTAAGCACAATGGAGAATGGAAACTGCCTTAAAGTATCCATTATTCTTAATGCAACCAAGTTATACCGAAAGCAATAAATTACATCTTACACATTTTAAGATTAGATAAAGATATATACATACAGTTACAATAAGTACCTAGTAACAATCAACACTTGCCACATAACCAGAAAATTTCTAAATATAACAAAAAAGACATTATACATCACTCAATTCCCTCTTTTCAAACTCAAACTATGTTGCATACACAACGCAACATAACAGAAAGTACATTACAAACACACAACACTTAAATAACCACCTATATGCACCTCTAACGCAACCAACAAAATACAATATCAGAACATACTATTGAAACAAAACACTCCAGTACAACCTATCACAGAATTAAACAACAAACTCTTACTCAATAAGTATTACAATATTACAATATTACAAAGTATATTGTTTTTTTTTAATTATATCAAAAATACATAAGTTCATATTTTATACACAAATGCACTATGAATTTGTTTCTCACACATATGTTTACATTTATATGGAGAGTAATTTTTACTTGGCTGATCTGTAGTTAGTTGACCAGGCCTTGCCTGAATATTATAAAAATAAATGCTCACCTTATTAAAGTATATATTATATGAATATCCAGGTCGAGTTAACAGTCTGACTTCTCCAGGTCGCTGTAGCGAAACTACATACAAGTGTTTTTCTATAGGTGTTTCTTTAAGTCCCATAAAATAAACTAATTCTCGATCAATGTCTACCCAAATATTTTGCCCTAAAACTTCCCAATCTCCAGAAGTAAGTGCAACCTTTTTAATTATTTTAGGTTGTAGAAAAACATAGTCCATAGGTTCCGTCGTTTCCATTACACCATTACTATATGGCATAATTTGTGATGTGATTAGATATAAATGTCGATGGCCCGTGTCTTCAGATGCCCAAACGAATTGCACTTCATTATGTTCTGTGGACGGAAGAAAATATAGTAAATCATGTACATTTACCCATATGCATGATTCTTGTGTAAGTATCACTTGCACAATTGGACTGCCAAGGTGTATATTATTTGTATCATTATCATACATAGGAAGCACTTCTGAGAAATTATTGAGTGATAACAATATAATATCCAGTCTTTGTTGCCTTCTGTCCAAGAGCTGAACCCAAATACTACAAATAAAATAAGTATGTGCACAATGATACAAAATAAGTTTTACTTTTCTTAAGGGTATTGATAATTATTAATATGTAATCCTACCAAAAGTAATTTAGTCTAATAAGCAGAACCTGAGATGGGTCTTGTTTCTTATTCTATATAAATTTTGATGATTGCTGCTTTTTACTTTTTTGTTTAAATTTGTTTTTATCAGTATGTTTTGACAAGTGTCAGTTATGTTGTTAGTGTTATTTCTTCCAGGGATTTCTCTAAAAAACGCTTTCCTTAGAAGAAATTGAACCTACTGTCAATACCAGTTGGCCAAAATGTGGGCTTGTATATCTCTTCTTTTAAGTTTAGATCCCCACCATGAAACTTTTCTTTCGTTTTTTTAAGTTTTACATCAAGCTCTTTCACATAAATGTCTTTTCCATCAGCTGCACTTCTCTCTGTTATTCTTTTCTTTACAATGTCACTGATAATTTGGTCTTTAATATTCGAGATACTACAACCATACTTTTTTTATTTTAGGTTTGCATCATATTTCACCCTCGCTCATTACACCTGTGCCTATAATTATGTTCTTTATCTTGTTGCTATGTCCTCCTCATTTGTATTCATACCCCTACCATTATTTTTTCGAATTCTGTTCTCACTTTCTGAGTTGGCATTAGTAGCGCTAACTGTACCTATATGATTTTTTAATACAATTAAATATAATCATTATTAGTTTCATCATCTTCTTGTTCCACATTAGTGCAGGTATTGCCCATGCAATGCTTACAGATTCCCAAGCATACCGATCTCGATTTCCTACACTCCCATCCTCCTCCTAAAGCAGTCCGTTTTGCAACCACAAGAAATGAGATGAGGTAGATTTGGTATCAGTGTGTGAGCCAAATTCTGACCTGAAAGACATCAGTCCTATTCCTACAGGTTTAAAGAACTTTCCATTCAAACAAATGCGTAATTGTACAATAACAACCAACTACAATTTATTTAAGATAACTTCTTTTTTGGAAATCAACTGAATATGGTTAAAATAAGACCAGCGTATATCAAGAAATTTTTATCTGCAAGTATATTCGAAAGGAGTATTGCCTGCAAGCTGACGAATTCGGTGGAAAAATGCCGAAATTAAACACTGAGGTAACGGGCTGACTAGCAATGCATTAATAATTGTAAATTTTGATACAGAGCTGGTCTATGGTTAATTTTTCGTAGTTTTGGAGTGTTAAAGACATCGACAAGACTCTGAATTAAGCTCGAGTTCTTACTAACAATTTTGCAAAGGGATCTTTTCCATAATGATCCACTGTCGGCGCAAAGTATATACGCCATATTCAAAGTTAAACGTTCACCATTACTATCTCCATTATTATCTGAGCTACAAGGTCTGTTAAATGGGCAACGTAATGTCATGTCATTTCCGCTGGTTACAATGGTCACAACAGAATAACAATATAATTATCGAGATGTTGACAAAAACAACATTTTTTTAAATTGAACTCGTCTACATTTTTACACAATTCGAAAGAAAATTTAGTATTGAACAAAAAAATTGTTAATATAATATAACCATCCTACACTTAAAAATAAACAAATAATAGGTACCCAAAACATTGACATTCATCAAAATCTCGAGTTTAATTTCTTTTCATCATACTACGTGTAATTATTTTAACACCATTTCTAATAGCGTCGATATTTTTGAATGTTCTTTGGTTGATTTGTTGAACTTTGTTGTTTAATGTTTAATGTTTATGCTTGTATATTGTCCTGTAATTGGGTCCTTTTACCTGTTGGGCTGAGGTGCCGTAGAGCCATTTACTACGGAGCAATAAATCTAATTTTCAGCTTTAATTGTGATATAATATGTAAAACATTAACTTAGTTTTACATTTTAACTCCTCTCATTTCTGTACTTATAAAATCGTGACTTTTATTAAAATATTCCATGACCATAAACCATAAATAAGTCTACTTCCGGTAGATTTGAAGAGTCACCTTTATTAAAATTTGCTTGACACATGTTTCTTAAAACAAACAATTTATTATAAAATACAAAACCGCTTCGAAATGGCACAGAAGCGATGGCTTGTGAGAATGAAAATGCGTTAAAATGTAAAGTTGAAATACCGACGATTCATGGTCTCCCATTAAGTGACGTCACAACTCTCAGAGTCCGTACCGAGAAGCGCTCGTATTTAAAATGTAATATGCCTCCTCAAATAAACACTTCCCATTTTTTTCGGAAAGACACCAACTTTGTTATTTTAAATTCATAATGTAGGGTCAAGTACTCACAAAGGGGTTGAGTATAACAAATAAAACAAACTACAACCTCCCCTTAACCAATGACGTTTAATAAATGAAAATGAAGTTTGTTTTTTGTGTGAATAAAACGGATGAAAAATACAAAATTTGACATAAACTAACAATAACTGGTCACATTATTAATAGACTAAAAAACAACAGAGGCCGTGTGGGCCCCTGATAGAACAAGATTATGTATGAAAAATCATATTTTGTATGAAACGATGTAACAGAATTATTTCAAGATGGTCACAGACCAATACAACTCATCTGTTTTTCCCCTCAACCACTCATGTTACTAGTAATAAGATAATCGTAAATACTTCAGCTTGAGAATGAAACTACTATCGGAGTAAAAATGCAAGGCCTCTGACTTTAAGTGGTCATAACGAAAAAACTGGGGGGTGAAATTTCTTCATTTTTGGGCAGTACATTAGTCATTTATATATGTTTAACATGTGTAAAAATCAAATTGGTAGAATCAGTTGTTTAACTTTTATTTTAATTAACAGCAATAAAAACGCTGTATTTAGTAGTTTCCTGGCTGACGGTCAGTTTTAACTTATCATGAAATTGTTATTGTTTCATAAATTGTTACCAAATTTACAAATGTTGTACCACACATACTTCTGACAAGTCGACAGCCAATAAATATTGATTATTCATATAATTAACTGGTTTTATAAGCCCTAACCGAAAATGTGCTATTTTGTAAGATACGGTAACTGAAGAAAAAGTTCTTGTTTTAAATGCTAAATTTGTATTACTCAAATCGAGCTGCATTATTGCTTTATTGAAAACAAAATTTGTTTTCTTGTAATTCAAAGTAAATGTTATAATTATCGCGAAAGAAAGACGCACATATTCCCGCGAGAGGTAATCTACCACATCGTAAATCGTGAGCGGCAAACCACAACAATGTGATTATTCTTTAGCATTGTACAAAACCATGTGCTTCATAGCAATAGTGTACGACACCATCTTCCATCCCGTACTGCACCTGACCGCGTGAATGCAAGCATCCATCCTTTTTTCCAAATTTCTTTTAAACAAAACATGTATACATGGCATCTCAAAAGCATCTCACACCGACAAAAAAGTATACACTTATCAAATATATAAGTATCTACCACTCAGTTTCAATAATATAGCCGTAATTAATTTTTAAAGTCGAGCGCTTGTGCGATTTCGGTCATAATTAGCGCTTTTTCGCACATAAATTAATACAGAAAATTAACGATGTGTTGCAAAAATCTAAAACTGTACACCTTTTTGTAGGAATAAATGATCTTTTAAATGCACTTTATTTAATTAAATTATGATTGCTAATTACTGAGATACAAGCTTCTAAAGTCAGAGGCCTTGCATTTTTACTCCGATAGTAGTAGAATTTCGAAACATGGTGGCCCCTGTAATTTAAATTTTCTTTTTGCGTTTAATTGTAATGAAATAATTTTTGTTTCACCTAAGTTTAAGGTTACACAACTAGGTTGTTACAATAATTATTATATGAATCATCAAAATGCTACTCCTGTCAGTTTGCATTGCTGGTAGTTTCAGTACATAGGTACTTCATTTTCATTCATTAAACGTCATTGGTTAAGGGGAGGTTGTAGTTTGTTTTATTTGCTTGTTATTTTAAATGTAACACCATGTATGTTATTCCGATTTTCGATTCTATGTAAAATTGTAGGTAAATTTTCATTCCGTTTCCGAGATATTTAATTTTTTTAAATAAATACTATCTAGCTTTAAACCATGTGAATTCTACAGCAAGAAAAATAAAGGAAAAATATTCACACCATACTTTCAAAGTGGCCTAATTGCATTCAGGGTGGTGGAAATGTAGTGGCGAGTTCAGTTAACTTCAAATTGTCATAAGTTGGTTTTTTCAAATATAACACCCTGTATGTTTCTCCACAGACTGATGCACAATTTTATTTTCTTTCGAACGGTACCATGGTTCCATATACCTATCTCCGCTACTTTTTAAGATATCTACTATTTTTTGTGCAGTCAACTAACATCATTCAATTTCTTGCAAAGATGGTTGTGAACGCCTTAGCAGAGCTTCAAAACAAATGACTATTCTATCACCAGTTATTTATTGTCAGTGGTTGTCAGTCTAACTCACCACGTCACAGGTTTCACTTCATTTTTAACTTTTAAGCTGCTGGGTTATAAGTTGAATAAACACAAGGATAATGTAGTTGGTTTGGTACTCAGATTAAAAAATTTGAAAATGATGTTAAGTGCTTAACATTAAAGAAGTAAATTGGTAGTTTATAGTGCTGGCAAAAATTGTGAAAATCGAAAATCGAGTATTCGATTTCTGAATCGAAAATCGGAAAAATCGATTAATCAAAGGTTAGTCCAAAATCGCGATTAATCGAGAATCGCGATTAATCGATTTCTGTACCTATGGAAATCGTCACTAATCGTGTTCAAACGAATCGATTAATCGATTTTTGCCAGCACTACGTCACTACATAGCGCCGACGCCGCCCTTAAAACTATTTCTTAACCACAGCTATGTAATTTTTATGAGTTAATTGGATCTACGGCCGTATAACACATTCTAAAATTTCCACCTGAACATATTTAATTATTTAATCCAAATTGAAAATCTTGATTAATCGAAAATCGCGCTTAATCGATTTCTGTGCCTATGGAAATCGTTCACTAATCGTGTTCGAACGAATCGATTAATCGATTTGTTCGACATTTTTGCCAGCACTAGTAGATTACAAGCATAATACAGGGCTAAAAATTCGTGATCTCTTTATTTCTATTACTTACTACTCTGCATCAGGAGTCCATCCTACTCTGACTACATATTCCATCCAAGGAAATAATATTGAAAGAGAAAACTGAAGTTCTAACATACAAATATCTACAATTTGTCTATTTTCATTAACTTTAAATTCTATCATCTTGAGATACGATTTAGAATTTGCACAACCAGCTCTGGGAAATCGAAATTCTTCTACTTCACCAGTATCAGATTGCGACGATGGAAAACAAAAAATTTTTACATCCCCGTCATCCACTTCTTCATAAAGTATTCTATATATTCCGTCTAAATAAAAAAAATGAAATATTTACGTTAACATATGTAACCACTACTCAATACCTTTACACAACGGTTGCCACCAATAACCTTGATATCTATTGAATTCTTCTTGCATTACATAAGAAGGAACACCTGCACATAAAGGATCATCTGCGAGACTCCTACCACCTTTATGCGCATATGTAAGTCGTACATTGCAACCTGAAATCGTATGTGCAACCCATATGTCGTGATTACAAATGTAAGCAACTAGATCTGGATTGGATGGACAAATTTGAGG
Organism: Pyrocoelia pectoralis; assembly: GCA_036250285.1. Taxonomy (NCBI): domain Eukaryota; kingdom Metazoa; phylum Arthropoda; class Insecta; order Coleoptera; family Lampyridae; genus Pyrocoelia; species Pyrocoelia pectoralis. Next base: position 52,976,868 of record CM070074.1, read on the forward strand.
ATTTAATTTGGCTTCTGACGAAGTCATCCTTAACTTAGTTGGAAATAATGGAGCAGCCTTAAAAAAGTAACCCTTAATTACTTTTTAACAGATGTCTGATACAACTATGGTTTGAATATTTATTACCGAATATCCATTATCTAGACACTGAAATAAACTACTTGCTGCAGGGAACACTATTTTTCCAGATTCGCAGTGAATTTCATACGATGTTATACCCCACGTAGTTAACCTCTTCCTTTCCCATAATAATTGCTCTTCTCTAGAATGCTTATTAGATGACGATAAACTTGGAAAATTAGCTTCTATTACACAATTAGACTGCAACCTTAAGCTGGTTGCTTCACTACTATTAGGTACGTCAGTATATAACAACGTCATTTCCCAACCATTCTGGGGTGTACTTAAAAAATAAATTCTAGTCCTACCATCTTGTAAAGTGCGAAATGAAATTGATGTAGGAACCATGGTAGATAAACTTGATAACTGTCTACGTAAATCATTTACAACAACTTTCAAGTCAGACCATGACAGCTTGGTGTCTGTACTTTTTACTTCCATCTTCATAAATATCTTTATTTGACCATTTCTTTTACAACTATTTTATAAGTAAAGATTCTTCATTTTAAAAAATTGGTGTTTTGACAGTACTTTATCAAAGACAATTTTGCCCAATTGCATTTAAAGTGCGATATTTAAAATTCATACTTTTACTAATAAAGGGGTTTTCAAAATTTAAATGCCTTTAAAAATTCCTCTTGAACCTATATAAAAACTAACCTATTTTAGCTGAAAGCTGACAACTATAAAACAGTTATTTAAAATCCCTGTAGATAAGCAGCCGCAGCAGTAACTTTCATTCTTTACTGTTTGTTCGATTTCATTTTTAACCATAGAGTCAAGAAGAACTGCCAAGGTCTATTGTAGTAAAGTTCTTTAAATATAGGGTGAGCCATAGCTTCGGATTGATCCACTGACCTGTATGACCTGTATCATAAAGGACTGAGCATTCTTCAATATAACATTGAAGCAAACAAGCCCCACCTAAATATTAGTTACTGCAGGTGCCAACTAGTGCGTTAGTTATATTATGATGGTAGCTCGGTATTTATAATGTGTTGGTAGTACTGGTATCAGCTGTTACAGCTTAGCTTGTTTTAACCTATATGCTTAATATCTGGTGAAAAGTAGTATAATTACAGGCTCATAATTATTTAAAAACGTAAAGTATTCAAAATTGTATTTTATTGCAATGCATAAACGTAGTTTATACTACGTATGAAACAAGGTTATGTTTATCTAAACAAAAACATTAGTTACAGTGTTACCAATAATCACCAACACAACAAACCTAAATTACTAATTGGCACCTTAAAATACCGGTTTTCAATTTGCTTCAAAAGTAGTGGAGGGGATCATTAGAATGCTCAGTCCTTTAAGATACAGGTCAGTGGATTCATCCACAAACCACTAAAAATAGACTGTCCACTTCTATAGAAAAATAGTTGGTAGAGAAATGCGGGACGGCGACTTCACAAGAGGAAAAGGGTATGGTTGAGTGACGCCCACAGCACCTTATTGGTTAATGCTTTATTGGGGGAAAATTTGAATTGAAATAAAGTAGGGTTATTGTTTTAATAAAATCATATTTATGGTTATGTTTATCATTTATGTATCTATTGAAAATGAAATAAGACATTTAGTTACAATTTACATGATATATAACAGTGAAAACAGTAGGTACCTATTCTACAAAGTAATACCTACATCTGCCGGATCGCCGGATGAATTTGTTGAAATTGTACAATGCAATGCTGGCATAACAACACTTTTGGAACGTTCAGCAACAGTTATTTTTCTTCATAATCCTGAAATAAATGTGAATATGAAGACTCATATGAAACTCATAAATATTAATCAATTAAAAAAATAATATTGTATCAAGCTTATACTTTATATATTGGAAATGCATCATTACCTACGTAATAAAATTGTGCTGAAGTCTTCAATAATATCACTTTATAAAGGAAAACCCATGTCCAATTTTTAAATTCTCCATTAATAAATTCAACCCATTTGTTAAAAATGGACTTTAAATATAAATGTTTTGGGTCTTGAAACCTACATCTACAGACTTTTCTATTCCTATTCTTCCATATTACACATTTACACATGCGGTGACCATGTTATGTTCTTAATTCTAACAAATAGCGAAAGTAAATATAAGGTACGCAAGTTTAAAAACTTACCAGAAAACTATAAACTTTAATACACAATAAGTAATAAACAACAAAATATAAACGCAAAACCCAATAATGAATTGTTATGTGACGCTGATGTACTTCACATATTTTAAACGAAAAATACCGCCGTAAAATGAAACGCTTATCACTTCGTTTGAAATGTCACAATTTAATTTTATAATTCTCAGTACCAACTAATTTTGTGAACAGGTTAACCAACCTACAAATCCCCTTTCCTCTTGTGAAGTCAACACCCGCATTTCTCTACCAACTATTTTCCTATAGCAGTGGACAGTCTATTTTTAGTGGTTTGTGCCTAGAACATATAGTACTGGAACGAGTATACCGCAAATCAGTTGTCTCAAAGAAGATTAACAAGGATAGATATACAATTGATACTGCGGGCTTATGCGCATGATCGGTGAAAACTTGGTTAAGGAAAAGATTTGTAAAGTTTGCAAATGTAATTAATTTTTGATTTTTGTTAGAAAATAAACGTGAACGTGCTAAGAAAAAAACCCTTATAGTTATCAGAAGTGGGATCGAGTGAAAGTTTGTTATACGTTCGGTTCAAAGTCGATGATTTAAGAAACACCTTCGAACATATAACACACATTGTTATATGTTCGAAGAGAAACACGTAGACAAATTTAAGTTTTAAGGTTAGTTGTACGTGTGTAGTGGTTAGAAAATTTTTAGTATGGAAGAAATTCAAGTCACTAATTCGGTGTTAAAGAACGACTCCGCAACGCTGCAAAGAATTGATGTTATTAAAAACACATATCAGCTGATTTTAAAATTCGCCATTATTGTCAAAACACAACAATGTACGCGACTGCGCATTACCAACAAGTTCGAGTTATCAGTTTATCCTTCTTTAACTTGCATACTATTGTATTGTTTGTTCTGTCAATCTTCTTTGTGCCATCGACTTGTAATAGAGTTTACGGAGTATGCTCGTTCCAGTACTATGTTCTAAGGGTTTGTGGATTCATCCATTACGATCCGATCATTCGATATGTGTGACATAATCGAATTCGGTTTGCGCAGAATTGTAAGGTAACCAGAAAACAATGAACTGTATACTACGTACCTGGAATGGACCCACAAACCACTAATGGACCCACGCCGTATTTCAACAATCAGTTTTTGTGTCAGGGGCAAACAGAAAAAGGATGCCCTTAGAGGACGGTAACCTGTCTTTGTCAATCTCGTTGTAATAAATTTGGTAAATTCCCCGTTGCTTGAAAAAAGTATAATAGGTAAATAATTATTGGGTAGCGATTTTTCTTGTGCTGAATTTATATTGTGTAAAACGGACAATATGGTTATTTTATTATTGTCTTTCAACAAAAATTTTACGTTGACAATTTTTTCCTCATTTAGGTTCTATTTGTGAAGGACAATTTACTTTAAAAAATAAAAAGCCAATTTTATACCATAATTTCTTTAATAGCATCAAAATAATTCTTTAAAAAAGGTGAGAAATTGAGTGCAACTCTTATATCTAAATAAGATAGAAAGAGAAAATTTTACGTCCACACTGCGGGTTGCCTAACTTCAAATTTTGCCTCGCTTTCATGGATTTACGCATCCCTTCCAGGTACGTAGTATACAGTTCATTGCCAGAAAATTCCTGTATAACCTAAATATCTGGGAATGCAGTGAATAACCATCATAATAAACTGTTTGGATGCTTGGTACTGTAGTGTTCTTAACCCAGACCCGAACGGTAACTTCACATACGGTTACAAAATTCAAATCAGAGGGCGACAAAACTGAACTTTTCCTACAGAACAAACCTACCTCAAATTTAAATAAACGCGGTATAATTCAACTACCCGGAAAACCCCACTCATACCTGGCACGTGATCGTAATCGTCTAGTAAGTCCCCCTTAGGTACCTTTACACTTACGTTCTTTCCTGCGGGATTGGAGCGACCCGTTCATCTGTTACCTATGGACCCGTTCCAGTCTTCCGCGAAAGCGTGCTAGTGTAAATGCGTATAATCGCACGGTTCCAAGACGCGTTCAAACCCGCACGTGAAACGCTCGCGATTTTCGCGTGGTTATTTTGCGCAGTTTTTGCATTTTGCAAAAATTGATAAATTCTATCCTGGTATCTTCATCTGGATTATAATTTATTAATAGGCTTCGGGTCCGTATGCGCTTAAAAAGATTAAAATGTATGCATTTTATTAGCACCTAACCAAAAATAAAAACTAATAGAGTTTATTTATGCCTTATTCCTAAATAATATAATAACACATATTGCCATATTTGTTGTTGAAAAATTTTAATTAAGTAAGAAACAAATTACCACTTTCCGTGTTCAGGTAAGTAATAAAACACTCGTTAAAACTATTGAAAGTTTCAACGTTCCAAGAGACGCGATTATCACGCGGGAAATTGGACACTTTTCGATTTACATTAACACTTTTATCATCTGACGTTCCACGACACAGGCTAAAGGTCTATTCACACATGTCAGTCACGTCTCAGTTCCGTTCCGTCAAACAGTCTCAGTCACGATAAAAAAATATATCGTTGCCTTTAATTTTAACGGACATATTCACACACGTCCGGCACGTCACCGATTTTACAGTCAGTCACGTTTCAGTCTCCGTTCAGTCATAATTTTAATTCGTCGTCAACGATATTTTCTTGTTTTGACTGACGTCTCTTCGTAAACAGTGTGGGGTTTTTACATAAAAATATGAATTATTGACTGATATGTGTAGTCCATTTGCTGACAATGCTTCTGTATGTCAGTCATTTAACAGAGATTCACCCATTTGGATATTGATGGTAATCGCGTAGTGATTGAAAAAAAGTCGGGTGATGGTCTGTGCGAGTGGCCATTTTGGAAAATGGACGCCATCTCTGATGTCTATTGAAAATGCAATGCGTTGGCAAGTGAGGTGTCATTTTACATGTTTTAGGGTGCTGAACAGTGAACACGATATAGACATAAAAAACATTTTTAACAAAAATCTAAATATATAATATACAGGGTGTTTCAGACCACCCGTACCGCCCAAATATCTCGCGAAATGCAAAACCCATTGAAAAAAGAAAAAATACGCCTAAACATTTTTTTAAGACTATTGTTTGATAGTAATAGGATTAGGATGCCCCAACTCCCACCCCCGGGGGTGGAGAGGGGGTAACTTCGTAATCTTAAATAGCACCCCCCAGTTTATTATGCATATTTGAATTCTGCGTTAACAAATAGGAACTTTTTATTTGAAACATTTTTTGAAGTTCGTGACAGATGGCGCTATGATCGCCGAAAGAAGTTTTTCCGATTACCTATGCTAATTTGATGTCAGTTTTGTTAAGTGACAATCAAAAATGTTAATGCTTTGTAAAAGGGAAGAGGGGGAGCTTTATTAACCCCCCTCATTCCCCGCACCGCCACTTCACCCCCACGGCCCATAACCTAGGACGGAAAAACGCAACCATTTTAGATTTAAAAATATGTACATTTGTTTGTTTATTAGAGTCAGAATAAGGATCTTTGTATATTTTTTGGTAAGAATACAGTAAATTGAATTGAATTGAAAAATATTCAACAACGTGACAACGAAACTGATGGATTTCAAACAGGAATAATAGTCTGTAACACAAGTCAACACGAATTTTGAGTCTGGGTTCTGAATGTCTGATTTTGGTTTCTTCTAATGAAAGAAAATTATATTATATTCTTGGTAGTTCTTCTGTGTGTGTACGAACTTTCTTCTATTGTCCTCCAAATGTCATCACCCATCATGTTCTGATTATATTGTCCTTGATAACATTACTCAAAGTTCACCACATCTTGGTAGTAAAAACATTCCCGTTGCTCTTCTGAATATACCTCCAAGTGGGGGGGGGGGGGGGGGGGGAATAAAGCTCCCCTTCTTCGCTTTTACAAAGCATTAACATTTTTGATTGTCACTTAACAAAACTGACATCAAATTAGCATAGGTAATCGGAAAAACTTCTTTCGGCGATCATAGCGCCATCTGTCACGAACTTCAAAAAATGTTTCAAATAAAAAGTTCCTATTTGTTAACGCAGAATTCAAATTTGCATAATAAACTGGGGGGTGATATTTAAGATTACGAAGTTACCCCCTCTCCACCCCCCGGGGGTGGGAGTTGGGGCATCCTAATCCTATTACTATCAAACAATAGTCTTAAAAAAATGTTTAGGCGTATTTTTTCTTTTTTCAATGGGTTTTGCATTTCGCGAGATATTTGGGCGGTACGGGTGGTCTGAAACACCCGGTATATTATATATTTACATTTTTGTTAAAAATGTTTTTTATGTCTATAGCGTGTTCACTGTTCAGCACCCTAAAACATGTAAAATGACACCTCACTTGCCAACGCACTGCATTTTCAATAGACATCAAAGATGGCGTCCATTTTCCAAAATGGCCACTCGCACAGACCATCACCCGACTTTTTTTCAATCACTACGCGATTACCAACAATATCCAAATGGGTGAATCTCTGTTAAATGAATGACATACAGAAGTATGCTCAGCTGTTGTATTAGTGTGAATATCCGTCACAGATCTTTACCGAATGAGACTGAGACGGAACGGTGACGGAACTGAGACGTGACTGACATGTGTGAATAGACCTTAAAACCGCGCGATAGGACGTTGCAATTTTTAGGAAAAAAATATTTAAGACGCGACACTCTTGACTGCGCGGAAATTCGCGTGATTGGAACGGGGCGCTCCAATCGCGCAGCAAAGAGTGTAAGCACAGACCATTAAAATAGTGGTCTGTGAGTGTAAGTGTAAAGGTTGTGTAAGAGACAAGAATACACTGGCAGTCAACTATAATCGGGAGGAAGTGTAAAAACCAACGTTAAACATCTAATATCTATAATGCATTTATTTGTCTTTCCCTAAAATTTAGTTGCTTCGTAAAACGAAGACAAAATTACAAAAATGAGAGTGCACAGTTCAACCGATGCGATGATTGCGAGAAGAAAGAACTGTACAAAGAAAATTTTTCGTTTACACAATTAATTACATACAGTAGTAGTCACCTAAGATGGCGAGCGCGGCAGTGCGCAAACGATGAATTTACGCCGTTTGTAAAATCGGCGTGTATCTTGTATAAGGAAAGAGTTATTTTATTTAATACTCGTTTGCTATAAGTCAGTGTTGTGTTTGTAGATATGTTTATTTATCACTAAATATAAACATTAATGTTATTTATTGAATTATAATTACAGGATAATTACATATTTTTGTGATATAATCAAATTCGAATTAAGTTATTGAATGCATTTATTATGCAGAGTAACAATAAGTAAATGGAGATATGATACGCAACTGACTTGTATTTTTACAGTAGCCGGCTTTCGGAATCATGAATCGGGTTGCGCCGATTGCTCGCCTTCTTATGTGACTACAATGAACTGTATTAAGTTCATTGTGTGACTACGACCATAAAATCTAAATCTTTGCATAAAATAATACGCTTTAGAAAGGAAACTATAGTATTTTCAACGAGTTCGCCAATGCACGTCATTAACGAAATAAAATAACATACCAAAATAAAAATCTTGATCAGGTACGTTATTCGCGGTTAAAAAATAGTTATTTTTGTATCTAGTGCGCGAAATGCCACTTTGGTGATCGATCACCAAAAGTACACAGTACACAGTGTGTTTTGTGGTTTGCGTGCAGTGCGTACTTCGCGCATGGCGTCGTCATTTCGGGCACGCTGTCATGGTAACGTAGGTAAGTGAAAAAAAGGGTCACTTCGCGTATTGTTATCGATGCGCAAACCTTGTCATTTTTTGACGTTTGTAGAAAATGTAAATTTTCAATGTTAGTGTTGGTACTGAAAACCAAAGATGCCAAACCTGCTTTACTCTTTATTTAATATTTGCGTTCTAAATTTAAGGCTTTCGTTGTTTACGTACATTTAATATGTTCCGATTTTTCGAATTTGCTTACTTTTCTGTCCTAAATTACACTGTCAGTGAATCGTTCCAACAGTACAAAGAATGTCTGTCAACATTATAGTAAAATAACGTCATAAATTTTGTGACGTGCATTGGAAAACTCGTAGAAAATACTTTATACATAGATTGATAACAGCCTAACAATATAAATTTAATTTCCCGCTCATCCACCACGTGTCAGTTTTTGCCTTGGCGGTTATGAACACAAAAGTCACAAAACAATAAACATACCTATGGTTATGAATTAATCTTTGACCATGAATTAACACGTTTTCGAACATATAACCTTAAAGTTTTGTGTATCGTATCCATATATGTAGTATTTCTTCTTTTAAATGGAAGACCCTGTATTTTATTGCATAAATAGAATCTTTGATTATGTAGCTTTAATTTTTGTTAAGCATTTTTTAAATTAAATATTACAAAATAACTCTGTTTTTATAAACTTTAGGTATAGGGAATGCTTAAAAAAATTAAAGCTACGTAATCAAAGATTCTATTTATGCAATAAAATACAGGGTGTTCCATTTAAAAGAAGAAAGAAAATGAAAGATCCGAGTTTCGATCCACCCTGTACACAAAGAGAGAAAATAATTGAAATGTAATCGAATGAGGAGATATTACATCATATTACGAAACTCGATTAGCCAAGAAATTGTCTTTTTCTGTAACGTACAGTAAGCTAGAGGGCGTTGATTTAGCTACGATTTTAACATAAACGTGCCCATAACTTTTAAAGGACTCTGTATAACGTAACAAAACCTTATATCAAAAGACTCGAAAAAATGTGGGCAATCCGAATTTGGAATATGCAGGGGCTCTCATTTAAAAAATCATGTGTTTGGTTTGTAACGGAGTTATGCAACACCCTGTATAGTTCAACATAATTTAGAAATATGGTCCTTAAAGACATCTATTATTTTCCTTAACAACATTTTTTGATATCTCTTGAAATAAGCCATATACCGAACAATGTCGTAAGATTGGTACACCCTGTATGTAGCAAATAAATTATTGTTTGTAGTCTTAAAAAAACTTTGTTTATTATAAATCAATCAAAACCAGCAAATACAACAATAATCACAAAAACTTCGTACCCACGAAAGCAAACTAAATTTGTCAAATTATTGTACTCCCCTACAATTTTAAAAATGAGATCGTCAAAGGAATATTATATCTGCGCATTATGACGTCATGTAGTTCTTAAAAAAATTTTGGTCTACCTAACCAGAGAATATATTCTCTGACCTAACCGTTGAGTCATGGTACAAGAAGACATGTACCATGCCCTAACTGTTGGATGCAGATTGCAGGCACGTTAACCTTACCCTTCCCCTACCGTTTATTGCATATACAAACAAAAGAGTAACTTATGTTGTATTTGTATGTTATATTCAAAGCCATAGGAAATAAATAAGGGTTAAACGAACCACAAGCCGTTTATATCTTTTTCTGCTTTGTTTTTGTAATAGTTAAATTAATTAAATAAAACTATTGAAAGGAATGTTAAATTCCCATTTCACGGTAGGACACTATCCTGAAGCCTGAAGCAGTAATTGCATTAATACATAATCATAGAGTATGTGTAGGTATAATTAAACCTACTTGGGTATGTGGCCATCATATAAACAAAAAAATTATTTCTTCCTGTAATGCATCCAAATGTTCCTTGTATTATTGTATTGTTTCAAAGTTCCTAAATTTGACAGTTTTGGTGTATGAAACACTAAAACCTTATATTTATGTAAATCGGTATTTTATTTAGAGAACGGTGAGTCGTAGAGAGGTAGGGTAAAAAAGTGATTATAAAAGCCGTAATAAATAATCGAATGGTGATATTATTATTTCTCGGAAAAGTTAGCATTCCTCCAGAATGGCTCGAACTTCAAAATTTTAAATGGCACCATAAGACGAAGAAGGTATTGGTTAAAAGATTGTTAAAAAAGAAGAAAGTTTTATAGGAAAAATTATTTTATTACTGCCACCCCTTTTAAGTAATATTGGACTAAAGTTAATAAATTTGAAATTAATTGTTAACAAAAAAATTGAAAAGTACTTTTAAAATCTAGTTACTAATGTTACAAGTGTTCAAAATGTCTTCCATTTACTGCTAAGCACTGTTGAGCTCTTCTAGGTACACTATCAGTGGCTCTAAGTACTTCTTGAAAGGGAAGAACACATGTAACATTGGTAACTAGATTTTAAAAGTCGACTTTTCAATTTTTTTTTTGTTAACAATGAATTTCAAACTTAATAACTTGAGTCCAATATTACTTAAAAGGGGTGGCAGTAATAAAATAATTTTTCCTATAAAACTTTCTTCTTTTTTAACAATCTTTTAAACAATACTTTTTTCGACTTATGGTGCCATTTAAAATTTTGTAGTTCGAGACATTCTGGAGGAATGCTGACTTTTCCGAGAAATAATAATATCACCATTCGATTATTTATTACGGCTTTTATAATCACTTTTTTTACCTTACCTATCTACGACTCGCGGTTCTTTAAATAAACTACTGATGCGGGTGGTCTCATTCACCCGGTATATTGCTGAATTCAGAAAAAATACTCTTTTAAACTACCTACATAAAAAACTGCAACTTTATCTTAAAAAAAAATGAGGGCCGCCATTTTAGCTTATACCGGAAGTCACGTCATCAAAGGTAATAACACAATGATTTATTCATTGTAATATCAGCATTTTCGTCATTGGCTCGAATGCAATCGATTGGCGAAAACTGCATTTCGATAACTTTAATACTTTCTGAGTTTGGAGCATTGCAAGGAATGTGTACGGACAGACTACAAACTAGACGAAATTTTTTTTTTCATTTTTTGAATGTACGTATTCAGAAACGCAAAGATATGTAAAAATTTGCATACTTAGGTCAATTTTTTTTGGAACACTAATATAATACTTCCCTTTTACTTCGTACTCGGAAAGTAAAAAATCACTAAAACAATTTTATTATCTTTATTAAAAATTTTAGAGTAGTCATGACTCATGCGAAATAGAAAAAATAGTATGAAAAACACGTGTCACAGTTACTTTTTCCCGCATTCATATGGTCTTCGTGGGCAAAAAGTCTCATTTCTACTTCATTATTGCTTAATGTGACTTTGCTTAGATTAGACCATTCTATTTGAAGCATAAAAGTATTACGTAATAAAATACGTATAGATCTATATTATTATTATTATTATTATTATTATTATATATTATTATTTATTATGTATATTATGCATTTTTGCTATGATACAAAAGATATCTTTGGAGGTCGAAAAGCAAATGAAATCGAGCTTTGTCGCCAGTAACACTTTTAGTCTACGCAAAATAATCTATTAAATGGCATCGATCTCTTTACAGCCTGGTCTTAGCCCAGCTTCATAAGGTTTTGCATATGGCCCTTTACTGTAGTTTGATTTGATCCCTTATAAGCAGTATATGCCCAACTGATCATTTGTAAGATAAGTTAGTGCTCGAGTGATAATCAGATCGATTCTGTTTCAAAATAGTCTAGCCAGATTGCTATCTAACAATATTGTTAAGTTGTAACTCATAACAATATTGCTAGTTTACTGTCAAAAATGGACATTCTGTTCTTACTTATTTAGCAAGAATTGTTAACAGACGCGATTTAGCAATCTTGCTATTCTTTAGCAACTTGAGCATGCGCATATTGGCCATAATAAGCAAGCGATTGGCATTTAGGTTATCAACGAACTTCATTCGTTACTGGAATCAATATTCCGTCCGTGCGTCCGTGCGTTGCAAGAGATGCGTATTGTCTACAACCGAGTTAAGATATGGATCTTATGTGAAATTTTATGCTGATTCAAGATCCGGTCCCAATTTTTCGATATCTCAAATACTTTTCGAAATATTCGACTTTAAAGTCGAAATTTCGAAATTATCAAATTTTGTCTTTTTGATAAGGCCAGATTTTTTTTATACTTTCGTTACTGCGGTATTCGAAGTTCGTTTTGTAATCCAGGGATTTCAACTAGTTTGTATCTGCTTCTGCTATTTTTGTTTGTGTTTATCAACATGTCAGCTATGTCTGAAATGAATAACAAACGAAGTAAAAGAACAAATGCGGAATAAATGGAAATAATAATTAATCACCTTAAAAATCACCCCATTATAAATAGCGGAAAAATTCATCCTTTAAATATAAAAGAGGCCGAAGAAGTGTGGGGCGAATTGGTGATTAGCTTAAATCAAAAAACAAATTTTATAAATATAATTGTATAAATTATTTTATATAGATACCACTACTTAGAATTTATAATCACTTGGTACCTATACCTTCTCTCTAAGTTTTCCTGTAGGTCTAATTCATAAACAAATTGTATATCAAAGGCATTCATGTTGGCTAAATTTGATTTTTTTCACGGTAAACCACCTTGCTAAATGCTTAACAATCAGTAAAGTTTGGTTGCTACGCTTAACCAGGCAATTGCTAAGTTGACACCTGGTATTGCTACAAAAAGAGTGAACAAAATACGAAATTTGAACACAAGTTGTTACATAGCAAGAAACGTTCGTAGCAATATTGCTAACTACAAACAGAATCGATCTGATTATCTGAGATTTCATCTTAAATGAATGGAATATAACAGACCAGTCAAAAGAGGCCAAAAGTATAAAAAAGCAAAATAAAGGAAGACCAAAGACAACATGGAATCAAATTATAGCGAAGTTAATAGAGGATAGAGGACTTACCATGGTCCAAGCATTAACTATGGCCAAAAAAAAAGAAGGAACGGAAATAGTTTATTTACAGTATAAGAAATGTATGAGTGTTTATGTATTGTATTATTATAGAATGTATGCCTTAGGGTAAATGTGGCAAATGATTATAGTATTTGATTATGCGATATATTTTAAAAGTACCGTTCTTGAAGATACTTTTTCATCATTTGCAGTGGGGTTCTTTTTCCACGGGCTCCTTCATATAGTTCCAGATCACATTGGTATTTGTTGAAAGTTGTGTTTGTGTGAAATTCTTAAAACACAGCTATGATGTAGACCCATGTAGCAATTTGTCAACTTCAATTGTGATTTTCAGCTACTGAAGCCAAAAACTGTCTTTATTTTTAATTGGTTTCAAGCTGTATAGAAATAATATTGCTTATTGCTTGAAACCAAACAGCAAACAGAGAATACATGTATTAACTTAATATTTATAAAAATAAATATCTTATTTACAATTAGTGTGCATTAAGTAGCATTAATAAAGACATTTGTTTTTGATTTTTGGACTCTATCAACATATTTCTCCTTGATAGAGCAACAGATTCCTTGACCCATTTTCACTTTTTCACCTGGTAATAATTTAAATTGAAAATTAGGCGGTGCCTCAAATATAATAACAATAGTTGAGCCCATTCTAAATTCACCAAACGGATCACCCTTCTTATAATAAAGATTGCAATCTAAGCATTTGTCCATTATGTTCTTTGATTTATACTTTGGCTTATTTGTTTTTAATAATTTATCACAATAAATTTTTATGGAACCTACATTTGTAGCACCTAAATAATAATTAACATAATTATCCACATACTATAACTTTTATACATACCGACAGCAACCATGGAGAAAAATCCATGTATCCATTTTCCTGTATAAATGGCACGTTCATTTAAACAAAATAAACCCGGCAACCATCTTGCCATTCCAGGATTAACTGAAAGTAGTTTACCAGAAAAATGTCTTCTATGTGTTGGTTCCCAATCTGTGGGAGAATGAAACCTGCAACATACAAATTATAAATATACTAACTACAAAATAATGTTGCTCCATTACTTACATTAATTTAAATAAATAAGTGAGAATTGGAACACTAACAGTGTGTTCTATAAACTTTATATGCAACAGAATATTACTTAATCGTGCTGTTAAGAAAGCTGATTGGATGGTGGCTTGTTAAATGTCAATTTTCACTTCAACCATAACACTTAACATAAGTTTAACACAGTGTTAATTATTTATTCTCTTAGCAAAATTTGTGATTCTTTGATAATAAATTATAAATTTAAAAAATTCTGCAAGTTGCCACGAGACTTCCCTCGTATTAACACTTTTTTCAAAAAATATTATAGCACAATATACAGGGTGAATGAGACCACCCGTATCAGTCTTTTATTTAAAGAACGGCGAGTCGTAGAGAGGTGGGGTAAAAAAAGTGATTATAAAAGGCATAATAAAGAATCGAATGGTGATATTATTATTTCTCGGAAAAGTCAGCATTCCTCCAGAAGGCCTCCAACTCCAAAATTTTAAATGGCACCATAAGTCAAAAAAGGTATAGTTTGAAAGCTTGTTAAAAAAGAAGAAAGTTTTATAGGAAAAATTATTTTATTACTGCCACCCCTTTTAAGTAATATTCAACTAAAGTAATTAAATTTGATATTCACTGTTAACAAGAAACATTGAAAAGTCGACTTTTAAAATCTAGTTACCAATGTTACATTGTGTTCTTCCCTTTCAAGAAGTACTTATTAAAGCCATTGATAGTGTACCTAGAAGAGCTCAACAGTGCTTAGCAGTAAATGGAAGATATTATGTTGAACATATGTAACATTGGTAACTAGATTTTAAAAGTCGACTTTTCAACTTTTTTTGTTAACAATGAATTTCAAATTGAATAACTTTAGTCGAATAAAAGGGGTGGCAGTAATAAAATAATTTTTCCTATAAAACTTTCTTCTTTTTTAACAGTCTTTCAAACAATACCTTTCTCGACTTATGGTGCCATTTAAAATTTCGGAGTTGGGGGCCTTCTGGAGGAATGCTGACTTTTCCGAGAAATAATGATAACACCATTCGATTCTTTATTATGCCTTTTATAATCACTTTTTTTACCCCACCTCTCTACGACTCACCGTTCTTTAAATAAAAGACTGATAAGGGTGGTCTCATTCACCCTGTATATTGCTGAATTCAGAAAAAAATACTCTTAAACTACATAAAAAAACTGCAATTTTATCTTATAAAAAAATGAGTGCCGCCATTTTAGCTTATACCGGAAGTGACCTCATCAAAGGTAATATTAGCATTTTCGCCCTTGGCCCGAATGCAATCGATTGGCGAAAACCGCATTTCGATAACTTTATTAGTTTCTGAGTATAGAGCATTGCAGTCATTTTTTAAAAATGATTTTTTTAACACTACATATTTTCAAAAAATAAGTATAGCACGACATACAGTATGCCTATAAAAGTTGGCAACGTATGGGAAACTTTTTTATTATTAATTTTACGAAAAAAAGTTATTCTTTATAAAAAGCTCTGCCTATATGCCTATATTAAATGTAAAAGTTGTAGGATAATAAGCGAAGTGTCATGAAATACACAGTGGCGTACCGCAGCTAAGAGATATAAAATATATTATACTTTTTTTAAATGGAACACCCTGTATTTTATTTTATTTTCATGAAGCCCATATTTTTCTGATTTCAAAAATATACCATATGATACCCATGGCTTGAACCGTTTTAGAGTTATTAGAGGTTGAATGTCGCATGTAGCAGTTAAGCTATTTACTATTGTTATGGAAATAAATATTTTCCAAGAGTGAGTTCAAGCCATGAGTATCATCAATGATACCCATGGCTTGAACTCATTCTCATAGCGTAACTCTAAAACGGTTCAAGCCATGGGTATCATATGGTATATTTTTGAAATCAGAAAAATATGGGCTTCATGAAAATAAAATAAAATACAGGGTGTTCCATTTAAAAAAAGTATAATATATTTTATATCTCTTAGCTGCGGTACGCCACGGTGTATTTCATGATAAATTAGGACACTTCGCTTATTATCCTACAACATTTACATTTAATATAGGCATCTATCTGCAATAATTACAAAAATATCCATTGAGTAATTTATAATGGCTATCCCTGTACCTACTACTACCTACCGATACACCATTGTATAGTCATTCTGCTAAATATAGTCTAATTTTAAGGTGCCCAACTATCAAAATTAATAATTTCGAAAATCAGACTAAAAACAAAAATTGGTAGCGGTCACACAGACTGACGTCGATGTTTAAGGATTAAAGGGGACTATAGACGATCAACTTAGTTGTCAACCAAAGTTTACATATTTGTAAATAGAATTGTTAGTTGTTTTCACAACTTCCAAAACTTTATTGTTTATTTGGCACGATCACCAAATAGCTGGTGATCCGATTCAACCGCCAAACTTATTAATTTCATTATTAAAATTATTCAACGTTATAACTAATAAAAAACTTAATAAGAAATAATTAATAAAAACAAAAAATTATTCAACGTTTTAACTAATAAAAAACAAAAACTTAATAAGAAATAATTAATAAAAACAAAAAATTATTCAACATTTTAACTAATAAAAAACTTAATAAGAAATAATTAATAAAAACAAACATTACTTAACCTTAAATATTAAAACGTTGAATAATTTCATTAAATTATTGACCGTGACTGGAGGCACGCTAACGTGCCGGTAAATGGATACGTTAGAGGCACGTAAAACGTCAAAGGTATTGTGCGTGACGTCATAAATGAAAATGAACGAGCCGGTGGATCCAGATTGCACTTACCCTCTTGCCCTTCCCTTACCATTTCTTGCATATACAAATAAAAGAGTAACATAATATGTTGTATGTTCAAAGCATGGAGAAATTTATTAATTTCTCTATGATGGTTCAAAGCCAAAGCAAATAAATAAGGGTTAAACGAACCACAAGCTGTTTATATCTTTTTCTGCTTTGTAAGTAGAGTTAAATAAAACTATAAGATGAAATGTTAAATTCCCATTTCACGGTAGGACACGCCCGAAGCCTGAAGCAGTAATTGCATTTATAGGTACATAATCAAATCATTGATAATGTGTAGGTATTATGTAATTTAAACATAGGTATATGGCAATCATATAAACAAAAAAATTATTTCTTCCTGTAATGCATCCAAATGTTCCTTGTATTGTTAAGTTTCAAAGTTCCTAAATTTGAGAGTTTTGATAATGATTAATGAAACACTAAAACCTCATATTTATGTAAGAATTTTTTTGTTTAAAAAAAGCTGTTATTATTTTTTATTATAAGTATTGTTTTGAAAGAAAGGTGTTGTTTAGACTTTTTTATACCTTATACTTCTTTAGTTCTTAATCAGTACAACACCATTTATGTGTGTTTTGTGAACACCATCTTATCCTTATGTAATACAACAATACAAAATACAAGCGTAAAGTTAACGTGCCTGCATTCAACAGTTATGCCGACACGTTCATTTATGACGTCACACATAATAATGACGTTTTACGTGCCTCTAACGTATCCATTTACAGGCACGTTAGCGTGCCTCCAGTCACGGCGTAAATTATTCAACGTTTTAATTAATAAAATTTAAGGTTAAATAATGTTTGTATGGTTAAATTTTGTTTTTTTTTATGTAAAAAATGAAAGCATTATTATTGCCGTGTTGGTTCACAATTTGAATTCATCCTTCCCTAATTCATTAGAAATATTTATTTTAGACCCCCTGATGAAATTGTGTGGTAGATTTTGTAGAAAATGTACTTATAAAAAGTTGCGCTAAGATATCCTCCAGGAAATTCTGGTGGGTAGGTAGGTGTACTTTACTTTCTTTTTTCCTTAAGGCCTCTTTCACATTAGGATACTGTGTGCTGGATACTGTATTCAAGATACAGTTGCTTGCGAAAATTCTTTCGAGCTACTGTTGGCATACTTTTTTGCACATGCGCGATTGCAAGAATTAAATACCGAACGCATTCAGTTCAGTGGCGGCGGCTATAAACCACACAATGATTGATGTTGAGGAAGCACTTCTACTGTATACTGCTGTAGTACGACCAAACAGGCCGCACAAACGTACAAAGAAGAGTAGAAAATGTGCATTATGGTAATGAATTTATCGATGTCAAATCTGCAATCCATCGTAATGTATGTATGCCTATTTGAGAAACACGAACACCACTGACAAGTTGCTGGCTACAAAGTATCCTAGTGTGAAAGATCGTATTTAAAACAACAGCTAGTCTGTATCCCGTAGCCATAAAGTCGCCGGACGACTGAAATTTAGGGGCATATGACACTACGCCGAATGCCCACAACGCCGACACGCTTTTTTGATGGTCCATATCGCCGACTAGGGACACTACACCGACGGACACTGCGCCGGCAGTGCCCACATCGTTGACAAGTGTACAAGTGATACTTCACCGAATTTTCCTCTGTGGACACAACGCCGGCAATTTGAATTGCAGAGTCGATTTCGATTAACCGATAAAGAAGTATTACTGTCAAATTAGGAATTAGGACACTAATGTTTGTTGTTTTGATAAGTTTAGAAATTCGTAAATCTCTTTACAATGGAATTATGTATTTATAGATTTTTTTCAAATTTTGAATTAAAAAGGTTGGATATGGTTTGAACGTTAAAACATTACCTAACGTAATATCATTATTTTTAAACTTATTTGCGTAATTAAATGTTGCACTTGACTATGAAAAAGTATCAATTGAAAAAAATTATACTAAACCTGCGCTTTAGTGGCAATCTACGTTTAAGTTTAGCATTTTGCATTCTGCAATTACAATAAAAATTCGGCGAAGTGTCTCTTGTATACTTGTCGACGATGTGGGTACTGTCGGCGTAGTGTCCGTCGGGGATGTGGGCATGGTCGGCGTTGTGTCCCTTGTACACTTGTCGACGATGTGGGCACAGTCGGCGTAGTGTCCCTAGTCTGCGATATGGATCATCAAAAAATCGTGTCGTAGAATTATAAGTTGCCCAGTCTTGCATGAATTGCACAAACCACTTGCTTGAGGCTAAATTGGGCGGCTGCACATTTGCTTTTACACTGCCTTTTGTTCCAGCTCATATAAACTCAAGGATCATACCGTTTGCTACCTGATCTAGTGTGTGATGACAGAAAGCAGCCTAGAGTTAATTTTGCAGTGGCCTAGTGCCTAGAGGACAGCTCTATAATCTCTGTCAAATTTTGATTATTTTGTTCTCTCTACATTCCTTGTACTAATACTAACCTTCCTACTAATTCTGCATGGAATACAGTTCGGAATTTGCTTAGTGGTTGGGTGCAAATTTAGTTCTTTGAAGTAATTAGCAGAGCCCTTTCCTTAGATTGGATATAATATATCTGATTATAACTAGCAGCTCGTAATATAGTTATTCTGACATTTTATTCAATCTATAGTTGCCATCTACCAAGTTTATAAATCTAAGATTATGCCTATTTGTTCTATGAATTCTCTTATTTTGCCATGGCGATACATATTCAGGTGATAATGATAACGCTTCTTAATAGATCAATACGTTTCATTGTAAATTAGAATTGACGGTTATTACGTAAATTTTGCTGTTATTTGATAATGATCCCTTCTAATAAATTTTTCGTAGTATATTTTTATGAGTATTTTATACTGTTTAGAAGATATTTAAATTATTATTTAATAATTAATAATAACTATTTGTAATTGAAATCCCAAAAGATTTCAGTTACAAAATGTTCAAGGCAGTTTTCATTATATCTTACCTATGGTAGTCTCCAGGTGCAAGGTATATCACACACTGGTAAAGTTTTGAATTTGTAGATACTTTATGTAATAATAAATCTTGGTAACTACCATCTCCCATTTTACTTTTATTATGCCAATTATTCTCGCCTAGAAAGTTTTCCAAAGAATAGGTGACACCCTTTACCTAAAGATAAATTACTGTAATTAATTAAAATATTTCCTCTTAAAGATGAAGTTACAACAAATGCAAAAGTACGGGAAGTTATCAATTTAAAGCAAGGTCAATGAACAAGCAATTGATGATAGCGCCATTACTGTAAAACATAACTTAGTCTACAGACATACAAAATTATTTGTAGGAGTTAAAGGTCACCCACTATTTATTACACAGTTTAGAAGGGGGAACACGTGAACCTAAGAATGGCGTCATAAAATAATGATAATACAAATTAGGTCAAACAACTAAGTCATGTACCCACCTGCTCTATATTTCCTGAACTGACAGTACCAAAGTGCAACACAGTTCCATCACATGGAGATACTAGACAACTGGTTTGATCTACCACACGGACGCCTTCCTTTAAAGGCCTTAAAAAGTATATCAAGTAACGAATATTAAATAGAATTAAATAAAACCTTGCAAAAAAGTCCCCGATACTAGCATAAGATTTGAAATCCTCACTGGCCGCTTCACTTAAATTAACTCCAAATGTGGATGTATACAAGCCATAAATATAGGGCCGTATCCATGTAGGCACTTCCTTGTCTATAATTATAAAGCTGTAAACAATTACAATTGATAATGACTACAAACAGTTTACCTGCCAACCAACCCCAACATCTACTTGTAATGCGAAGTGGCAGTGCACAATAACAAGAAATCTGCCATTGCTTTGCTGAATGCCCGCCTGATAATTTTCTATAAGCTCGCCATTGCATTACAGCTACTAAACAAATACCTATGGGTACAAATCCTGTAATAATGCTCTTCCATGATGTCCATTCTGATAAAACAAAGTAATGTTAGTATGTTTACTTAACCAAGGGAAAACTTTTAATTTTAATGTTCAGACCTTGTGAAATGATAAATACATTAATAAATAAAAAAGATACATGTGATAAAGCTTGAACTGACATCTTTATAAGACTAACACATAGACAAAACAATGAGGGATTTATTCCAATAGTCAAATTAGACAGATAACCTTTTATCAAAACATTAAATGTACATTCCTACATACCTCTAACTTTCCCTCTACTAGTCGATATGAATTTTGCACCACTTAGATTAGACAACAATGGAAATAAATCCCACTTTTGTTGAAGTAAGGCGCTACAATTAGCTTTTGATATATGGCGACTTACTCGGGTTACATTAAAAATAAACATATTAATGTTACACGACTAGGTAAAATTAATAAAATAAAATATCAAAATTCGTTACTCTTAATTATACTATTACAATAATACAAGTTAAGTTATATAAATGGTGGATATACTTTTGTATGTGGGTATTTAAATATATAACCTCAATTAAGAATTTACAAACGGTAGTTGGTAAGCTAAGCTGTATTGTTGGTAACACAACACACACAATCATCGTATCGACCACAGACCACTAACTAATGGTCTGTGGTATCGACTATCGACCAGAGTGACCAGAGAAATGTTGTAGTAGAGTATAACATTTCTCTGGTATCGACTAGCTTAAAGCTGGATTTATAGTGTCGGTATCGGTATGCAATAAGAAATAAGAAATAAGCAATAAGCAGTAAGAAATAAAAACGCATTTATAGTTCTTTAACGGTAACAGAGTAGGCATGCGCATTGCGGGTTTAATTTAAATTATTGCTGTTTTTATGGTACGATTCTTAGGTTACCTAAGGTATGATTGTAAAATTAAAATCAACTTGGCATAATATTTTCCCATCGATTCTTGAATAAGAGATATATTTCACTCAAATATTTCTTTAACACCTGATTTATATTGATGTTATCTGTCTTTTCTTAGCTCGTAAGCTCACAGCTGTACACGAATATTCCCGATTCGGTAACGGTAACGGTAAGAAATAAAATTGAACCAATTCCTTATTTCTTATTGCTTATTGCTTATTTCTTATTTCTACTATAAATGATATACAGGCACGGACGTATAAAAAACAAATGGACTGCTAATTGGTACGTACCGGCAACATTTATTTGTCCCCACCAGTGAACTCTATATATAACTGGAAGGATAACGGTTACTGCAAATGCTTTCGTAATTTGTCCTCGACTGTTAGACAAGCACCGCTACTGCGTGAGTGGATCCCTATTTCTTTCTAACGTATTTGTATAAACGTGCGAAGGCGTGGTTAATACTTAATAATGAGAAATAAACACAAAATATTAAGAATTTCACTCTTGTATATATAATTATCGTACACTTATGTTATAATTGTGTATTTAAAACTTAATCATGAAATAAGTGTCATAACCAAACATTATTTTTAATATCCATAAGAGAAATGTAGTAAGATAAGGATAGCGATCCCCGCACTAATTTCCCTCTTGCTCTAACAGAACCGGTCAATTTTTATATTCGACGTTATCCTTCCAGTTATATATAGAGTTCACTGGTCCCCACCATGGGAGCCGCCATACTGTGCTCTTAGTTAGTTATTTTCTTGTAGAGATCGATTTTAGTTGGCAATTTCAAACGTCAAATCGAAAGTGGTCCAAACTTCAAAGTCTTTGACTTAACCTCAATGTTTTATATCTTACCTTTCGTTGCTTTCATATTTGACATTTTTTATATACATAGTATGAATAGAGCGTGATGTTTCGTTGGAAACGATTGTTGCTATGTGTCGTGTGTAAATAAACAAGTTTTGTTTGTTAAATGGTTACACATAATTATGCCATTTTGGAGTACATCGAAATCGAAAACCACGTTCCAGAAGAAATTTTACAAATACTTTCAACAGCAGAATCGTCGTTGATACCAAGCAAGTGATGATGAAAGTATAGTTACAGAATTGAAATTCAGAAATAATGAAATGACAAATTATAAATTGCAATTTTCAAATATAACCGCTAAATTTTCAGGGTTCATTACTCCCTTTGATTATATTTTTAGGAATCAGACGTAGCAATATTAAAACAATTAAACGCAATACTCAACAACCGTTCATTTCATAGTTGAAAAACACAAAAAAAATATTACCACCCGTCACTGTCAAAAAGCAAAAACAAAAAACCAACCCCCAACCGCTCACGGAACGTCTGTTTTATAGCGGCTATCGGGTGACGTCAAAAACAGGCTATCGCTCATGGCGTTTATCCTAACACGGCCTCTCCTGACCGTGCGCCGTCCTCGGGCACATCTACCATCGTTACTTCAGTAAAGCACACTGGCTATTCCAGTTGTACTTCTAGTCATTCATCATCATGACATATTTCATCAAATGTTTACATCTGCCCTGACATTCCTTATCTCGTACAACATTAAATAACACCAGAACCATCTCATACACTACCAGCATGTCGGGTAGGCTAATGCCCAATACACATTAACTGTGTCTGCCAGGCTAACGCCCAATACACATTAACTGTGTCTGTAAGGCTAACACCCAATACACATTAACTGTGTCTGCAATGCTAACGCCAAATACACATTAACCGTGTCTGCAAGGCTAACACCAAATACACATTAACTGTGTTTGCAAGGCTAAGACCCAATACACATTAACTGTGTCTGCAAGGCTAACGCCCAATACACATTAACTGTGTCTGCAAGGCTAACGCCCAATACACGTTCACTGTGTCTGTGAGGCTTACGAGAAGTGTATCCCATTTACAAAATGCCGATTATTGTGTGCACTTCCGTGTGGTTATTACTAATGTAACCACATAAGACAAGCTGTTCCTCTCAACCACGTCTCTATGCACACTGTGTATCTGCAACTTAAAACAAACGGTATTTTACTCACTATCAAAGAAAGCTGCACAACTTTCGGGACACCATTCTCCCTTCCACGGTACCATATACTGCGCTGCCGCTTGCGTTTATTAAGGCCTAAATTTTTCGAGCGCTCGGTCTAACCTGACCATGGTTTATAACTCAGCCCAGGTACTCCACTTCAGTAGTGCGAAAGGAGCACTTTCGAATATTTATTGAAAACGCAGCTTGTGTCCTCACGCAATAATTCGATACCTTCGCTGATTGTCCTGCTCATAAGGAGTACGTCATCAATATAGACTAGCACATTCCCGGATTCGATAAATTTTCGAAGTGTTTTGTTAATTATTCTCTGATAAGCGGTCGGAGAATTACATAGACCAAACGGCATTTTTAAGTACTTGTAATGCCCCTCAGGCGTGACAAACCCTGTTTTATGAATTGAACTGCCATCAATAGGTTACCATCTGTAAATTTGCGCTTTTTAGGACAACTGAAACCTTTATGTCCAGTCTGATTCCAGGTAAAACATTTATTTTCGGAACGATCCATATGTCGTTTCTTTGTAAAATTATTACCAGACGAACCGCCATTATCTATTTTGCGACTAGGTTTTTCATAGATAGCTAAAAAGGAAACTAAATTTTCAGTGCTAAGATCAGCATTTGCGGCCGCTGCACGGACTTGTGCAATGTGCATCGTTTATACCGCGTATCACTATCTGAACCATTAGTTCGTCGCTTAAACCCTTAACAATGCGTAATCGTAACAATGAACGGCGAGCATACTCAGCATAGGTTAAAAATTTATCTGACGTTGTATTAATAGTCTGAAAAAGAATATTAGCGTAATCGAGCTTATGTGGACAAAGGGATTTAAATTCCCTCGAAAAGTTAGACCATGAGCGGTCATTGGTTGTCCACTCGTTTAACCAGGTCCTAGCATCTCCTTCAAGGCAATTAGCGGCGTGCGATAAACACCAATTATTATTCACTAACCTGGCACGCTCCACATCATCACACCACATTCGGATGACGAATATCGAATCAACGGGTGCTTTATTCTTTTAGAAGTAAATCCAAATGGGCACAGGCCAATCCCACTTCTGATTTTAGGAATCAGACGTAGCAATATTAAAACAATTAAACGCAATACTCAACAACCGTTCATTTCATAGTTGAAAAACACAAAAAAAATATTACCAGCCGTCACTGTCAAAAAGCAAAAACAAAAAACCAACCCCCAACCGCTCACGGAACGTCTGTTTTATAGCGGCTATCGGGTGACGTCAAAAACAGGCTATCGCTCATGGCGTTTATCCTAACAATATATATAATCAAAGATTACTCCACAGACCACCAATATTTTTAATGGTCTGTGCACAAATCACTTTTTTGTTAGTGGTTTGTGGGTCTGTGGATTACTCCTTTAGAAATACACCAATACAAAATTGAGCCACAGAATAAGGTCCCCTTACTTATTCTGTGATTGAGCACAGTATGGCGGCGTACAGGCAGGGGACAATAGGTCATTTCCAACTCGTCATCAAAATGGCGTCGGCTCAGCTGATCTGGAGGGCAACAAAAAAATGTTTACACTGTTTACAGTAGAATCGTATATGGTAAAGTGAATAAAGTGAACTTTTTATCGTCGTTTTAGTATACATATATTTAAGTTAGTGTATAAGTGAATTTTGTTTAGATTGTAAATATTTTCTCATGCTGTTATTGGAACAATGAACAACTGCACAATTATGAAGCACTAAAAGGTTATTAAACCCTCGATTAAACCATTCATAAATGGACTCCTAGTGTTTTAAATACTTACTTTTCTGAAGTAGTACTTTGAAATAATTAGTATAGTATGATTAAAATAAATACAAAGCACAAATTAACAAGCATAACCTTAATAAAGCATCGGCTGTCAGTATTTGTTTACCTCCAGATCAGCTGTGTTTCCATGCGCTGTGACGTCACATGGAAATGATCTATTATTTCAACATAATTGGGTTAATTCACATAATTTTTTTATACGCTTAATAAATGCAAAGATGTCAGATGTCTTCGATATTGCAAAAATAAGCGGCGTTAGAATAATTTAAACAGCTTTTTTTCAAATTTTAAACCGCGAAGCGTCGAAACTGCACGACAACTCAGCGACAGGTGCCGACTACGGCATGACGTCATATACTGGTGTTTCAGCTAAACTGGTATTTACGAATGATTATTTGGCGATCATGGAGCCGTCGAAAAGGTGTTACAAGTGGTGTTTTGTGCTTATGTGCACTAATACGACTTTTACAACACCTGAAAAGACATTTTTGACAATGCCTCGAGACGTAAAAATTCCAAAAATGTGGTTCAAAGCAGCTAGAAGAGATTATTCTAAAATAACTTCTTCGGATTTCTACTGCTGCGAGGATCACTTTGATGTAAGATGTAGTTACTTACTAAGCAAACCTAAATGTTTAAGTAATTGACAAAAATAAATATACATGAGACGTGGTAAACGAGTAAAGTAATGCAATATGCAAAATATCTGCGTAGTAAGAGTCTGTCAAGCAAACGAATTTCACATTGTTAGGTTTTATTCAAGCTTTTGCTCCACGAATTTCTGCAGTAGGTATTAAATCGATCATCCTTCTTTAAGAACTCGGCCAACATAAAAACATCTACTCGAGGAAGATTATCCGACATAGCTTTCAAATAACCTGCATCCACCATCGTAAGAATCAGTTTCAAAAACGCAACGATAGCCGACTGACAGTGGGCGTTTCCCAGTACGTGACGTCACTATCTGTTTAAAACTGATTTAGCGCGAACGCTCATGTTTGAACACTTCAATTCTTTTTTTCTCGGAAATGGTACGTTTTATTTAACTTTTTTGAACTGCAATAGTTTACAAACACGATTCAAAAGCAGAATCTTATGTTTATTTTGAAATTTATTTTTATGAACTAACCCAATTAGCAGTCCATTTGTTTTTTATACGTCCGTGTATACAGGTTATCCATAAGTTCATTTCCTTACCGCTTATTTCTTATTTCTTATTGCTTACCGATACCGACACTATAAATGCAGCTTAAGGTTGTAGGGTAGGGTTGTAGGTTGTAAGTATGTGTTTACGGTAATCTACATTATGGCATTAATTACAAGCTGTACACTTTGTCTGATAAGTCGCGCTTCGCATTAGCGCTTCTTTTGAAGTTCTTTTTAAGAATTAATTACAATATCAGGGAGTACTTGAACTTTGAAGACATCTCAAGTAGGGTTTGCCTTGCAAACCTTTTTAATTAGATAGGTATTTTGGTATTTATTTGCAACAAAGTTGTGACACGATGTGAAATCTAAGACATTTATTTAACCTCCCACAGATATACCTATCTTTATCTTTGATATCCCTGTGTTGTGTTTCGCAAAAGTTTCAAGACCTTGGTAACTTCGCAGTCAAAATCTCAAAATGTGTATAGATGGATAAATTACGCAACACGATCAAAAAAATTACAGTTTTATAAATTATGCCGCATTGCCGCCTTTATTTAACATTTGTGTAAATTAATTTAAATACAGATTGACCATTTTATTGTAAATCAAACGGCATTCAATAGGACCCGCAAAAGTTCCAGACCTGCGATACCAATATATGTTAGTTTTCACAGATGGTGATGGAGAATGCGATAATCAGTGGAATATTTATTTCTGATTTAGATGAGATAGCAATGAAATGTCATTGTCAAACTTGATAATTAATAAATAATTGGTGTATTAATAATAATAGATTTGTGCATTTCAGTGAACCTTCTGCATATTCTTGTTATAATTTGATTACATTGTCCATGAAGAGTAAATAGTTTCCTTTGAATAGCGATTTCCTTCCATTTCAGTTACTTTCGAAATGCACAAATCTATTATTATTAATACACAAATTATTTATTAATTATCAAATTTGACAATGACATTTCATTGCTATCTACGATAAATCTGCCAAAATCCCAATTTTTATAGAAACTTCATGTTATCTTCGGAACCTTACTATTTAGGTATAGGAATATGATATATCATTTGAAAGGGTTTTTAATTGTCTTTCAAGTTGTTTGATAATATACAGGGTGTTCCATTAAAAAAAATTGACTTTTCACCATTTTTGTACCTAGCGGCAAAATCATTAATTTGAAGCGACCCTGTATAATGCAAAACAAACTTCTCCTTACCAAACTAATACGCAGGACCTTGGTATGCTATAACCAAAATTTCAAGTTTATACGAATCCCAATACCTAAGTAACAATCATTACATTGGAG
Organism: Pyrocoelia pectoralis; assembly: GCA_036250285.1. Lineage (NCBI taxonomy): Eukaryota > Metazoa > Arthropoda > Insecta > Coleoptera > Lampyridae > Pyrocoelia > Pyrocoelia pectoralis. The sequence continues at coordinate 53,004,881 of CM070074.1, forward strand.
CTATGTTTTGAATAAAAAATAGGGAAAATAATTAATAACTCAAAAACCGTTGGAGATAGGTATAGGAACCTATTAGGCAAAAAGTCTCAAAAAGTAATTACGAATCGAAAAATGCTAACATATACAGGGTGTCTCATTTGAAATAACAAAGTTGATACTACTTTTTGGTATAAGCGGCAACACTGCATCGCTGAAAATATTTTAGATCGTTAGATCAGGAGCAACTACTGATGTATCCAAATTTTCAGAATAATCCAATGTGCCGTTTTCCGTAAACGTCTAACGTTACCTAACGTACCATCGACCGTGAGACACCCTGTATATAGATTGCATAAGTATATAATATATTAGTACCTAGAAGAGATCTGCTGCATTAGCAGATTTTTGGATCTCGTTGTGGTCCCAAACTATATACATATACATTTTAGAGTTGCGATTCAGGGTGATTCAATATTCACTCCCCAGCCTTCGGATATGTATTCTACAACTAAAAATAAGATAAAAATAAAGAATAGTAAAATCCCGAAAGCCTAACCGTTTTCTAAACGTTCGGCAGCACGGGCGTTATCATTACAAGCGCCTAAAACTTTTATCATATCGACGTATTCTCTGTTAGTATACCTTTCCATTATTAATTTAAAAGCTTTTCCAGCTTTCAATACTTTATAAATGATATTAAGTCAAATAAACAAACAAAATAACAAGTAAATGCATTGCAATTTGATTTAAAATTTTGAATTGTTTTATTCTTTATTTCAACTTTACCAGAAAACGGTTAGGCTTTCGAGATTTTACTATTCTTTATTTTTATCTTATTTTTAGTTGTAGAATACATATCCGAGGGCTGGGGAGTGAATATTGAATCACCCTGTATATAGACACATTTACCTTAATAGCGCTCTCAGTGCAACGACCGGTGAACTACTGGTGTATAAAATCAACATGAGATGCAACCTAAAAAATCTCATTCTTAATTTAGTCTATATTACCGATAGAAGTTGATTATACACGCTAAACAAGGTGAGATCCAGAATTGGATCTCGCGTTCCCAAAATGATCTCAACTTGATTAATATTTATTGTGTTCGCTACACGACTCCCCTCCACGCTGATGCGCATGCCACATTTATATAAAAATGATCTCATCCTTTGATTATATCTACTCAAGGTCAAGGCCTATACCACCACAAACCACTAAGAGTAAGTGATTTGTGTATACCACGAACTTCATAAATAAAAATGGACTGCTAATAGCATATGCCTACTTCTTCGCTTTTGACGCCACCAAGGATCCGCCATGATGAGCGCAAATATTAGTAACATTCTGGTAACATTTGCATATTTGTGTTGTAGATCGGTCATGGTTGGTACCTCTGCTAGCAGCTGATCGCATTTTTATTTTCTTGTGTCAAACGTGATATAACTTGAAAATTTTTAGCCTTAAATACCTTTAGATTTTAACAGTTAACAAGACAATAAAGTTGTTTATAATATTCGTTTTATCAAATTGAAGTGTGAATTTCAGCTATGAACTGAGAAAAGTATTTTTTACGTGATCCGAATTAGATTTCAAATTTTCGCGGTTGAATCAGGTTGAATTTGCGCTCATCATGGCGGACGCTGTAAGGTGTCATTTCGAATACATGTGATTATCAGTCCATTTTTATTTATGAAGTTCGTGATAGATAGAGAGAGAGTGAGAGAGAGGGGGGGGGGGGGGGTACAAAGTTTCTACTAAAAACAATACGCAAGCTTATGAAGTCGCAAAACACTGTCTATCTCTTTTTTTAGCGTCACGTTTTATAATCCAGTAGGTAGTTATATATGTATAATCAAAGATCTCATCCACAGATAGGGTTCCCACCTCTCCCGGAATTCCGGGATTCTCCCGGATTTGAGCTCTGAAAATTAAAATCTCCCGGCTCCCGGAAGGAATTTAAAATAGGTATTACTCTCCCGGAATATCAAGTTTTTCGAAATTGCATGATGTTATGCTTGAAATCCGCCGAAAAATAACAAATAGAAAAAATGGCAAATTTTTTGGTAGTTCAGTCAAAGATCTTTTAAACAAATTAAATGAAACGGACAAGGCAACGTTTTATAAAGACGCAGACATTTTCTTTGAGAGATGTTTAGATTACCTGAAAAAATGGTATGATTTCGAAAACTCGGAGTATAGTACATTGAGCATACTTTCAATAAAAAAGCCGATTACTTGGGATGCTTTGAGAGACTTGGCCATTGATTTAAAGATCACTTTTGATGAAAATAAACTTTATGAAGATTTCTGCATTTTGAGGGAGGTTCAAGACAGCATTGTTAAATCAAATGTAAGAGTTGATCTGAGGTGGGCAAAATTTTTCTCAACAGTCGAAAATGGAGTTGGTGATATGTTGAAGAAAGTAGTTTCATTCGTTTTATCCATACCTGTATCAAACGCTGCCTGCGAGCGTATTTTTTGTATAGTATTCGATATATGGACTAAGGAAAGAAACCGTTTAAATGAAGAACATGTGAAGGCAGAAATCCTAACATTCTACAATTTTAAAATGGACTGCAAAGAGTTTTTTAAGTTTGTTAGTTCCAGACCAGATATTTTGAAATCCGCCAGATCAAATGCAAAATATATAAGTTCAAAATAAAATAAAAAGTTATAAAAATTAATATTGGTTTTTTTGTCTCCCGGATTTTGACCGCCAAGAGGTGGCAACCCTATCCACAGATCACTAATATTTTTAATGGTCTGTGATCCTTCGAACATATATGTTCGAAGCTGTGATCTTATCTTTTTCATTTTTAAATCTATATACAGCACGTACGGAGAAAGATTGCCCCAAGGTCGGATGCGCACTCGTATAAATTGTACATTTTCCAAGCTTGGCAATCATGTGATACCAGTGGTGTCGCCGCTAAATATACCGTTTAATTAGTAACATCTGGCTTGAATATTAAAAAAAAGTAATTTTTGTCTTAAATGAGTATATGTGATTTAATTTTACATGTACTTACACGTATTTTTTTTACTTGTTACTAAAATATAAATTTGAAAACTCTGCGAGTTTTATTTCCTCATAAAAATCGACGACACTGTTAAACGTGGAAAAAGCAGTTTACATGCCGATCGCTTCCGAATACACGAAGTTCACCTGCGCACCCGAATCTTTCTCCGTACGTGCTGTAGGTATATAAAACTTCCGGAACATAAATGCGTGGAGTGAAATGACTGGATTCTATTTATACTGTGCTTAGGATGGTTGAATGCTCCCATAAATATATGTTATTTTGGTTTCGTTATGTGAGGTTATATATTTTTTGAAGTTGATTGTAAAAAAAATCTCAACATACTACCTACCGGCTACCATCAGAAAAGTATTTTACAATAATTTCCCATACTGTAGACGAGGCGTTATGAATTATACTAATGTGAATAATGTTCCAGTACTTGAAACCGACCAGTGTGGTAAAATTAAAATTAATGCATTTTATAGAATGTGAAGTTAACAATTATATTTAGATAAAAATGACACATTAGTGCAACTTATTAACATTGACGAAATTGAAGGAGCCTTTAACACCGTTGAAAATGTATCCAAGAAAAATGTAGATAAAAAAAATTGGTCTATTTTATCTTTGAAATCTCGTAAATCACCTGGTAAGTATCATTCTGTATGATATTAATGCCTAGATCGCATTCTTACAGACAAGGAAAACGGGTATTCACATCAAAAAAATGGTAAGCCAACTTATGTATGTTCTTAAGTTAATCTCAGAGCATATTCTAGGTGTAAAGAATCAATTTGGAAAAACAGTTCAATGTACAGATGATGATTTTAGCTTCCTTCTAAATGATAACAAGAATAAAAAAATTGAATTAAAATATGACTGTGATCAAATAAATGATGATTTTTCTCAATTTTGTGCATCTACACAAGTTGTAAGACAAATAGATGAAATCGTTAACAATGTGTCATATGATAGTGTCCAAAGCAAACGTAAGAGCTTTGATGAAGATTTCAACCTAACCACACCAAATATTAAAAGACAAAATCATACTAACAAGGACCTCCGATCAGAAAATAAAGGTAAATAGTGAGATCATCATAAACTTTATTCACATTCAAAATGAAACATTTTCATTAGCAAAATTCTTACTTTAACTCTCGTGTGACGTTAGTAATAGATCTCATCCATAAATATCCAACAATCGACTTATCATTCTTCCTATCATTAACATTCTTCATAATCCGACAAATAAGATGGCGGTCTGGAGGTGCTGGATGAATTTCTTATACCTTTTGAGTCTCTATGAAATGGACCATCGCAGAGATCAGTAGTTTCACTGCACTGATATCAGCTTGAGTTGCTTTTCGGCCGAAACCGAAACCGAAACCGAAACTTTCTTACAAAGATCATATTTTGAGGGAAAAATAAAGAAAACGTTATTATAATCAGTCACGCTCAGTTTTAATTTTTTTTCTTTAAATGTCATAGCTTTAAAAATGCTTAATAATAACTTAAATACTTCACAAATAAGTCACGTCATGATTAGGCACGTGGACGCGGCAAAATGTCTTCGTCGTTTGGATGGAATTTACCGCGCCGAATATGAACGAGCACAGCGCGGGAACTCCAGAATGCAGTTTCGGTTTCGGTCGTAGTTTCGGCAGGTTTGCAGCCGAAACCGAAACTCGTTTTTTTGCCGAAACTTCACCGAAACCGAAACCGAAACCGAACATTCGGTCGGACACTAGAATTATAGTTCCCCTTCTGTCGGATCGTTAAACATACATCAGGATTAGCTTCTAAGAGTTGCATTTCTTGTACAATACGGCCGTATTTATTTATTTCCTGTTGTTTAATATTTTAAATTACACCGTATAATTAATCAATGATTTTATTGACAGACAAATATTCAATTATATGAACACTACTTTTTTTTTTAACTAACTTACTTGATAGGTACTAAATTATACATAACATCCTCCCTTATGATTTAGTATTAAGCCCTTGTCTCTTAGCACACTCCTGCACTTTAATAATAATAACGAATCAGCAATCATCTCTTTAGTTGAAAGATAACGAAAGTCTATTAAATTATTAGCAACTTTTTCTCGTAAAAAATGGTGTCTCACGTCTATATGCTTGGTTCTCGGTTGATAAGCTCCATTTTTGGCCAAGTTAATAGCACCCTGATAATCACCAAAGATTCTCATTGGTTTGCTGCTATTCCTAGGTTCTATTTCATAATGCTTCTTGAGCGGCACTAGACATGCTCATGTATTCTGCCTCTGTAGTCGATAGAGCAATTGTGGGTTGACGCTTTGATCCCCATGAAATAGGTCCATTATTTTTTGTAAAAATATATCCAGTCACCGTTCTTCGTTCGTCAGGATCGCTTCCCCAGTCTGCGTCTCAGAAACCAACTAACTCCGAAGACTTGTTTCCATCAAATTCAAGTTCCCACTCTAACGTTCCTTTTATATATCTGAATATTCTCTTGACGGCAGCCCAATGAGCCGGACCAGGATTGTTATTGAACCTGCTAATCTGACTGACCGCAAAAGTTAAATCTGGTCTAGATACCTGAGAGGCAAAGAGTAAACTTCCCACTGCTTCCTGATATGGAATATTTTCCATTTCACGAATCTCACCTTCATTTTTGGGTTCTTGATCTTTAGATAATTTTTCTACCATTGGGCTAGAAACGGAATTACAATTCTCCATATTGAAACGTTTCAAAATTTGTTCCAAGTAACTTTTTTGACTTATTAGAATTTTCTTATTTTTTCTGTCCCGATCTATTTTGAACCCCAAAATATGTTTAGCCTCTCTCAAATCTTTCATTTGAAATGTTTTTGCTAATTGTGATTTTACGTGATCCTTGATTTCTTTATTACTTGAAAATATTAACAAATCATCAACCCAGGCTGCCACGATTATTATATTTTCATGTGTTCTCTTGAAATAAACACATCTGTCAAACTTAGACTGCTGTAGACCAATATTCTTTAAACAGTTATCTAAGTTATTGTTCCACATACGGCTTGATTGGCGAAGTCCATACAGACTACGTTTTAACCTGCATACTTTGTTTGATTCTACATAGCCCTGTGGTTGCCACATATACAACTCCTCATTTAAATCTCCTTGTAAGAAAGCTGATACCGCGTCCATCTGATCTATATCCAGATCAAGATCGGAAGCCAACGCTAATAAATATCTTAGTGAACTATATCGAACTACTGGGGAAAATGTTTCATCAAAATCAAGTCCCTTTTTCTGGGCACAGTCTTTTACGACAAGACGAGCTTTATGACTCATTATTTTGCCATTTCCATCTCTTTTAGTTCGAAAAACCCATTTGCTGTTTAGAGGTTTCTTACCCTGAGGAAGATCTACTAATTCCCATGTTTTGTTGTTTAGTTGAGATTGTATCTCTTTATCCATCGCATGTTTCCGTAGGTCTGCATCTGGCCTGTTCATTGCTTCATTTACGGTTGTTGGATCAGAGCTGTCATCAGACCCCAAAAAATATAACAAAAAATCTTCCATACCTTTAGGTCGATTTTTTACTCTTGTACTTCTCCTTACTTCACTGAGTTCATCGCCAGTGTCCAAAATTGGATGTACCTCATCCTCCCTGGCTGCCTCTGGGTCAGTCTTCTCATTTTCGGTTGTTTTCTCAGTATCTGAGAAATAATAGAAATGAGAATTGTCTTCCTCACGAGGATTTTCGAGATAAACACTTCCCTTCTCCCCTTCGGAAAAAATGACATCTCACGAAATGATGATGTTATTTTTAATAGGATTAAATAGTCTGTACGCTTTTTGCTCAGTACAGTAACCTACAAATATACATGGAATAGACCTTGGATCCAACTTTTGTCTTTTTGCAGAAGGCACATGCGCATAGGCTTTGCAACCAAATGTTTTTAAATGAATTAATGACGGTTTGTTTCCCGTCCAAATCTCTTTGGAGTTTTTTCTAACACTCTACAAGGAGATCTGTTCAGCAAATACACCACAGTATTTACGGCTTCTGCCCAAAAACGATTTGGAAGTTCAGATTCTATTAAAATACAACGCGCACGGTCTAAAATTGAACGAAAAAGGCGCTCTGCTTTCCCATTTTGCATAGGACTATATGGACATGAAGTTTGATGCACTATGCCAGCTTTACTGCATAGTTGAGCCATAGTTGAGTTACAGTACTCTGTACCACCGTCTGTACGTAAAGTTTTGATGCTCTTTCTGGTTTGATTCTCTACCAGATTTTTTTTATGTTCAAATTTTTCAGTCACTTCGCTCTTTTGTTTGAGAAAGTATACAAAAGTTTTATGACTATAATCATCTAGAAAGGTTAAAATGTATCTTGATCATGCAATGGATTTGATTTGCATCGGTCCACCTAAGTCGGAGTGAACTAATTGAAGCAGGTCGGTTGACTTAGTATTACTCAGTTAGAATGGAAGTCAGTGACTTTTGCCTAGTAAACATATTTGACATGGTTCTATTGCTAAATCGCCACACATATTATCAAGTCCATGCACTAAATTTTTTGTTTTCAATGCTTTCAAACTGTCAAAACCTATATGAGCCATTCTTTTATGCCATAAAGTGACTGAAGCCGCTATATCTGTTGTCAATGGCATGTCCAAAACAAACAAGTTATTTTTGTGTGTAGCTGTTGCTATCACGTCACCTTCATTATTAAAAATTTTAGCTCCTTTTTTTGTAAACAAAATATGATTATCTTTGCTTACAATTTGACTAACACTCAACAAATTGATATCTAAAGTCGGAACAAAATATACATTACTTACAGATACACTTGAACTTGAGCCAGATACACTTACTGGAAGCTGTATGTTACCCACCTTTTCTGATAACATCTTATTACCTTCAGCTGTTGTAATACTCAATTGTGCAGTTTGTTTTACATTTGTTAATAATTCATCATTATTTGTAAGATGTACTGAAGCACCGGAATCTAGAAAATATTCTACATTATTTTGCTTTTTTCTGTGCAGAAAAAGCAGCAAATAAACAGTTATTTTCAACACAAGATGCGCACTTATCTCCCTTTTCATTATTATCCTTTTTGTTTACGTTATTTTTAACGTCTTTGTTTGAACCGTTCGATTTTTTAGGACAGTTCTTTGATAAGTGTCCGTAACCGTTAAACAATTGTAACACCTGGGACCAAACTTCTTTTTATTAAACTGTTTATTGCCGTTTCTGTTAAAACGACTTTCACTTTCTGTAGGTTTTTGTTCAGAACCATTATTTAAGTTTTTTGAACCACCGTAACCAAACATTGCTTTGTTACCTGCCTTTGTCAGTGTGACATCTTGAAGAATTTTTGTTTTTATGGAATCTGCAGTGACTTTTATACCTGAACTTTCTATTCCCATAATCATTGTTTGATAATTTTCCGGAAGTCCAGCAAGCATAATTGTTCCGGTCCATTCGTCGCTAACGGTCAAACCAACGCTTGATAGCTTAGACGCTGTGTTTATAATGACACCGACAAAATCTTCAACAGAATCACAATCTTCTAACCTTGTTGTAGTTAATGATCGTAACAGACCAACTTTCCTGGTTAAACCTGAGTCTTCAAAGGCATTCTTTAGTTTGTCCCAAACTTCTTTTGCAGTTTTCGTGTCCCTTACATGCACGAAAAGATAAGGTTCTATTAGAAGGATGATTTTGGACCTACATTTTTTGTCCGTCTTCTCTACATATTTCTCTATTGGAACTCCTTCTACATATTCCCATAATTCTTGATCCTCCAGATATGCTTGAACCGCAAATGTCCAATTATCATAGTTATCCCGCCCATGTAACCTTTCGATTTGGTTTTGGATGGATGACATATTTTTAACTGATGAAGAATAAAACGGCACTGAATTAATCACACAATAATATAATTTAATGGCCCATAACCTGTTGTTTAATATTTTAAATTTCACCGTATAATTAATCAATGATTTTATTGACAGACAAATATTCAATTATATGAACACTACTTTTTTTTTTATAACTTACTTGATAGGTACTAAATTATACATAACAACATTTCCTTCATGAGAATATGATAGGAATTCATTAACCATGACAAAACAGAGTGATCCTTCATGTTCTTTTAGGGAATAGTTATTTACATTTGAGGCCGAGGCTGAGGCAGGAATTTCGAAACGAGTAACGTAATCTGATTTAACGTACAAATAATGTAAAACATTTTATTTCATACTGGCCGTAGATTCATTTCATTTCTTAAGAGTTTTTCTATTAACTTTATATAAAATTTGACGTTTCCAAAGTTATGTCACTTTATGTTGCTATAGCCCCTTGTATTCGGGTACATAATTTCTAGTACGGTAAATACATAGTACAGTAAATACAATTTACCAGACTCGTATGAGTCTGGTAAAACACAGATTACTACTATCGGAGTAAAAATGCAAGGCCTCTGACTTTAAGTGATCATAACAAAAAAACTGAGGGGTGAAATTTCTTCATTTTTGGGCAGTACATTAGTCATTTATACATGTTTAACATGTGTAAAAACCAAAATGCTAGAATCAGTTGTTTAACTTTTATTTTAATTAACAGCAATAAAAACGCTGTATGTAGTATTTTCCTGGCTGACGGTCAGTTTTAACTTATCATAAAATTGTTATTGTTTCATAAATTGTTACCAAATTTACAAATGTTGTAGCACACATACTTCTGAAAAGTCGACAGCCAATAAATATTGATTATTCATATGATTAACTGGTTTTATAAGCCCTAACCGAAAATGTGCTATTTCGCAATTTACGGAAGTTAAAGAAAAAATTCTTGTTTAAAATGCTAAATTTGATATTACTTAAATCTAACTGCATTATTCCCTTATTGAAAATAAAATTTGTTTTCTTGTAATTCCAAGTAAAACGTTATGTTTATCGCGAAAAAAGGACGCACATATTCCCGCGAGAGGTAATCTACCACATCGTAAGCAGCGAGCGGCAACCCACAACAATGTGATTATTCTTTTGCATTGTATAAAACCATGCGCTTTATAGCAATAGTGTACGACAACAGCTGCCCCGCGCGGCCGCGCTTCTCCCCTCCAACTGGTGCATGCATCCTTTTTTCAAAATTTCTTTAAAAAAAAACGATGTATAATGACATTATTTTTGTGAATCGTGTTAGACCACAGCATAATTGCTTTAACCTTGTTATGTTACTGTCAAATTGTTAATATCGAACGTTCAGGTACTGAGTTACATAAGATGTCGTTTTTTCATTATAGCTTTAAGACTAATAAACCAATTGGCCTCAAAAGCATCTCACATTGACAAAAAAGTATACATTTTTCAAATATATAAGTATCTACCACTCAGTTTCAATAATATAGCCGTAATTAATTTTTAAAGTGGAGCGCTTGTGCGATTTGAGTCATAATTAGCGCTTTTTCTCACATACATTGATACAGAAAATTAACGATGTATTGTAAAAATCTAAAACTCTACATCTTTTTGTAGAAATAAATGGTCTTTTAAGTGCACTTTATTTCATTAAATTATGATTGCTAATTACTGAGATACAAGCTTCTAAAGTCAGAGGCCTTGCATTTTTACTCCGATAGTAGTCAGTATGTAATAAATACGATTTATTTCATCCTGTGTCGTATTGCTTCACTTTCCGTACTCATTTCAGTCCGGATATAGACATTTTGTACCCGAATACAAAGGTTTCCATACATAAAGTGAAATGATTTTGAAAACGTCAAATTTTATATAAAGTTAATAGGAAATTTGCTCACAGGATGAAATAAAACGTTATACGACATTCGTCCGGGAAATATTTCTACAGTACTCGTTTCGAAATTCTTGACTCGGCTCCTTCGTCGCCTCGTCCAGAAACATCTCACTCGTTACTGTAAAATATTATTTCCCGGACTTGTAACGTAAACTACTATTACCAGACTCGTATGAGTCTGGTAAAACACAGATTACTAGTCAGTATGAAATAAAGTAAATAAACATTCTTTGATCATAAAGCTAATTATAGTTTTCCAAAGAGTGCCGTTTAATTATCCCATCCAGGGTGGAATACATATAAGTATGTCACCAAGATCATATAATTTTGATTTAATGTAAATTGTGGCTCATATTCTGGTCAAAGCATTAGTGACTACATTTCCACATCCTGTACGAAATATACTATCATATTTGTAGGGAGAAAGTTCCAATCACTATCGTTGAACTTTATCATTTTTAATTTTGCTGCCATGATTTGTATTAAACATAAAACAATTGAGTTTTGAAATGTGATCATGTTAAAATGTTGACCTATTAAAAAATGTCTCCATTTTCTAATAGCTTCTATAATTGCCGATTGGTCTTTTTCTATGTGGGGTTATTTTTCACACTATTATTTAATTTCCTACTTCTTTAACATTTTAATACATAGCGTGAAAATCAGATTATGTCTGAAATTTAGCAAAACAAAAGATTGCATGTTTGTCCCAACTATTGAACTGTATGCGATACACAACTGGAAAGGTAATGCTAATAAGTACCTAGTGATGGGATAATTCGAATGGAAAATAACCGATCATCCGGTCATGAAAATAATCGTTGTAATTCGGTTTTTTACATTGGAGTATTCGAATGAAGAATAATCAAAAACTGTAGGTTAGATACGCCTGCGCCAGCAACTGCACATGCAGAATGTACTCACTCAAATTCAATTCAGTGTTCAGTATCAGTTATTCAGTAGTAACAGAGACTAAGGAAAACCTACAGCATTCAGTATCTAGGCAGTTATTATAACCGTATAAGCGACGGATGATGAATCTTACAGATCGTAATCGTGACGAAATGTAAGGGAACACGCTGAAGTAGCAATTTTATTTTAATCTTTAACAAATTTTTGTTTTTTTATGTAGGTACTTTCAATACACTAAATCGATGCTACATTATAATTTGTTCATTTTCAAAGGATTATTGACATTTTGGATCTAAGCAGTCTAAAAAATCTGCTATTATTACAAAGCTAAAATTCTTAAATGATTGGATTTTCTATTAATTGACTACGGGTGTATGACAAATAGGGATGTGCAGTTGAGGATCGCCCTTGAATGATCATTGAACGGTAAGTCGGTAACGCGTACATCAATTCCACTCGCTTGAATATACTGCTAATTATACGAGTGATAATTCGAATGATCATTCGGTTTTTAAAAACATTCAAGTAGGTATTAAATATTCGGTTATTGAAATAATTCGGTTATGTCCATTGCTACTAATAGGTAACACTGAACCCTCAGCGAATGGTTATTTCTATCTCTTTCTTTCGCACGCAAAGTCATACTCAACGCCGTAGCACGTGAAGTAAAATAAAACACAAAATACGTTTAGAGTTTCGTCTGCTGTATTACCACAACAAGCTAGAAAGCGACAGAAGTACCTACTCCACATCTGTCTTCTGGCTTCAACGCCTACAATGCATTCGAATAGGTTGTTTCCCTTCCAGTTGCGTATAGTGTGCAGTTCAGTGGTCCCAATTGAATTACAAAAACAGTAAGATGGGATAAATTCCTCCATATACGGAGTGTTTCATTATGGATGTCCACTGGCAATATCTTCAAAACCAAAGGTGTCAGCTTAATGGGATAAAAAATTTAACCATATCAGATATGAGAAATTCAATGAAAATATTTTTTAAACTATAAAAACAACTGCTAGAACAAGCACCAAAAATGGATATTTTTAGTGCAAATGCTGTACTAAGCCAAGGATTATAAATTAGAAAGGATGGCCGAATCCGCCGTATTCATTCGCACAACCTTGAACGTATGTGACGTCACCGTGAACCTCTTCAAACATTAATTATATTTTTAATCGGTGGGCATTTTGTTATTTGATAAAATAGTAAATAATTGTAACTACAAATGTTTTAGAGAACCGAAAGCAAATGCTGAAAGTTTTTGTATTTTTTAAATATTCCTTAAAATAAGGGAGTAATGCCGATTTATCGAAAAACAAAAAAACACCCATAACTATGAACAAGGGCTCCAAATCAAAAATTTCATCTAAGAAAAGTTATTTGTTTCAATGAGTTCTAAGTGGTGTTTTCGGGGGTTACAACTTATTAGTATTATACCGTGTATATGACCGCTTGTGCGTTACCACAACCAACGCGTCGGATAACATTACAGCATAGGGATTCGGCCATCCTTTCTAGTTTATAATTTTGGTACTAAGCTACAATTTAAAATGAATTTTCTTAAAGGTTAGTTCATTTCAAACAACTTTTGTTTAAAATATTTTTTGAACTGAAAAAAGTTCCATAGGGAAGGTTGCAACTTGCGAGTTAATTTTTTAATTAATCATCACTTCTTCAACTGATTCAATAGACTCCATAACCAATTTATTGTCAGTTTTGGCACCTTCTACAATCTCCTTTGTTTTCTTATTGGTTTTCTTCACCGTTGAGCCGGCATTCTTTATTATTGTGGTGTTCTTGTTACCTTTGAATAATTTGAGTATCTGAATCCTTATACACCTTCATTTTATAGTTAGGCAAGCAAACTTATCAAGTATTTATATTGTATTAAAAAATTTACCACTTTGTATTTTCATATTATTAATTTGTTTATGACAATTTATAAATTGATGTTTTTTTGGTATAATATAGAATTACCTTCTGAAGTAAGCAGTAGCGCAAATCATCCTCAAACAAATATAGAATTTCGAGTTCCATCACAATTAATTTCTAAATCTAAATCATTAAGTACTAGAAAATCGTCGAATACTGCATTGCCATGTCAGAAAGATGCTTCACAGAGTAAAGACAAACTACCACTTTTCCATTTTTTATTGGAAGAAAATATCAAGAATGAAACACCAAACATGCAATTATCATCAGATTCACCATTATCAGGAAATCATAATTCTGATCACATTATACAGTTACAATCGGATCATACAGAAAGTAACAACATAGTGCCTAAGAAAAATATATTTGCACACACAGAAGCTACTAATACAAATTGTAAATGGGAGGATCGTCCCAATAGTTCAACTAACGAAAGTAATATTAATTCTGAATTAGATTTAAACAAAGATATTGAATATAGAATGAAACAATTGTTAAAATCTGATCAATATCGTAGAGAAGTATCACAACTATTTCAGAACTTGGAACAATCCATATGCCACCTTGGTTCTAAGGAAATGCAAATTCAAAATGAATGGCATCAAGATTCGTTTATGAATGAAACTATTTTATCTAAAATTACGCAGGAATGCGGAGGAACTATTTCCGATATTATTAAAAAAGCTTTAAAAGAAAATTTAGATAAGTCGCTGATTGCAAAAAATTTTGTAAATTCAACTCTGACAACTACTCCAATTGTTTTCAAAGAATTAGGTAGTTATTATGGATTACCCAAACAAGTTGAAAATCTCATAAAAAAATACAAAGGAATTGAAAATCTCTATGGTAATTAGAATTACTGTATCATGTTATATTATCCATTTATTTTTATTTCCTTTTATAGACTGGCAACATGAATGCTTAAATCTTCCTGCTATTAAACAAAGAAAAAACTTAATTTATTCCTTGCCTACTAGCGGAGGAAAAACACTGGTAGCTGAAATTTTAATTCTTCGTGAAATTTTATGTAGAAGTCAAAATGTCATTTTTGTGTTACCATATGTTTCAATCGTTCAAGAAAAAGTAATTAGTATCTACTTGTTTAAATGTTGTGGTATGGATGTTTATAAAATGCGTAAATTGTAGGTTTGGGCACTTTCACAATTTGGAGTGGCACTTGATTTTTTGGTAGAAGAATACGCAGCTGGTAAAGGCGTGTATCCTCCTAGAAAAAGACGTTACAAGAATTCAGTCTATATAGCAACAACAGAAAAAGCATTGGGGCTTGTTAACAGTTTGATTGAAAAGGGACGGTTGGGAGAGCTTGGTTTAATTGTAATTGACGAATTACATTTAATTGGAGAGGAACAACGAGGTCCCACTTTAGAAACTTTGTTAACAAAATTGATGTACACAGCAGGTATAATTTATAGAGCATATATCTTCATTAATATTTTTTATATTATCTCCATAATTAGCACAATATACTGTTGTAACTGTGTTTCGTACCATCTCATTTTGCTAATTCATGTAGACATTGTAAAGCCACATCATACTTTGACCTCATTAACAAACTTCAGCCACTTTGAAATCTGCCTAAAAAAGATGGTTACTATTTACTCGCAATTTAATTATTCCGATTATTATTGTATGAATTTAATTGTGTAAATGTCCTGAACATGTTTAATTTATAAATTAATGATGACTACCTTTTGGGTCTGTTTCAATCTTTTTGTTTCAAAAGTCTATATAATTTGCGATAAATAAGTACATAATACCAAAGAACGTAATATAGTACCTATAGAAGAATGCTAACCCAGTATAAAGAAATTATGATGTCGCCACTAACGAATAAAGCTGGAAAAAAGCATTTCTACTCCGATAGTAGGCAGCCGAAATATTTTTCTGTTATTCTCTTCATACATTATAGTTCTGATTTCCTCCCATCTTCTTCTCTTTAAATTACGATCACTGTATTCCTCTGAAGATATCCAAAATTGTTCTTCAGCTCTTGACTTCTCGGATAAACTATTCCATATCGAAAGTCATTGCAGTATTTGCTTCGATAAAAACAAAAGAAATATTTTTTTCGAGGTAACGTGGTAACCGTATAGTCGAGCGAAAGTTGAAAAAACGCAAAATACATCTGGCTGCTTCCACTAGTGTGCGGAGACATTCATCTTGTCTCGCTGTTGTCGTGCAATCGTGCATGTTCTGTTGTTATTTTGTTATTTAAATTCATTATCATTACCATTGACTATACATATACTTAATCAATGCTTTAAGTCAATTTCATTACTCATTATATTATACAGCAATAAAGTAACTACTTCATTACAACAAAAATACAGATCAATGTCTTTTATTCTTGCCAAACTACATATTAATTTTTTCAAAAGCATATAAATTAATTATATGGTAATCCCCTTTTAATTTAATTTAAAATTCCATTTCTTTGCTTCTAATATGACACTACACGATCATAATGGGGAAATTCGTTATGTTGTTATGGCATAGAAAATTAAAGTATGTTTATATCCCCCTAATAAATCTTAAGTTTTTCTGGGCTACAAGCCCTTCTGTTGAAAGGCAATTTCTTGTAACTTGGTAAATAAAGGTGCTTTTTTTCTATTACATGTTTACATTTTTTACATCAAGTGTGAAATGCCGCTACACAAGACAGTATAATTCTACTATAATATCTTAATATGTTTAATACGTTTTCATTAGCAATTTATTAATTAATCAAAGAATAAGTAAATAGGAGGTCAAAAAATGGTTTTGATAACATTCAAAAGCGACTTGAAAATATGTTAAATGGTTTTCATATTAAAGCCGCCTCAGATCTGTTATAAAGATATTTCAAAAGTAGCAGAGCTATATAGTATAAGCTAGGATAGTAGAATAGAATACATCCCTATCTTGTGGCCATACTGTAAAGTGTTGATTTTTAAGTGGTATTGTGCACACTTACACAGTATGAAAGATATCAATATTTTGTCTGGTAGTATAAAATATATTCTCGCAGCTGTTAGCAAAGACAAATACAGGTCGCACAATTTAAGATGATTTGGAGGTCATATGCGCATTCGTCCGTTTTCAAATATTCAACTCGCAGCAATTCGAGAATTTCAGTAATTTTAAGCTGTTGTACTTGACGATTGTTCCCGAACGCGATGACGTATCTGCGCGACCCGAATCATCTTAAATTGTGCGACCTGTATTTGTCTATAGACTGTGATATACATAATCAAGCTGTTAAATATAATTACCATTTCAGATGATATACAAATAGTTGGAATGAGTGCAACTATTGGAAATTTATCAGATCTGTGTCAGTTCCTAAATGCTGATGTCTATACTCGCAACTTTCGACCTGTAGAATTAATAGAATACGTTAAATGTGGTCAGAAAATAGCAAAAGTAAATTTCAATACGAATGTAGATGATATTTTTGAATTTACCAGAGAAACCAATTTTAATGTAAGTTCCCAATACATTTTCCACACCATTATTCTCTCATTTGCAGTATTCAGAAAAACAAAGTAAAATTGATCCTGATCATTTAGGTGCGTTAGTTATGGAGGTTGTACCAACAGGTTCGTGTTTAATTTTTTGTGCAACCAAGAAAAATGCTGAGAATGTAAGCAAACTTCTTTGTGGCGTTGTGTCAAGGTAAGGCATTAAGTTGATCACAAATTTTCAAAGGTGTTTGAAAAGATTACTCAATTACATTCTGATCAATAATAAATAATTAGTTTCAGACACTTTTTATCTGTGTGTTATACTATAAGTACATTAAAGCATAGGTTGAATTCCTTTTCATAATAATTTAAAAGTAAATGGATTGATAAATGTGGGAATGGTATTGCCAATTCCGTATTTCCATACTGAAGTGATGTGTAATGCGCGGCAATCCTATTCACCCTTAATGTAACAGGAATGATAAGTTGTCAACAAGCCTTACATTGCATACAAATGAAATGACCAATAAACTGGCACAAAACTTTCCTGTGTTTACTACAGTGACGTATTAAATAAAATAGTTTTTTTTGCGTAATAACTCAAAATAAAATAGTTTTTACGTAATACCTTAAAAAAAGAAATATATAGTGTGTAGTATAGTTGTAATGAGAAAACGATGTCTGATTTTCTTCTGATATAATATACAGGGTATGTCATAAATATTTTTAATGTTTTGGTAATTTTCGGATAGACCGGAAGTAAATTGGTATACTTATTATACTCGATTAAAAGAGTTGTATGTCCTCTACTTAACCGTAAAATTTTAGTTCTTTATCTTTGTTAGCAAAAAAGTTATGAATTTTTAAAATTTTCAACTTCAACAATTCACCCAACTTCCCCTGTGGGAAATAATGAAATAAATGTAGTGCCAATAGTTTTTCATGAACTATATGTATAACATTTCAAATAATAAAAAGAATGCTTGGAGCAGATTATGAGAAAATTGATATTTAAAATTTTTGACCAATTTTGGCAACCAATAAATTGGCCACGTTAAATTTTTGTTCTTTATCAATTATAAGTAAAAGTTCTGGCCATCCTTTGCCTATGATTTCCAAATTTTAATTAAGTTAAACGTTCTTGAGCTACACCCTAAAAAGTAAAAACTTGGAGAATTGCTATATTGGCCGCGTTTTACTTGTACCTAACCATGTATGCTAACTTTTCACCAAGGGTAATTCTAATTAGTTTGGGTTAAACTTTGAATGTTTGCTCCCAAAATAACGTCCCTAGTTTGGGCCCTTTTGGACCGATTTTGATGAGAAGCTTGTTTCACCGATGAAGTTTTTTTATAGGCCTTAGTTTTAAATTTCATCAAGATCGGTCTAGTAGTTTAGGCTCCACAGCCATAACGTACGCACGCACCCACATATGTATAAACATTTTTCAAATATGGTGATTTAAAATGCCTTTCACTCATTTACAAAAATGTCGAGCAAATATGATCAGTAACACAAAACCTCCCCCATAAGTTTATTTATTGATTAAATTTAAAAAGTGATTGAAAAATGAATGAAAAAAATCAAGCCTAATTGAAGATGTAGAACTTGATTGTACTTGATTGAACTAGGTAATTATTTTCTTGTGTCCGTCTTCAATTATTTTAACATGTTGTGCGTCGTCATTATACGAGGCATGTTTTTTAAGTAAGTACCGTTTGGAAATTCCGCCGCTGTAGCACTGCGGTGGGAATTCAGCGCATGTCCTCTGTGTAGCCCTATCTTTTACCAAGCCACAGACGCCATTGCGGAATTATTCGACCCTGTTTACGTTTGCTTGTGAGTATTTGAAATGTCTCCTCCGATTGAGAATACCGCCGACTGTGAAATACACCCTGTGATTCGGTTTCTTAGTGCTAAAGGTGTGAAAACGGCTAAAATTCATCCTCAGATTAATGAAGTCTACGGAGAAAACGTTATGAGTGATGGGATAGTACGGAAATGGGTGAGAACTTTAATGGCCGTACGAATGTGCATGATGAAGATCGAAGTGAACGACCTTCACTCATTGCTATGATGACTTGGTGGAGAAAGTTGATGAAAAAGTGGGAGAGAACAGACGCTTTACGATTATCTGATCAGTTTCCTAGAGTTTCAAGAAGTGTGGTTTATGAAATAATGACAAAACGTTGCAGTGGTTTTTCAATCAGGCGGCAGATTTCTACGGCGATGGTATTCATAAGCTGGTTGTACGATACGATAAGTGCCTAATATTGGTGGAGATTATGTTGAAAAGTAGATTAAAGTACAGGCTTTCATGAAAAAATAAAATTGTTAGAAAAAGTCTACTTGTATTTTGTATATTTCAAAACGGTACTTACTTAAAAAACGTGCCTCGTACATCTTTTCAGCCTTTGGCTGTGGATTTAACATTCTATGCTTTTACAATTTCTTTTAACATGACTTTTCCCATTTTAACTTCTTGTTTTGGAGCCCCCTCTTTTTTGTATGAAACCGCCTAGTGCTAGTGGCTTACTTGGATTAATTTAATGTAACATCATTGCACGTCATCCGCCTCCATCACCCATTAAATTTCAACCACCCTTCATAATTAAAACATTTACCTGATGATGCCAATTTGTAATTGGCGAAACATGTCGTAATTTTTACAGAAATCTAAATTTTAAGTAACTTTTATCTCAAGTCTAATAACACATATTAGCTTGACTTATTATTCAATCAAGTTCTACATCTTCAATTAGGCTTGATTTTTTCATTCACTTTTCAATCACTTTTTAAATTGAATCAATAAATAAACTTATGGGGGAGGTTTTGCGTTACTGATCATATTTGCTCATCACTTTACCCCTGTTTGGAGAACTAACTGTCAACTTTATAGATCACCACAACTTTACAAAATGTCACATTCGGAAATCTAATCTTGTAATGTAGTGCTTCTGCAGATATTTTCTGCACACATGTCAAGTTTTTTCCTATATGTAAATTTTGTGTTTAACATTAACAGTTTAAGTGCTAATTATTTGTTTATTTTTAAGTTTAGGCTGGTTATGCATTAACAATTTTTTGTTCAAAATTAAATTTCCTTTCAAAATGTGTAGAAATATATCCGGTGTTCCATTTAAAGAAATGTTGTTTTTGTGAATATCTTGACAACGGGATGTTCAATTGTTGTTCTGTTGTCACCATTGTATCCAGCTGAAAAAATTGCCTTTAGTTTGTCCATTTAACTGACTTGTAACTCCAATAATAACGGAGATAGTAATGGTGAACGTTTAGCTTTGGACATGGTGTATGTATACATGTGTGTATATGCACGGGAAAGTAAAAATATAAAATCTTTCTTTGTTTTGTGGTATATTTTAGCTACACTTGCTTTAAATATTTCTTATAAATTGTACAATGTCTTTTTGTAGAAAATTAATGGAACATAAGGTATTAGAAAAAAAGCAATTGTTTAAAGCTTTGGAAAATGATGCGACCATATGTGAGATTTTGAAAATATCTATTCCATATGGAATTGCATATCACCATTCAGGGTTAACAACTGAAGAACGGCGGCTTATTGAAGAAGCTTATAGAGCTGGGGTGTTGACTGTAATTTGTTGCACATCTACGCTGGCAGCAGGTGTAAATTTACCAGCAAAACGAGTATTTATACTTTAACAAACTTCCATTGTTTTGTTCTAATTACATTTATTCTCTTTTTGAGGTAATCATACGAAAACCGTACATTGCACAGGATTTTATAAACTTATCGAGATATAAACAAATGGTAGGACGCGCTGGAAGAGCTGGCTTTGGTGAAGTAGGAGAAAGTATTTTGATATGTAAATTGAATGAAATAGAGAAAGTGAAGGAATTATTTATATCGCCAATGGATCAAACATTGTCTAAATTGCATGAATCTGAACATTCACGATTAAGGTTGTATATTTGTTGATGTAATGATGGCCATCTTCTTCCCCTGGCGTGGATTTAATAAGAAATCGGGATTGTCAAATACAGGGTGACGCATTAGAGCAGCAAGGCTTCTTACCACCTTCATTGCTATAAATACAGAAAAGTTTAAATAGAAAAGTAACTACAGGTCGCGCGCGTTAAGGAAAAGTAGGACTTTAGTCAGCGTAAACTTAAGATACATGTTGTGTGTACCACCCATTGGCACATTTGCTCGTTAGCGACCCGATTTGACTTCGACATGTACCAGTTTGATTTTCCTTAACGCACGCTACCTGTAAGTAAAGTGTCTATGACCTGCCCACACCCTAATAAAGATCCAATTATATAAGCTATTGTTCATCATTATTTTTATAGTCAGATCCAGCTAAACATTTTATTAAATGGAGAATCCCGTATAATTTTCTATTTTAAAATGTTTGCTTATCCTTGTGAATATGATATGCTAATAGGAAGAAGATGACCATTGTGACTTCCTTCAAGCTGTATACGTTTACTGTACAATGTTTTTAGGCAACTGTTTCTCAGCTGCATTGCCTTGGGTACAGCTAATACTAAAACTCAACTAGAAATAGTTATCAGTAAAACTTTACTTGCTGTACAACAAACACAACTCAATGTAAATATAAAAACTTTAGTCAAAAAAGTTATGAACGACTTAAATAAGCTTGGAGCTATACAAGTTGATAGTAATAATGTACCATTAAGTGATATTACTTTTACATTACCTTCATCTGTAAGTATTTTGCAATTATATTATAGTAACTATAAATCCTTAGCATCATTTTCAAGGTTACAAATTAGTCAAATCATGTTTGTAGAAAAGTAATATCAATGTCAAATGATTAAAAAATTGATCACGTTTACATAGTCAAACACTGAACTCTAAAATATCAATGGTATAATTGTATCCAGGAGAGTTGGCGTGCACGTAATTACTTGTAATTGTATGTATTAAGATTAAAAATTGAAGTCAATTGAGCGTCTTTTACATATTTAAGAAATAATGACGTCAGGAATGAAATCTGCCAAATCGTAACAAGACAGTGTTGCAATTAATACTTTAATTACCCACAGGTACAGCTCCCGTCACGAAACCTGGCGAGAGCAATTTATGCGTAGAAGGCGCTTTTTGTGTTCGGATTCCATAAGCGTACTGTTACTACGGTTATTAAGTATAATCACAGAATAAATACACTTAAGTTTTATTCTGTGGTATAATCATGTTTTAAAAAAATTCATGAATTGGTCTTTATTTAACTTGGCATCATTTCTCTTAATTAAACCTACAAAGTATTTGGTATAAAAAACAACACAAATTAAAAATAAATATATTTCGCGAAATTTTCAACGAACTTCGTTCGTTACTGGAATCAATATTCCGTCCGTGCGTCCGTGCGTTGCAAGAGATGCGTATTGTTTACAACCGAGTTAAGATATGGATCTTATGTGAAATTTTATGCTGATTCAAGATCCGATTCCAAATAGTGCAACTTCACGGAGCTATAACTCCTAACATATGTGTGATACAAAAAATTTTTTTACAAAAAATGTAGGAAATTTTGTCTTCTTTAACTTTATATAGAACATCTTTTGTTGTGAAAGCCACCGTTTTTGAGTTATCAAAAAACCAAATTTTTGTACCTAAATTCCAAGATGGCGGCTCGAGCGCATGCGCCTCGAGGTCGAAAACTTGGATTTTTCATTAGGGCCCCAAGCTTAACAACATACTAAAAAATCGCTACTACCCCACCATTTGCATTCAAAAAACCCCCACGTACTCGACTAATTAATAACTTTCTGTTATCTCAGCTAATCTCCATTTAAATCCCAATTTTCTAACAATTCTTCTCAATGAACTCTCCGATCCTTGCCAGTCCAAATCGGTTTTAAGTTTTTCTTTTAGTTTACTAATTGTCATGCGACATTTTTCGGTAAATAATATGAAAATTGTAAATTATACGTCGAAAATATTCTGCTTCATATTCTTCTACGTTCGTTACTGAATTGTTTCTTGGTCGCTTCTTCTTTGGGGAACGAAACTTTGGTGCAGCGTCACAATCACCAATATTATCTTTAGTTTCTTTTAAAATTCTTTCGATAGAACGTACAGACACCTTTGTTGCTTCACTCACTTTTAATTTAATGTCTGTTAATAATTCGTGGTCATTTTTGTGTGAAGCAAAATAATTGTAAACATTATAAACAACTTCACGCGGACTTTAAAGACATTTTAAATACGTTTTGAACACGATTATAAAAGCTACGTTAATACAAACCAAGTACAGTTGTAACTTATTATCTCTATGCAGAGTAAAATGAAAGTAAAACTTAATTTTCTTTAACGACTTTCAAATTGTAATCAATCATAAATATTATGACATCTAACCTAAGATTATGACAATAGGGACACTCATCTCAAATTATGCCTACTGCACTGGAATAAGCATCGGTAAAGTCCGGAATGCATCGGCAGTCGCCAGGTTTCGTGACGGGAACAGTAGTTGCTTGTACTACTTTAAAATTGTAGTAGTAATATTTTACGTGCTTAATTAATCCATTATGTATGAAATGTATCTTAAAATATTAGTTAGAGCTTACCAGCAAAGTCTTTGTTACCAGCTTAGTAAAGCTAAATGCGGAATAGGGCAATCAAAGTATTAACGTCTGCTGCGATTGGACTCAATGAGATTATAAATAATTAATAAATTTGACATTGACAGATAGAAGTCAAATCAGAATCCGTACAATTATAAGTTGAAGCGTTGATTGAAGTCAGCTGTTGGACATACTCACTTCTCTCTTATTTTCACTGGCGATAACCTATACGCATGTCTTTACTTAAAACACATGCAAACTGTATTGCCATCTTTATCACAAACATGTATTGAGCTTTAATGATTGTTTAAAAGGCATGTCGTGCATTTATTCGGAAACCTATGACGTGAACGCCAACTCTTGTGGATCGAACTTTATAAACTTCCATACAGGGCCGTGCCGTCCATGGGTGCGAACGTGTGCGCTGCACACGGGCGGCCACTTCAAGGGGCGGCCGCGGCCACGTAAGCCACAAAAATTAAAGAAAAACATAATCATATTAACTATTAAATTGGGTGTACAGATTGAGATAAATTGTTCTGTGTAAGATATTTGATAATGTTAGGTACCTATCTACTGGAGACAATATTATCTTTGTCCTGTGATAGTGTCATTTTACTAGTTGTCGCGTGTAATGTAATACTTTTTTGCAAGCTTTGAAACATTTTCTTTTTAAATTTAAAATACAAATTGCGAATATCAATACAAACGCTGATACGTCGCATAATAAGTGCATACAAAAAGGAATGCCGGCACATCTACTTTGTCTTTGCATCATTTCATCTTTGCCGAAAATTATTTTATAAATAAAAGGAAATTTCTAAATTGCACATTTATGTTTTCTCCTTTCTAAGTGCAGCATTACGTTTACGTACATATTTCCTCAAAGTGTTTAACTTTAAGTGCTAATTAAGTGATAGTGATTAACTTACAAGAAGTTAAAAAAATGGTTAGTACAGTACCTATACGTAATTAATTAATTACATTCTATTTTGTCTTTATCCGTTTACTTCTTTTAAAATATACCATTACCATGCATTTTAATGCAGATGAGTATTACCTATCTCAAAACAAAATTTATGTTGTGGAATAGAATAATAGAAAGATATCATGATATCTAATTTATTCATCTTAGCACAAATATTAATTAAACAGTATACTTCTATGAATATTACAAAATTGCCTACCTGCAAAAAATAGTCAGAAAAATGGTATTTATGTCTTAAATTTTAAACATCATTTGAAGTAGGGGCGCAATTTTGAAATTTGCACACGGGCGGCTAAATGTCACGGAACGCCACTGCTTCCATATGAATGTTATTATGGGAAAGACTGTAATGTAGATAATGGTTTGCATGTGTGTTTCTTCCTCTAATCGTTGTTATTATGCTCTAAATTTATTATTTTCTCATGATATTTGTGCAAAGAAATTTAAACGGACATAAAGAGCAACTACCTTCAGTACGTTCAATGATGATATTATATTCTCAAAGTTGTCACCACTTCACTCAATACCAGGGTGATTCAGATAAAATTTATTTATTTCATTCCAAAAAGTATTTATGTATGTGAAAACTATATATGCAGTTTCTATATCAATGATATATTGTTTGTTCCAGTCTCCAAGCAAGAATGTAGATAAAACCCTTAAAAGAAAACGTATAATTGACAACAATACAAAGCTAATGGTCAGCAAACTAGGAAATGCTGCAATGAAAGGTGTGTTGTAATGATTGTTAACAGTATTGTAATAGCTTATTTTAGGAAATTTAAGCCTTACAGATGCACATTTATTGTATACAGATTTAACCAAAGCCAAAGAATCTTTAGTATTACTAAATTGCTTACATTTGTTATATTTAGTTACACCTTACAGCTTAGTCGAATTAATTAAACTCGATAAAAGTCAGTTTCATCATGTTGTAAGTTGCATATTAAGTAATATAGTTTGATTCAAATAAGGTTGGGTATGACTCATTCTTAAAATTACACGAACTAAGATTTAGGTGACATAAGTCTTAATTAAATCGGCAATGTATCTTTTAGTTAATATTTTTATCCGCAAATGTCTCCACATAAATTTGTCAATGAAACGGGCTAAATTATTGTATGCTTTTTATATTTTAAACTAGAAAAATTATGCATTCTATCAACCTATTTCATTGATCGAGTCAAAACTGTTTTTAGAAACAACGCATAACCAATAAACGAGAGAGAGAGAGAGAGAGAGGGGGGGGGATGTAATTTTATGATAGAGTTTTACATCGATGAGTCATACCCAACTTTATTTGAATCAAACTGCATCCTTTTTTAAATATGATTTTAACAGTTAATGCAACTGAAAAGTGAAGAGAGAAAAACAGCAACAGTTTTAGGAATTACAGAGTCCTGTATAGTTCGTATGCTTAGTAATCAACCAATAAAGGTAAATTATCATTTGAATTATTGACAGAATTAGTTTATATTTTATTTAATAAAAAACCTTAGATCATATATTATACTCCGTAAATGAAGCAATTAGCCTTTTATTTTGTGCCAGCTTGACTGACAAAGAAACAAAATATTGCTTTCATCAATAGTGTTGGGCTCATGCACATTAAAGAACACTTGTAACCTGCGCCTATGCCTGTCGGTTCTGAAAACCGGGTTTAAAATACGCATGTGTGGATCGCCTTTAAAGACAAAAAAAAACTCATTTCTCTATCTGGCACTTTTGCTCGTTTTCTGTATATGGCATGAAAGGGTGTATATGATTTAAGTAAAAACATATAATTTTCAAAATAATATAAAACAAAAAAATTTATTATAAACAATATTTGGTAACTGTAGAGAATATCTTTTAACATTCTTCATTAATATAGAAATTTGCCCTTACCATTCGCATCCTGTCCTTATTTGTTAGAGGTGATGATGCGTCTGTATGGAAGTTATTTATTTTATTTTATAAAATTTGTACTCGTTCCAATCAGTATTAAGATGAAAAAAGCAAACATTCAGAATGGATTGCTATTTCTTAAGGGGCAAAATGATTTTAAAAATAATAGTTGGTGGCAAACATTGCATATTTTCTGAAATCTGTCAAAGATGCCAAATCTGAGTAGTTGCACGCTAACATGGCCATGCATTGTGATGGACTTCATGTTCTCCATCGATCTTGCCGATATGGGTAAACAAATAATCCAGATAAAGTTAACGGCATATACAAAGGTAAAGACTGGCATAGCTTTAAGAAAGAATGGTACGAAAATTTACTCGACTGGAATATTTCCATCCAATGAAAACATTTTTTTACCTTAACTAGATTCACAAACTGAAAATCTGCTTTGGAAAAATCAAAAGGTTTAGTTAAGCATGATTTCTCTAAGGTCCATTAATAATATACTAAAGTGTGTTTCTGCTGGTTAAGAAATTTCCACTATAGTTAATGATTAAATGCTATAAAGCAGTGAATTAATTGCCAATGTGAGGAACATGCAATATAGAAGAACATGACAGAGTTTATTCAGAAAAAGCTTTCAATATTCATTAGATAAAGATCAAAAATGGCGAAAATATTGCCGAAGTATTCCAAAAAATGCCACATCTTTTGCCCAAAATACAAAACAATGTGCAATGCATCGTTAATGACATTAAAAGTGCAGATGCACCTTATTTCACAATTCTTGCAGGTACTACTAAAAACAGAAAAGCTGCTGCAATTGCTGATTTAAAAAACGGGTTTACAAATTGATCTTGTGCATTAAGAGCACCGAAAATTGGAAGGCTTTGGCAGAATTGATTTTAAATACACTTCAGGAAAATGAACTAAACCCAAGTAATTTTCTTAGTCAGTGTTGAGATGATGAATCCGTCACGAGTAGGAAACATGGAGGACTTCATGCCATATAGCAGCAGTGGTGATATAATGTGCACCATATGTTCACTGCTCTAACCACCACTTGCATTTAGTTCTAGTAAAAGCTATACATGAAGTGGTCCCCTAATTAAACAATTCTTTAATCAATGCTCGATGTTGTCATTTCGCTTAAGCACGGACGTGTTGCCAAAAATTATAAGGGAAAAGCATTAGATTAAATCGTGGTTGGAGCGGGCACCTGCATGTTACAAACATAATACCTATAATACAGAAATTAGAAGAAAATCGGCAGTGTTCGGGAGTTGGTTGTTGGGAATAAAGATTATGGTGGTGACAATGTAACAGAATACATCAAAGATTGGCAAATTTTGTTTTTCTTGCATTTGAAAAACAACCTACCAACAAAATGGACTTTGTTAGGTTTTAACGGGTATTTAAAAAATCGATGATTGCAATTACTTTAATACTATTTTAGGAAAAACACTAATGTCCCTTGCTCCCTCTGAATAAGCTTGCCTTTCCTTCATAAGTTTCCTAGCTACAGAGCTGCCACTAATAATCACATATAATTATGTGTTTGCTTTTGGAAGCAATGAAACATACACTGTAGCCATTGAATTGATGCGCAATGACGTCATCATCAGCCAAAACATTTGCTTTTCATTTAAATGTGCATAGATATTAATGTTTTTAATTTATCCTGCAGATATAGAATAATATATTTAGATTTTTGTTACTTTAAATATATTGTGCAACAGGTAGAGTAATTTCTTTGTTTTTTAGACTGTCTCTACAAGTGTACTAAACCGTTTTTACATGTCATTGATGTTGTACGAACTATGGAATGAAACATCAGTTCTTGATGTATCAGAAAAGTATCAAGTAAGTATAATATTAATCTTTTAATCTAGGTAAACGTGCAAATGCTTTTGTAAATTTACTCCAATGCTTGATTTGAAGTGTAAAACATTCTACATAAACTCCATTATTACCTTCTTAATTTATATTACATAACCCCATCACTACATAACTTCTGCAACTATACGAACTCAAGTTAATCAACCCTCTCTCTCACCTGCAGTATCCCGGCTTAGCATAACCACGCGCAGTCCATTTCTATATGTCGATGGTTCGTACGAATAAATTTGCGTAACATATTTTACATTTTTGTGGTACGTTGATTTGCAGTAGATCTAGTAAAATACCTGCAATATCTGTTTATTTCTAAGAGGTTTTCAAATATGTTTACTCTAAAATAACCCTTGTTTGTGTTGCTGCAAAGTGGTCATTTTGACTTAGTGAGATGAAAGTATGGAATTGTAGTGCCTAACCGAAATGGATGTTGTATGACGAATGGAACTAATTTATTAAGAGACGTATATAAAAACCATTTGAAATAAAGTTTACAGTTACATATTTTGAAACCATGCCGTAATGAGTCACTGAGTATTATTTGTAACCAATCCTTAAAATTACGACGTATGCGACATCTTGGAATAAATAGCTAAAATGGATGTAATGTTGATTGCCTATATTCAAAATGTGCTATTTTCATCAATGCAACGGCCACCTTAAGGGTGACACAATTTAAATTTCACTCTAGGATCGTGGAATCCCATCCTCGTCGCTAGATATTAATTCACGTATGTATCTTGGTGTAAACACAAGTCATTAAATGTAAACAAACTCTTTATTTTTGCTACATAAATAAACGTATATTGCAATACTACAATCATGTGTACGCTGTACAATGGTTCGTATTCGACTAGCAGTTACAGCAGGTTCAGTATTTTTATCATGCAGGCTTCTGGACACAACATACATGACTTATGTTTTGATTATCCTGCAACATGATCTATACTGGAAAAATGACAGAGTTTGGATACCCTGTGCAGAAATGCAATGATTCTGCTTCAATGTCATTTTGCTGACTTAATTTCTCAATCAAAACACTCTAAATGATGACATGGGATGTTTAAATAGTTTATATCAACTAATGATCTTTTATTAAGCAGTTACTATAGATCCAAAATTAGTCTTTGATATTCGTTGCACATAAAAATTGATTGTTGTGCTATGCTATATAACTTTATATTGTTATTGTAAATGTTTAGTTCTATTAATATTTTATTCATTTTTTTTAAGGTTAGCCGAGGAATTGTACAAACTTTAATGACAAATGCAGCTACTTTTGCTTCAAATGTTGTTAATTTTTGTGAACAGATAGATGACCTATGGGCATTTGTTTACCTTTTAAAAGGAATGAGTCAAAGACTATCACATTGTTGTTGTAGAGATATTTTACCCCTTATGGAATTGCCAGCTGTTAAACAGGTGAGATGTCTGCGTTACATATATTATTTGATTTATTTTTAAAAATTACAGGGTCGTGCTAAACAATTATTTAATGCTGGTTTTACAACCCTACAAAGCATTGCCAAAGCCGATCCTAACAATTTAGTTCAGTCAATAGAATTTATGTCGTATAAGGTAGCAAATGAACTTATTGCAGCTGCAAAGGTAAGATCATACAATTGTTGCTTTAATTATTTTAATTTCCAAAAATATGTAGATGTTGTTATTGGAAAAAGTTGAAAATTTAAGAGAAGATGCTGAAGATGTATTAGATGGAGTTGAAATAAGCACAAAGTAGATATTTGTTTAATTTTGCAATTTTGTATGTTTAGTTTAGTAAGTAACGAAATGAACATTGATTGATATATGTAAAAATTACCAATGTATTAAATGCAATATTCTCACAGCAGCTTTCTCAATCCTTAAATTCTGGCAACCTCGCATTTTTTCCTAACTTTTTTACTTTCCATTGAAATAACATTCTTATATTCATTTCATATACAGGGTGTTTTTTTGGGAGCTTGAGTTAGACGTTTCTGGGAAAGTTGTATATGTAGGTTTCTGAAAATCTGTACTTGGGAGTTACTCTGAAAGCCGAATCGATGTAAAATATTTTCAAAATGGCAGCACTTCCGGAAATGCCGGAAGTAGCTACCAACTTCGTTATTTTAAATATTTTTTGGAATCTAATTGTTATTTATGGTGAAATCAACAGAATCGCATCACATGCCTGCCATACGTTCATTGAGAGATATCCAGAAAGACCACAGTAAGATTTTACGAATAGCTAATGTTAAGGAACCAGGAATATTTTTTGGGGAACATTACTTGGTCAGACGAGGCCAAATTTAGTAAAAATTTAATCGCCATAATTCGCATTGCTGGTAAAATTCATGTTTGAATGGAGATGTATACTTTCAAGAGTGCTGGAGTTTTATTGTACTTTGTGCGTTTAAAAATAAACATATTTTGTGTTTCCACATTTATCCAGAAAATTTGAATACAGAACGTTATTTGGAAATTTTACGCAATATTGTTGTTCCTGCAACAGAACAGCTGCCTCTGCAAGAATATGCTCAATACTGAATCACAAGTCATACAACACTCCACACGAGAACATTTACGAAAAAGAGTTTGTGTTTGAAACTAACAGGTGACGGATTGATTGGTTTAAAATTCGTTTGCCATAAGGTCATGGCCAACTACTAAAAAATCCGAAAAAAATGGTATCATTGCAATGAAATGAGAATAAGTCAGAAACTATTAAAGATAGGGATAGGAACATGTAATACCAAAGAAGAGTATCTAAAATAAGAGAAACAGTGGTATAGGATTTATGCGTATAGGCTATAAGAACTCGTCCGCTAGGACTCCAAGATCGGGCCCTCGCGTAGACGTAGCCAGAACTAGGCGTCCCTTTAAATGTACTTTAAATATTGTCTTCCATTGAAAATTTACAGAAATCTTTATGGTAAGTCTGTTAAAAGTATTTGCAAGGTTGCCACATTTAGTTTGCTTAATGACTAATGACTGGATTGCTCTGATAAGTTAATTGTACCCTTGTTTATATAAACAAGGATTGTACTGAACAAATGGTAATTTAATTAGGTTTTAAGGAATAGGTACCTACATTAATTATTAAAATGTTATTATTAAATTTATTACATTCCAACATTAACCCGGAGGTGGTCTCGAGAATTTCTCTCACGGTCTTTTTCTAATATTTTGTATATCTTTTGAACTTTTTTGTACCGAGTTTTTAATATTGAAGTACATACTGTATTTTTTTAAATATGTATGTTACGTACTTACTCTTTGTATAATTAAATTTGATCTTAATCCTTTGCGCTGTGTCCTGTCTTTGAGCATTGGTCTCATCGCGAGACCAATGACATTTGTAATTTTCCTTTTAAATGATTTGTTTTTTTGCTCATATTTTTATTTTTTTATTTTTTTTATATTTAATTCAATTCACCTTTTGCGCCCCTCGAAATACAACCCTATTTATTTATAAACTCGGTACATTATCAGGTAAATTCCTAGTTGAATTATAAGGTGTACAAGTATTTAATCACCTGTTTTAAAGCACCTACCCCGAAGTACTATTAAGCTTTTTTTATAAAGTTGACGTAAGTACTTCTTGGTGGTTGTTGTTTTTATTTTTAATTTACATATTATTTTAAACATTATGTTTAATTCGTGTGTGTATATCAGTTGCGAGTTAAATCGCCGAAATGCGAACGTATCTAAGTTTTTTTCGATTCCCCACTTATAAATGCACGTTGTAATAAGTGGTTACAGAATTGTGGTACTCCAAACTTTTTCTTTTAACACGAGAGCAAACGTTTTTAAAAAAGCCGTCGGTCACTGTTGTAAGACGTAAGAGTAGTACCTAACAACATTGTTAAATTTTTTTTATGCGTATTTCAAAGAACATCAAACATCTTCAAATTTTATAAAAAATTTAATTGTAAATACGTAGCATAAATATTGTAAATATTTCAGAACCCAATTGGTTGCAAAAAGTTAATAGTTGCCACTGCCATAAATTGTTTTTAATTCGGCATTTAATGAAATGCAAGCTATACAAAACTCTGAAACTTTTTTCACAAAATTTAAGAACATCAAAACCCCTAGAAACTTTAAAAAG
The DNA here is from genome assembly GCA_036250285.1 of Pyrocoelia pectoralis. Taxonomy (NCBI): domain Eukaryota; kingdom Metazoa; phylum Arthropoda; class Insecta; order Coleoptera; family Lampyridae; genus Pyrocoelia; species Pyrocoelia pectoralis. The sequence continues at coordinate 53,037,431 of CM070074.1, forward strand.
AAAAAAATTAAATCATTTTAAGAGGAAAGCGTAAAAAAATTTAAAAGTTGTTTTTTTGTACGAACTCATAGGTACAATTTTAAAACTATTATTTTGATATTGTTTTGTTTTAAATATTTCATTACAAGCTCCGAAATTTTAAACAAAGTACCTAAGTATCAAAAATAAATATCGGGTAGCAATAATAATGAAGGTTGCAGATTTTTGTATAGGAAGTTATGTGACAAAGATTCGGCAACATTGAGATATCTTTGCTTTAAATTTCAAAACTTCCAGGTAGTTGCCCTTTTTGTAATTAAACAGTTATCGCCTCAGGTATGTGGCGTACAAATAAACGTTGTAAATTCGATAATATTTTGTTAGGCAACACACCTTACTAAACTACAGTGTTTTTAATGGCGTTGCTTCTCTTATTTTAGATACTCTTTGGTAATACCAAAATATGCCCATTTTGATTCTCTATCAAATGCAGTAGTAAGAAAATGGTCACTGGAGCCCTATAGGTGACGTCGTGCGCAACATAACTTTTTTTTAAGTACGCGCTGGTGAAAACTCGGTTGCCATAGCTACAACCGTTTTCAAGTAATGAATTCTTAAAGTACCGTCTGCATCCGCCATTTTTTTTAAATAAATGAAAATAACTTAAAAACCATAACTTGTAGATATTGACATGTTGGTATCAAAAGTTATGAAATTTCACGTAGAATCCAAAAATGCAATAAAAAATAGGGGTTGCTATTTAAAATAACGAAGTTGGTAGCTACTTCCGGCATTTCCGGAAGTGCTGCCATTTTGAAAATATTTTACATCCATTCGGCTTTTTGAGTAACCCGTAAGTACAAATTTTCAAAAATCTACCTGTAAAACTTTCCCAGAAACGTCTAACTCAAGCTCCCAAAAAAACACCCTGTATAGATCGACCAGGCTTATTGTAGCCCTGAGTAAGCGAAACAAAATGTGCTGCTTGTTTGAAATGTATATTCCTTTTAGTACGGTTTATATTTTTCATGAAAATCCTAAAGTCGTATGGTGCTAAATTCGGAGAGGAAAGTATATGTGAACAGGTAGAAACCTTTTTTCGCCCAAAAGCTCAGATTAGAAGCAAAGTAAGCTATGTTGGCCAATTTCTCTTGTCTCTTTTTCCACAACAATGCAGTATGCCCTTGTAATATTTGGAGTTTACTGGTTTTCCCCTTGAAATAAACCCTGATCGCATTATGCCATCACTATTTACTGATGTGCCTTCTTAGTACGAGGAAAGCGACAGGTTTTCCATTGGGGCTTTGAATTTTCATATCAAGGTCATATTTATACACACAACTTTCATCTCCCGTTAATATTATCCATGGAAACCTGCAGATCCAATTGAATTCAGTGCAAGCTGACACGCTTTTCCTTGTGTTGATCAGTCATGAGCCTGGGAACAAATTTCACACTCTCTCATCTCATTTGCAAATTATTAATGTAAACACTACACGATCCCTATGTCATGTTCCGCGGTAAGCGGTGAAAATAGAGTAGATCATTAATCACGAGATCTCCTTCCTCAGTTTCAATAGCTAAATACAATAAAGGGTAACTCATTAGAGACATGAAATACCTGTTCAGCACAGTAATAATATTAAATAAAAGAATAGGTACTATACACATACAGTCGTAGTCGCCTAAGAAGGCGTCAACACATTATTACAATAAAATTTATCTTAAAATATTTTCATATTGACTTGAAAAAGCCTCAAGGAGGCGAAACCAGTGGCGGATTACGACCTCAGCGGCCCCTAGGCACTTATCAGTTCGCGGCCCCCTAACATGAACCACGGAACCAAGAATGTATAAAACCGGACCCCTAAATATCCTGATAAGGAATTTACTATTGATCATCATTTTTTCTGCATTATATTATAATCTTGGAATCTAAAATGATCTTGACCTATAATTCATTTAATATTTTCCCACTATACAACTTGTATGATGGATATTAAATTAAAATCGACTAAAACAAGCAAAACCTGGCCTGGTAAAATTTGTGTATTCTTTCCTACAGGCCGTTTCAGATCAGTTCAATTAGGTTCAGTTCTGATCAGTTCAGCAAAATACAATAAAGAACAAATCATCGTTCGCATAAAGTAAATTGATCCGGACGACAATAAAATATTCTTATAAAAAAAGTAGTGTTGTGGGTCATTTCTCATGACCGGTCATGTTACATTTTTTATGTGACCAATTTGGTCAGGTCACTTTTATATATGACCGGTCATTTTTAAAATTGACGCCGTTTTCGCGTGTTGTCTGAAACATAACCTCAACGTCCTTTCACCATGCCTAAGCCAGAAGATTGTGTGGAATTATTTTAAAAAAATTAATAAAAATGGCAAAAAACATGCAATTTGTCAGTTGTAATGAAAGTAATCAAAACCAGGAAGCAAGACCGAGAATTTTGTATTTGGAAAATGGTTATAAGATTTTGTAAGAAAAACTGAAAAACATAAGAAAAATAACAAATATGTAATAGTGACTGATCAATAAAATTATAAACTTTGGTGGTATCATTTATTAGAGATTTTTTACTTTTGGTCTTTTTCAGAATAAATTATTGATTAATCGTTTAATATTATTACTATTATCGCAATATCAGTCATATTACCCATCATTTTGAAGCTTATAACAAAAGCAATTGAACCACACTAGTTTGAGCAATTTTTAAAAATGACCTTAAATGTCCGGGTCAATTACCAGTCACAAATAAATGGTCATTTACCGCAAAAATAAATGACCGGTCATATTACAACACTAAAAAAAAGATATATTTTCGAAGAATAAAAGTAGATACAGCACAGCCTGTGTGGCTAGATCGTGGGATTTCTCACTTTTCGTGAGAATTTCGAAGATTCAAAACTGAAAAAGGGAAAAAGATAAAAAAATTATCTCCAGAACAAATTCGTGATAATTTTCGTCAATGGTTTGCGTTGCGACCCCTTGGAGCTTGCGGCCCCTAGGCATGTGCCTATCGTGCCTAATGGGTAATCCGCCACTGGGCGAAACGTTGTCAAATTATAAATAAACTATATTATAAATTGGCAGAAAATAACCCTTATTTGACTACATAAAAATACTATTCATGCCGTTCTAACTACATCATTATCTATTTCTGTTTTTTAAACACAGAATAGTAAGTTAATATTTATTCATATGATTTTTCGTATCAAAGGTTTTTTAGTGCATACATTTCTCTGCAGTTTTTTTTTAGAGAAATTGGCTAGCAATTGGTAATACTTCCTATGTTAAATAGGTACAGTTGTTTTTTAAAACCGCCTGAAATCTGCTCACCTTCGTGGACACTCTTGGGCATCTGCGAATATCCGTTGGAAATCTATTACTAACTTAGTAAATACCTCCTGTAATAGCAGGATAAGAATATGGTTTGTATGTGGCTCAGCACCCAAAAAAGTTTGCATAATTGTAAATTTTCATTAGTATTATCATAATAGAAGTCTATTATGGTATTATAAAACTAAGTTTAAAAATTCAGGCACTCCTTGTACGCAAAATTTGATGTTCTATATAAGGGGTTCCCAAACTTTATGTCACTGCGTACCACTTCCACTTTTCAAATAATTGGGCTTACCACTTACTACCTGATCTTTGATATTAATGTGGTATCAAAGTATAAGTATTTACATTTTACACAGTAAGTTAGCTTAAAAATAAGTCATAATTTGGAAAAAGTTTAAAAATTCTGACTCACATGTTTATTAAATTTACAAAGCAACAACATTGGTAAAAAACACTAATTTTATTAACACGTTCGCGTACCACCTGAAACGTCCTCGCGTACCACCGGTGGTACGCGTACCACAGTTTGGGAACCCCTGCTATATCTTTCATGGTATGTTTTTCAGCACAGTTTTTTACAAGATTGCCAAATATCCTCGTTATTTTATCCATCAATTTCGACATTGCTAATTGACCGAATTATAAAGTTGTAATACTCAATTCTCACGACATTTTTGTTAATAAGAAGCACTGTATATCGGTTATAAACAAAATACTACATCTGGTTTCAACCTTAGCTCAGGAGGAGGTATGTATATGAAAATTTAGGATGTTTCATTTAGGTGTGCAATGAACCAACAAAATTTAGTAGACATTCATTTCCACTTCGTTCACGTGACTTTAATGGACACAAGTTTAGGGAATACCTTTAATGTAATTAATTTTAAGTAGATGTGTTGAGTGTACTGATCCCCATTGTTTCACATTCTTATTTGTATCATTGAATAAATTTATTCAATGGTTGTATCAAAAATATTTGGATCCATTTCTTTAAATAGATTTACCAATGTAGTTTATGTACATGTATATTATTATAATAATATAACTTACTGTATACAAAGGTAAGTATAAGGCAAATAGAGAGTGCGAAATTAAAGGTGTAATTATTTATTGTTTATACAAATGAAATTTCATAAAAGTAATTAGAATAAAACAATTTATAGAACAAAGCTCTACTTGTGCTTGTGATCAATTATTTTTAATTTATTTTTATTTCATTTGATGTGTAAGAACTTCAAACTCATTTGTATGAAGATATCCCGTCTTAGTGAGGCAGTGAAAACCATTTTTATCATCGATATTACTAATTATAATTTTTCCTGCGTAATAAAGGCCATCAATTTGAATACGTCCAATGTAGTATTTGTTATGTTCTTCATCATATCCTGCACTAATTAACTCCTTATCGTGGATTAAATGCCTTACATCATTAGCATTAGTTTGAATCCATACCATGTGGTCTAGGTAATCACTATAAAGCATCTACAAAAAAAATAGTAATTTTTTACTTCTTTAAACATATTTTCTTACTCTAAAACCTTCAGTGACCGTTTGTGGCCCCTTATTCCATTCGTAGGTCATGTGCTCTTCAGCATCCCATGGGTATATGACGCCTGGTACTAAAAATTCTTTGTTGCCCTCTACATGTTTTGCTATGCCAATGTATATCTCCTTATTACGTATGTCCTTTCCTGCCACAACTCCTTTCAAAAGTCTATTCCTTTTATAATCATCCCAATAGTATCCTGGGAAAAGAGAAGTTAACTGGGTATTATAAAAATTGATAATAATGAATTACCAATGTGATCACCATGGGAATGATGGTTGTGTCGACCACTATGGGAATGATGGTTGTGGCGACTACCATTTACTAATACACTTAAACATAATACTACAAACAGTAATATGATCTTCATCTTGTGTTACCAAGTAATTTGTAAACTACATAGTAGTACAAATAGGTATATATTTAAAGATTTATCAAAGGTCATAGACATTCATTGCTGATATTAACATTATCTACATTAAGAAGTTCAAAGTGTATTAAAACTATTGTGCTTTTTAGAGATTATATTTCACCAATGGGGCTTGTCCAAGTGTACATTATCCTGAATTATACAAAACAGGTTTGTTAGGTACGAAAACACCCTCTTCAATCTACACATTGAATAACGGAACGGTGTGTTTGATAATGTGCATTTAAAATCTTGTTAAGGCATGACATTAAATATCCCATTATATTAGACGACCATTAGGACAAAAAATAAAGAATATGATTTTAATCAACAAAATAATTTTAAATATTTTCTACTTCATCAAGTTGTGTACCTATAACATAATTTTTAGCATAATAGAAATTGTTGCACTTATACAATTACATATTTACAAATCATGTAAATAATAAATTCTTTGAATTATTATAATTTGTTTTATCAAAAATATCTAATTTATATAAAATTGTGACAAAAATGTGTTTTGCCACAATCACAACGTTGCAAAACAGCATCATTAATTAATAAGATCTTAACCCTATCAGGAATTGACATTTAACATTGTATCATTTACTTGCTGATATATTCTTTTAATTTTGTTATGAAAAACTAGAAGCAAATATTCACTTTAACTTCTATTTTGCAAGAGTAGAATGTCTCACTTTATCTTTCGACTGTCAGTACAAACCATGAAATCCTGTTTTTTTACTTATGATTACTATTTATACATCTGAAGAAGAGCATCTATACTTGATTCTCTATTATTTATATCTTTGGGTAAAAAAAATTTTGATTGCAGACTCAAACACCCAAATACATAATGAAGCTAAAGATTTTTATACAACAAAAAGAGCATAATAATCTAAATCACAAAGTTAAGACGCAAGACGATTGATTATTTCTTCGAGATCGATTTTAATTATCTATTGATTTTGATGGACCTATTATAAGGCAGGACGTGCTTAACAATTAAGTTGATATAAGCTTAAATAAAACTTACCGGAATGCTGACACTATCTAAAGCTAAACGAAATTATTAGATTTTAATTCCGTTTATTCAAACTATGTAATATAAAACTGTTATCTTTATGGTTCTCGGTTTATTAGGGACGTTCGAACTGTGTAATCATCTTTATTACCTAGTTTCTGTATATATCGACCCGTATACATCCTGAGGTTTTAGTTTAGGGTATTTATTATTTGGACGTATATTCAGATGTAGGACTTACGTTTACGCTACACGCTAGCCAGATATAGCCAAAAATCGGCACTCAGTCCATCCATGACAGCTGTAATCTCAAAATTAACATGAATATTCTTTGTGTTTAGAAACAGTGATTGATCCTTTAATGAATATTTCAGGGGGGGGGGCAAGACCCCCCCCCCCCCCCCCCCGGTACGCGCTTGGCTTTGACTATCTTCGCGGACTTCAGGTAGGTCTATCAATTTGAGATTTTCAAACTTCGTGACGAAAAATGGCTTGATGGAATTAAGATTTGTAAAATCTATTATACACACACACACTCTTGTACTGAACAAACTACCCAAACTGACATTGGCTATAAGTTACCAATGTATAGTTTTGATGGCAACCTGTTATACTTGATAGTTTAAATTCTTATTATGGGTTGTAGATCATTTTTGTATAAATTCACACATGAAAACATCTGATTGAAGAATTAGACAAATTATACGGATAAGAGAAATTGCGTACCTATTGTAGTTGTTTTTTTTTGGTTGACAGAATTAGTGTTCCAACTGGGTTTTTGTTTAGCGGCACCGGTGTTTTGGGTGTTTCTTTTTAATCGGAAGAACCCAATTAGGTACAAGCTACAGCAGAAGTCCTCGAGAGAGTCCCAGGGAGCACAATAGATTCATGTATTCTTTATGATTAGGCGTGAGTGGAGACATGGCACACAGTAAAAAAGAGAGGGCGATAGTTAGGGGTGAGAAGGAGGGTGGTTGTTAGGGGTGAGGAGGGTGGTTGTTAGGGGTTGAGAAGGGGGTGGGTTTATCTGATGCTGCGCTTTGAAGAAGCAACAGGTGCTTTTGTGATATTTGTAAATTTCTATTTTTGTGTTTTAATTTCCATCGGAAAGGTACTTAATGCATGAATTTCGTCTATTTTATTAATGTTAACTGTTTAAACCAAACATTTATATTTGATAATAACTTGTCATTCAATGAAATAATTTTATAGATTATTCTACATTGAACTGTTTACCCAAATTAGCGTTGTGTTTGGCGTCCATCTTGATCTGTTTTTATTTGTCGCTCTTGTATGTAATAGGGATAATAAACATCAACAACGTCTCTATTAATTGTATGTAGTTGTGGCGACCACATGATCGCGGTACACAGTAGGGGTGAGTCGGACAGCCATGTTTCGCGTCCGAATGCGTCCACCGTCCGAAAAATGTTGGACTTAAAACTGTCCGAATCCGTCCGAAGTTTGTCCGGATCGAAACTTTTGTGTCCGTGTCCGAACAAATTTTCAAAAAGTACTGTTCCCGTCACGAAACCTGGCGACTGCCGATGCATTCCGGACTTTACCGATGCTTATTCCAGTGCAGTAGGGCAGTAGGCATAATTTGACACGACAGTGTCCTTATTGTCATAATCTTAGGTTAGATGTCATAATATTTATGATTGATTACAATTTGAAAGTCGTTAAAGAAAATTAAGTTTACTTTCATTTTACTCTGCATAGAGATAATAAGTTACAACTGTACTTGGTTTGTATTAACGTAGCTTTTATAATCGTGTTCAAAACGTATTTAAAATGTCTTTAAAGTCCGCGTGAAGTTGTTTATAATGTTTACAATTATTTTCACACAAAAATGACCACGAATTATTAACAGACATTAAATTAAAAGTGAGTGAAGCAACAAAGGTGTCTGTACGTTCTATCGAAAGAATTTTAAAAGAAACTAAAGATAATATTGGTGATTGTGACGCTGCACCAAAGTTTCGTTCCCCAAAGAAGAAGCGACCAACAAACAATTCAGTAACGAACGTAGAAGAATATGAAGCAGAATATTTTCGACGTATAATTTACAATTTTCATACCTATTACTTACCGAAAAATGTCGCATGACAATTAGTAAACTAAAAGAAAAACTTAAAACCGATTTGGACTGGCAAGGATCGGAGAGTTCATTGAGAAGAATTGTTAGAAAATTGGGATTTAAATGGAGATTAGCCGAGATAACAGAAAGTTATTAATCAGTCGAGTACGTGGGGGTTTTTTGAATGCAAATGGTGGGGTAGTAGCGATTTTTTAGTATGTTGTTAAGCTTGGGGCCCTAATGAAAAATCCAAGTTTCGACCTCGAGATGCATGCGCTCGAGCTGCCATCCTTGGAATTTAGGTACAAAAATTTGGTTTTTTGATAATAACTCAAAAACGGTGGCTTTCACGACAAAAGATGTTCTATATAAAGTTAAAGAGGACAAAATTTCCTACATTTTTTGTAAAAAAAATTTTTGTATCACACATATGTTAGGAGTTATAGCTCCGTGAAGTTGCACTATTTGGGATCGTATCTTGAATCAGCATAAAATTTCACATAAGATCCATATCTTAACTCGGTTGTAGACAATACGCATCTCTTGCAACGCACGGACGGAATATTGATTCCAGTAACGAACGAAGTTCGTTGAAAATTTCGCGAAATATATTTATTTTTAATTTGTGTTGTTTTTTATACCAAATACTTTGTAGGTTTAATTAAGAGAAATGATGCCAAGTTAAATAAAGACCAATTCATGAATTTTTTTAAAACATGATTATACCACAGAATAAAACTTAAGTGTATTTATTCTGTGATTATACTTAATAACCGTAGTAACAGTACGCTTATGGAATCCGAACACAAAAAGCGCCTTCTACGCATAAATTGCTCTCGCCAGGTTTCGTGACGGGAGCTGTACGTACGAAACTGTCCGAATTATTTTTTGTTGTCCGAGTCCGAGTCCGTCCGAAAAATGTTAAATGAAATTCGAATGCGGTAACGTAGGATAAATTAAATATACACAATTACACATGCAACAAACATTTAAAATATATGTATTATGTAGTTAGTAGCCGTGACATTAATTTATTGATGCAGCGCTCCAAAACTTTAGAAAAATAACTTGATTTTCCATCAATTGAACCGCGGCAAAAAGAACACTCTTTGGCCATGGCGACGTGTATAACATGATTTCCGAATTCATTGGTAAATGGAAACTCTGCAAAGCGATCTTCTCCGATTTTTTTAATGCATTTTGTACAGTTTCTGACAATTTCGGACAATGGAATTGTCTGAAAAATTGTTCGGACATGTCCGTGTCCGAATGTACCGGACAAAATATTGTCTCGGACAGTCCACGTCCGTCGGAAAATATGATTTGCCTGTCCGTCCGACCGATAATCTCGGACACTTTCGGACGGACACGGGTCCGTCCGGAAATCTCGAACAGACCGCTCACCACTAGTACACAGTCACTTACGTACCTTACTGAAGAGCAACGATTGATTTCCATTGGCCGACCAATGATAACGCGTCGACATCGGCCAGAATCCTTTATAAGCGAACGCTGTTACCCACAGAAGTCAGTCAGAAGTCATATCCGCCAACACCGACCAGTCCGTCTACATCGACCCGTCATCCTGCATTCCAGAACCAGTCTACCCTCCGGCGACTGACTAACATATCTACTGTCTGGACCTCCATTATTAACCGCTTTCCGCGCTGTTAAAACTTGTAGGTACATAATTTGTAAATAGACATGTTAGTTGTTTTCACAACTTCCAAAACTTAATTTGTTTATTTGGACGGACACCAATATAGTTATTACACAACTAAGATTTAGTTATTAAGATGGATAATTTATAAAGTTGTAACTTAATAAGTTACACTTAATTTTTTTAATTAATTTTAGTTGAAATAACAAAGAAAACTGTATTCTGTATATGTAGGTATACCATTATATTATCTCTTTTTATACAAACAAGGTTTAAGAGTAATATTGGGTAAATTTTGATTCACGGAATTTGTTGACTTTTTCAGCATGAAATCTAAGAAACAAAACATATTATGACGTAAATCCTTTGATTTATTAATAAATCCATAGCTACGAAGAATGCTTATAAAACCTTCAATGCTATCGAATCTACTTTCCACTTCGGCTATCTTCAATAAACCTCTAAAAAATATGAATAATTTTCAAACTGTAACACTAAGGTCCGATATTATAAAGCATAGTTAACTACGTGATCAGCTGACAATGTGGTTAAGTAATGCGATAGGCTAATAAGATCAACGACCACACCTATGTAACCCGTATTAGCAAATCATGTTGCATTATTCAAACTTAATCACGTCGTTAGCTGATCACGTATTTAAGTATGCTTTATAAAACCGGGTCTAAAGTTACTTACTTATTTTTTAAAACACGCATAGCTTCCATTAAATATTCTTTTAGATTTGTGCCCATAAGGGATAAACAGAATATGACAACATCGACACTATCATTTGGAAGTGGTACATGAGCCATATCACATGCTGTTACTCTTTCATCAACAGCAACCAAATCAAACGAATAAACTTTATGAGGGACTGATTTTGCCAATTTTGCATCACCACAACCAAAATCTGCTATCACAAATTTATGAGGTCTACAACAAAAATAAAATAACTTCTTTTGGCATTGTGTATAATACATACAGTGTCTTTATTTTATTTATTAGTATGTCAATGGGATTAATGGGCCATCGTGACACCTGCAACCTGTATCCATCATGATAAGCCTTATAAGCGTTTAAATCACTATCGAAGTACTGTTTTGCTTCTTTGCCTGTGTTCGTATACATCTGTTCATTTAAATAACGAAATCTTGCTGCCTTTAACTTTTCCTCCATGCGCTCGCGAAGTGGTAACTTTCTCAGTTTTCTCCAACTTTCTTTATATATTTGTGACGGCTTTTCTGTATTGGCATAATTTTTTGAGTCAATGGACTGTTTTTTTATATTTTGCTTGTTATGTTTCGATTTTCTGAAAAATAAAGTTGGATGAGTTAATGACTTTTTTTGAGAATTTCTTTTCGTTGCCAAGTCTTCGATACAATTTCTGCTCTGACTTTTATTTGTAATTATCTGTTTGTTCCTCACGTTAGTTTTTTTTGTGTGATTTGAGTTTAGTTTGGGAGGCCTTTTATGGTTATCTTTGCCAATGTCCAAGTTCTTCTGCCCGTTTATCATTTTCTTGTTAAGTTTAATTTCATGTTGTTTGTGACTACCTTTCATTGATAGCGTAGATTTTATTCTTGGTTTTTTCTTTAGGTTGTTACTATTTCGGTTTTTTGTACCATCTCTAGCTGACATATCAGTATTGGATAGATTCTTGTTGCTTTTTACATTACTTAAATTCTTTTCAGGATGTGTGCCTTTCTTTTTTGTTTTCCTGTTTCCAAACACATTTTTGTTATTCTTTACTTTTTCAATTCGTCCACATTTAATATTTTTCTTTTCCAATTCTTTCTAAAATACAGTTTAGTATTTACATTAACAGACAACCACACAAATGACAATTTCAAATAAAATGGATTTATAAATAAATCATCACACATCACAGCAAGAATCACTAAACTCAATATAATAGAGTTCAGTGGCAAGAATTAGTAAGACTACAATAAAAAGAGCCACTAAAACTATACAACAGGAAAATGAGTGCAGAAATAGTTTACAAATGATATTAACCTACATACAGTGCGGTCCAAAGGTGTGGAATAAATTCATTTTTAGCGTTATTATGTACTTTTGGGAAAAAACCTGAAACACGTCGATTTCTATTTATAATTTACCATTTTCTCGTATGAAAGTCTTACCACCCTCTTGCACCCCCTCGGAGGTATGAGCAACCCTTAAAAAAATTTAAATACGAACGGGTGGCTTGTGGCACCTTGTTTGAAAGGGATTTTCAATCTCTATTCAGCAATATAAAAAATTTTTAAATTTGGTACACTCGTAACTCAGAAATTGAATTTTGAAAAAGAAATAGTGTAGGTATTTTTCAACATGTTTTACAAGAATTAAATTAAATGTTCAATCTCTACCAGTATATCTAATTTTTTTTCTTCACCCAATGTATTTCTACCTCGTTTTTGCATATTTTTTACATACCCAGTTTCACGAGATTTTCTTTCTATTTTACTAACTGTAGACTGTGAGATGTGGTGATTAGGGTATTTAGCATTAAACATTTCACAAACCTCCGTTTGAGTTCTTGTTCTATTTCCACATCCAATCATAATTAAAATGTCTATTCTCTGTGTTTCTGTTAACTGAGCCATGATTTATTTACTGAAATGCACACACAAACAAAATTTGGCAATACACAAGCGTCTGTCAAAAATATAACGTAGTCTACTACTTAGATTTTTGTTATTTTTTCTCAACAGAATCAGAACAAATAACAAAATACCTGATTATTAATTCAAATTAAACAGATAATTTTATGATCGCCTTTAGTTATTTTCAAGAAGTGACTGGTGGTCACTTTGAACATTTAATTTAATTCTTGTAAAACATGTTGAAAAATACACTATTTCTTTTTCAAAATTCAATTTCTGAGTTAAGAGTGTACCAAATTTAAAAATTTTTATATTGCTGAATAGAGATTTAAAATCCCTTTCAAACAAGGTGCCACAAGCCACCCGTTCGTATTTAAATTTTTTTAAGGGTTGCTCATACCTCCGAAGGAGTGCAAGAGGGTGGTAAGACTATCATACGAGAAAATGGTAAATAGTGTAGGGGCATGTGTACCATTTATCATGGTCCGTGGGATTTTGAATGAAGGAATATAGAGACTAGTGGGGATTCATAGGTTATGGGTCACACAATCACGTACTACCGGGTGTTTTCCCTGAATATGCGACAGAGGGCGTCTATGGCGTCATAAGTTCAAGATGGGTGTCGCAAGGGATGTTAATCTCATTTTTCCGCTGTAACTCGTTGCAGAATGATTTTATAAGAATTTTAGTGAGAACATTTCTTGTTCTAAATGAAATTATGAATAAAAAAGGTTACTACATGTTTCATGATATCTCTTATGGTTTCAAAGATGTCGTTAATTTACAGTTAAAGTCAGAGTCAGTAGATTAACAGAGTACCGCAAGCCTTTGACGCGACAAATGCCGCCCTGGCGGCCATTTTTAGTCCATATACATAAAATATACTTACGAAGTGCGTAATTTTAATGAAATGCCGTGTTGTTGTGCCGTTAAGTGTATTTGTTTTATTATATTCCGAAAAATTTAGTCAAAAACATCATCTACTTTACTGAGCGTGTAGTGAGTGAAGCACGGAAAGGACTAAAAATGGCGGAGGTTGCGGTACTCTGTTAATCTACTGACTCTGGTTAAAGTTGTATCTCATGTTCCGATTTTTGTCTACCAAAGTGTTACTTGTGAACTGTTTATATGGAAATGATAAATTAATAGTATATTATTCAACGAGCGTATAATGATGGCTATTATTCACGAGGTAAGTTGATGGCCACACGCTCGTTGAATAATATACTATTAAACACTGGTATGGAAAGCTCGTTTATATGGTTTCTAAAATACATAAATATTAGGTAGAAATCCATAGCAATAATCATCACAATTTTCATCATCACCGCCACACATAGGTACGTAGTTCTGTGCATTTCATAGACTGCGCATTGCGCTCGACATTTACAATTTACAATGTACCTACCGTCCTTTAACACAACCGCAACGTACGTACGAACTGTATCAGCCAATCTGGTGCACATGGAAATGTACAGATAGTTGGAGAATATTCATCCCCTGGCTTCTCCCTGCCGAATTATAAGGGGTCTAGCAGATTTGGATCTTATTGATCTGCCCGACGCCGACGCGACTCCATCACTTGATAATGACATCTTGAGATAAACAGTTTGATCGACGATCTAGTTGGTGGAAGATTCTCCACTTGCACATCTTTTTTGGTAAACATCCACCAGCGCAATTCACCGATGTCATAAATCCTTTCCCTTGGCAAATACACGTCACAAATGAACTGTCGATCAGTTGTTCATCTTCAGGTTTCAATTCTTTTACACACCCAAGTCTTCTCAAGGTAGCAAGAATATTTATATTTATATTTCTACTTGGGTGAAAGCTTTCAAAAAGGATAACTTGCACATTGGAGCACACTCGGTGGACGTCTATGAATCGTTTGCTACTTCCAGTTCCAGTGACGAACTTGGTATCTATTGGAAAAAACTCCCACCACCACAATGATAAGATAAACACGTCGGTGTGTGGTGAAGTTACCACCAGATATTAAAAGAACTGGGAGCGTGAATGCATTTAAGCATAAATTGAAAAAAAGGTTTACGGAGGGAATTGTCTAGGAAGCGATATTTTATATTTCATATTTTATATTTTATTTATGGTTGAGTATGTGAGGAAAGAAAGAGTTGTAAATTAGCCTTAGGCTACTTTGAACAAATAAATAAATAAATAAATAAAAAATAAATGTGTAGGGAAGTACAACTTCGCGAGATGTACAGGGAGTATAGAATTATTTTTGTATCTGCTTCCTCATGTGTGCTTCTGAGACCGTCAATATCATTTCCATTTGAAGATGCTCCCTCATTTCTCCAATTGGTGCGTTACCTGCGTACCTTTCAAGGAAAGCACTGTTGCATGCACAGAAGATTAGCAGTCCTAGTTGCCAATTGAAGAAATGAGGGAGCATCTTCAAATGGAAATGATATTGACGGTCTCAGAAGCACACATGAGGAAGCAGATGCAAAAATAATTCTATACTCCCTGTACATCTCGCGAAGTTGTACTTCCCTACACATTTATTCACCAGACACCGACGTGTTTATTTTATCATTGTCGTGGTGGGAGTTTTTTCCAGTAGATACCAAGTTCGTCACTGGAACTGGAAGTAGCAAACGATTCATAGACGTCCACCGAGTGTGCTCCAATGTGCAAGTTATCCTTTTTGAAAGCTTTCACCCAAGTAGAAAAAAATATTCTTGCTACCTTGGGAAGGCTTGGGTGTGTAAAAGAATTGAAACCTGAAGATGAACAACTGATCGAACAGTTCATTTGTGAAGTGTATTTGCCAGGGGAAAGGATTTATGACATCGGTGAATTGCGCTGGTGGATGTTTACCAAAAAAGATGTGCAAGGGGAGAATCTTCCACCAACTAGGTCGTCGATCAAACTGTTTATCTCAAGATGTCATTATCAAGTGATGGAGTGGCGTCGGCGTCGGGCAGATCAATAAGATCCAAATCTGCTAGACCCCTTATAATTCGGCAGGGAGAAGCCAGGGGATGAATATTCTCCAACTATCTGTACATTTCCATGTGCACCAGATTGGCTGATACAGTTCGTACGTACGTTGCGGTTGTGTTAAAGGACGGTAGGTACATTGTAAATTGTAAATGTCGAGCGCAATGCGCAGTCTATGAAATGCACAGAACTACGTACCTATGTGTGGCGGTGATGATGAAAATTGTGATGATTATTGCTATGGATTTCTACCTAATATTTATGTATTTTAGAAACCATATAAACGAGCTTTCCATACCAGTGTTTAATAGTATATTATTCAACGAGCGTGTGGCCATCAACTTACCTCGTGAATAATAGCCATCATTATACGCTCGTTGAATAATATACTAATTAATTTATCATTTCCATATAAACAGTTCACAAGTAACACTTTGGTAGACAAAAATCGGAACATGAGATACAACTTTAACTGTAAATTAACGACATCTTTGAAACCATAACAGATATCATGAAACATGTAATAACCTTTTTTATTCATAATTTCATTTAGAACAAGAAGTATTCTCACTAAAATTCTTATAAAATCATTCTGAAACGAGTTACAGCGGAAAAATGAGATTAACATCCCTTGCGACAGCCATCTTGAACTTATGACGCCATAGACGCCCTCTGCCGCATATTCAGGGAAAACACCCGGTAGTACGTGATTGTGTGACCCATAACCTATGCATCCCCACTAGTCTCTATATTCCTTCATTCAAAATCCCACGAAATTACATATGCCCCTACACTAAAATTATAAATAGAAATCGACGTGTATCAGGTTTTTTCCCAAAAGTACATAATAACGCTAAAAATGAATTTATTCCATACCTTTGGACCGCACTGTATAAGCAAATGTTAACACTTCTGCAGGATGTGTTACTACAAATTAATAAGATCAAGTAATCATCAGCCAATATTCCAGACAAAATTAAATAACTATAGTTCACATATCTAACCTAAGGTTCACATGTTATTCTTTGAAGGAGGAGAAAGCTCATTTATTTTGGCAACACAATAATGTACAGCACCAAGACATAAACCAACAATTAATCCCAATACCAAGCACAAATACAAATACACAAATGAAATTAAAGATGAGCATAATATAAGACATCGAGACATAAGAATTGATCGAAGACTACACTATTTTGGCCTCATTATGCCATATTTTTAAAATAAAAAAAATTGGTCAAAAATCCATAGTGTTTTCAATCAAAGGATCGAGTTCCACAAGAGCAGTGCCACTATTCTTCATATTATACCCTAAACTTGTCAACAACTAATAACACAATTGGTATGTTTGCTGATATAATACAGCAATACTTGCATCATACAAACCTACTAGTCGCGAGAATTGATATTTTCACTGATTTTAATCAATAATGCGTCTAGACAGCAAAGTAACATGGAGATAACGTACCTACTATTAATAAGTAAGAGTGAAAAAATTTTTTTTCTGCATTTTTGTGTAATCTCATTGAAACAATTCTTATCTCAAATATTAAATCAAACATTAAAAATTGTTTCAAACGTCAGCTATCAAAAGCATTTACTTAAGTGGTAAGGAATTTTGTTGTTTGATTAGTGATGGATGTACAACATTTATGTATTCAATGAGTTCATACAAAAATGCAGAAAAAAAATTAAAATTTTGCAGCGAAACTTCGTATTTGCATTATTTTAATGATTAGCAACAACTTAGTTTAATACTTTTTTGCTCTATCTTCATCCTACTATCACTTTACTTGAAACGTTACTTTTTATTTTCATTATAGTTGGCTAAATTTGGACTCTACAAAAAGACTCATCTTAATGGCCTTTATCACCGGTAAAATTTTTATACTAATTGCGCTATCAATAAAAGAGTTATTTAGGCGTCTTCAATGGAAAGTGAGACACACAGTAGTGCAGTGTTCAGATAATTTTTGCTGTATCAGAATACGTATCAAGATCAACGAGCTCGTTGATCAAGATATGTTCTCAAAAAAATAGTTTTATGCATTGTATACACAGATACTTATATATAGGGTTATTCAAAAAGAAAGAACAGATTTTTTTAAACATTTATTTCTTCCAAACTACAAAACATAGAAACACGATTCCAACGTTAGACAAACGAAAGAGAAAAGTTTACATTGTTAAATAGCGCCTGATACTCTTGAAGATCTACGACATCGAATTGTCGAAGCTGTAACTTCGATAACTAGAGACCAGCTGATTCGTGTGTGGCAAGAAATGAGCCACCGTTTTGACATTTGACGTGTAATACACGGTGGTCATATTGAATGCATACCATAAAATTGTAAACTTTTCTCTTTCCATGAACGTCGGAATCATGTTTCTATTTTTGTATGGAAGAAATAAATGTTTGAAATCTGTTCTTTCTTTTTGAATAACCCTGTACTGCACGTACGGAGAAAGATTGCTTCGGGTGCGCAGGTGAACTTCGTGTATTCGGAAGCGATCGGCATGTAAGCTGCTTTTTCCACGTTTAACACTGGCGTTGCTTTTTATGAGGAAATAAAACTCGCAGTGTTTTTAAATTTATATTTTAGTAACAAGCAAGAAAAAATACGTGTACATGTAAAATTAAATCACATATACTCATTTAAGACAAAAATCATTTTTTTTTAATATTCAAGCCCGATGTTACGAATTAAACGGAATTTAGCGGCGACACCACTGGTATCATATGATTGCCAAGCTTGGAAAATTTACAATTATACGAGTGCGAATCCGACCTTGGGGCAATCTTTCTCCGTACGTTCTGTACTTGGATTTTATTTTGATACCTGTGCAGCTCCCGTTCAACATTTATCAAATCTAGGTGAACATGACTGTGATGCAAGACACAGATTGCCAATATAAACACCCAATAGCACTTAACATAATCTTAGTCCTTCTCAGACCAACAATTTAATAATATTAATACGTATTAAAATGGAATGTGCCTTACACTAAACGTTTCCTCACAACTTGAATTAAACTCCCATTTAGGTGTTTTAAACACCTTCATTGTTTAAAATGTACGTAAAATGCCGAAATTGGATAGTTTATAACAAGGAAAGTACGTTATTAAACTTATTATTTATTATTTAAGTAATTTAAGTTTAGATGTATGTATATTTTAAGGTTAAATTTGGTTAAGTTCAACTGCTTCCAGTGTTGCCAACAATAATATTTTAATTCCGCTGATACTCATGATCAGAGCATGATCCATGATCGTGGCATGATCAGAGCATGATCGTGGCATGATCACAGACAACTCTGTGGCATGATACAATTGTAGGACAAGTACTCGTTTGATTCATCGATCAATCGGGATAAGCTAAACGAATGAACTATAAATTATTTCTAAGAGTACAGGTGGGCGAATATTACTGTAAGTTATCGTTTATATTTACATTTGATAATGAACTTGCAATATAATTTCGTTTTGCTATCAAATTTTCATGCGGCAAGATGAAAGGAATAAGAATACACGGGACGATACAGATACTTATATCCATAGACATTTGTTTAGGGTTATGTTACTCTAATTCTCTAAAATAGGCGTTCGTTTTATATTAATTAACCTGAGGCAAGACATTTCTTATGGCGCAAGTCACTCCAATCACGTGATAATTGTGACTTTGACAAGAAGACCTATTTGTACCATGTTTGTGAACATGTCTTAATTTAATGCCAGACGGCACTGATTGAATGTAGCCATTGGGATTTCCTACGATCCTTGACCTATTTATTACGTAAGTTTATCAGGGTTAATGATAAAAATAATGTCTTTTTGTATAGAGTGAAAATAATTTCACTTGGTAACATGTAAAGTGTAAACTGCGATGGTTTAAAAGTTTAAGTAATTATAACAATTTTTAGAGCCCATCTAATTTCACAAACACATGGCAAAACAATTTTTACAAAATTTGAAATGTGTAGGTTTAACAAACTATCAACAGATTCTAAAACTTTCCATCAAAGCGAGAATAGTTGATACTGCCAGATATGGTCCTTTGGATGCTTTATATGAAAAAATTGATAAAGGTGAATTGATGCCAGATCCCATCCAGGTGAAGGTATGTGAAGCATTGCAACAGGTTTATGACAAGATCGAAGATTATCATCCTGCCGAAAATGGAATATTTAACAAATTATTTGGAGGTAAGCGAAAAGTACCTAAAGGGCTGTACATACATGGGGCGGTTGGCGGAGGCAAAACTATGCTAATGGATCTCTTCCATAATTGTTGCGATTTTGGCAAAAAGAGTCGCGTACACTTTCACGCTTTTATGGTGGATGTTCACCAAAAAATTCACGAAACAAAACAGATTACAGCTACAAACACTTCCAAGTCTCGATTTGACCCCATACCTCCTGTGGCTGAAAGAATTTGTACTAAATCGTGGTTAATTTGCTTCGACGAATTTCAAGTAACTGATATAGCTGACGCTATGATTTTAAAAAGGCTGTTCACTCAACTTTTTGAAGATGGAGTCGTTGTTATCGCTACAAGTAATAGATCACCTGATGACTTGTATAAAAATGGTTTACAAAGATCAAATTTTGTGCCTTTTATAAAAGTTTTAAAAGAACATTGTACAGTAATTAATTTAGATTCGGGAATTGATTATAGGCAAAAAGGTGTTGTGGGAGAACAACGTTATTTTGTCAAGTCTGATTATGAAGCTAATAACCCTTTGGACCTTATTTTTAAATATTTAATATCAAAAGAAAATGACACGGTAAGGCCAAAAACGTTTACTATCTTGGGAAGAGATGTTACCTTTAAAAAGGCTTGCGGAGGTGTATTAGACACCACTTTTCAAGAGTTATGTGATAGGCCGCTTGGTGCAAACGATTATATTCATCTGACGCAGTTCTTTCATACAATAATCATTCACGATGTTCCTCAATTGAATCTGAAGCTCAAATCGCAAGCGAGACGATTCATTACACTTATTGATGCACTTTATAATCACAAAACACGTATTGTAATATCATCCGATGTTCCATTAAAACAATTATTTTCGGCAGAAAAAACTGATGATGATGATGAACATCGTGTTTTAATGGATGACCTAAAAATTGAAAAAACACAAGTTGATGCGTCAGCCAGTATTTTTACAGGAGATGAGGAAATTTTTGCTTTTGATCGCACACTTTCAAGATTAACTGAAATGCAGACTCAAGAATATTGGGATAAATTTGAGAAGCCATAAAACTACTTAACATGTTACATGTATTTTTTGTGGTGTAGTATTATTTTAAATATGTACCTATATTATTTATTCTCTTATGGTTATAACAAGAATTTTAACTGGTTTTAAATTTGGAGTTATATTTTTGTAGATGTACTTAAAAATAAAGTTACCATTTTACATCATTTTTATTACAATCAATTGCTTTAATCTTTAGTATAGTCTTATAGTGTTTAATATACAAAGGAAGTGTTCATAATTATGTTTCACTTTAATGACTTATGGCACCCAAAGCTATTTTCTGTGATGTTCTCATATTGCCACAATGCTGAAATTAATTACTTTGTTGTTAATTACTATTTAACTATTGTAATATGATTTGTATTTATCTCACATATTACAGTTATACAGGGTGATTCACGACTATTCCCTCGGTCTCTTGTGCCTAAAGGGTACAAGATATCAGCTTCATTTTTTGGTGACATATGTAAATTGATAACGACTATTTTTTAAAATTATTTTCACTTATACAGGATGCTTCACAAAATTGTAATATATCAAAGTTAGGTTTTTTTAAATGCAACCCCCTGTATTTTATTACATTTTTAGATTATACGTTAAAAACAAAGGTAACTTTATTAAACGTTCCCTATACCTATCGCTTACCAATTTTGAGAAAATGGTGATTTTATGAAAAATATTCAATTTAAACAACGCCTGATAACACGGAAACCACTTACTTTCAGTAACACAAATTTATATCGATTTATCTTCACCTTTAAGGCTTTCATTTGCACTACGTAGGATTTCGATTCTTTGTACAGGGTGTTTAGAAAAAGGATTCATATTTTATATTTTTCAAACATCAATAACTCACTTAACTTAAATGGAACACCCTGTATGTTTTTATTCTATGTTGAATAACTTTTCATTTTCTATCAAAAACTCTGAGTAATTGATATGTCTAAAATCAACGATTAAAAAGTTATTAAGATTTTTCTCTAAAATTTTTTTGGAAATTCTTTTGTTTGCATTCTAGTAGGCCATGATTTTTTTTTATTGTAGTTGATAATTAGATATGTGATCAAAACTTAATTAAAAATGAAATTGAAGCAATGGAAAAAATACTGTGGTAAATGCCATTTTTTTCCTATGCATAACCGCACTCGTTTTCAAGAGATCTTCTAACGACGTGTTATAGTAGCAAACGCATCCTTTATTCTAATCTTCATGTCAGCAGTGGTAGGTGGAGTGTTGTAAACTAAATTTTTAATGATAATAATAATAATAATTATATCTAAACAAACTTAATCAAGAAGACTCGAAAAAGTGTTGTTCTAAAATCCGTAAAAATTTTACTCCGTTCAAGTTTCCATCAAAAAATTAAAATTCTCCCAAATACATTGAGGGTCCACCCGTTTTGGCGATCAACAGTGCGATACAGGTGACGATTTAGTAATGAAAGCTATGTCAGTTTACCAAGCCGTTATGTTGTGGAAAGTGGATTCGTCGGTAAATAAAACATACCTATTTAAAGAATTCATCTTCTCCAACTTTTTCGAGACTCCATAAACAAAAATTCAACCTTCGTTGAAAGCCTCCTCCATATAAATTCTGGTGAAGTTGAAGGTGATAAGAATGGTGTTTATGTTTTTTTCAAAAATATTTAGATAGACAATTCCTCAATAAATGGATTGGAAAGAGGGGTCCACAACACTCCACCTACCACTGATGATGACATAAAGATTACAATAAAGGATGCGTTTGCTACTATAACACCAGATATCCTGAGAAACTTTAGATCTTTTGAAAATCGAGTGCGGTTGTGCATAGAAGAAAATGGTCATCATATTGAGCATTTACTATACCATTTCTTCCATAAATGATTGCTTCTTGTTATTAATTTCATTTTTAATTAAGTTATGATCCCATATCTAATTATCAACTACAATAAAAAAATCATGGCCTACTAGAATGCAAACAAAACAATTTTCAAAGAAATTTTAGAGAAAAATCTTAATAACTTTTTAATCGTTGATTTTAGACATATCAATTACTCATAGTTTTTGATAGAAAATGAAAAGTTATTCAACATAGAATAAAAACATACAGGGTGTTCCATTTAAGTTAAGTGAGTTATTGATGTTTGAAAAATATAAAATATGAATCCTTTTTCTAAACACCCTGTACAAAGAATCGAAATCCTACGTAGTGCAAATGAAAGCCTTAAAGGTGAAGATAAATCGATATAAATTTGTGTTACTGAAAGTAAGTGGTTTCCGTGTTATCAGGCGTTGTTTAAATTGAATATTTTTCATAAAATCACCATTTTCTCAAAATTGGTAAGCGATAGGTATAGGGAACGTTTAATAAAGTTACCTTTGTTTTTAACGTATAATCTAAAAATGTAATAAAATACAGGGGGTTGCATTTAAAAAAACCTAACTTTGATATATTACAATTTTGTGAAGCATCCTGTATAAGTGAAAATAATTTTAAAAAATAGTCGTTATCAATTTACATATGTCACCAAAAAATGAAGCTGATATCTTGTACCCTTTAGGCACAAGAGACCGAGGGAATAGTCGTGAATCACCCTGTATGTATATTATATCTCTAAAAGATTTTTCATTCGGTTAGGTATCTACATAGTGTGTCCCAGGATTGATGTTAGAGGATGTTACAAGAGGTGTAATGGACTAAAATTTTTTGAATTTCAATTTAAGATTCTGGAATTAATCCCTGCTTGGCGTGAAACGAATTTTAAGAATTTTTTCGATTTTTGAAAAACAAAATGGCCGTGACGGTGAAGCAAGAACTATTTTCTTTCAGGTAAAGTGCTCTTTTGGTTTGCGATACGGAAAAATTTTACTAAGAAAAGTTGTTCATAATGACATATCATGGCCGTATACCAAACTTCAGGACGATCTATCGGATCTACCTACTTTCATTAAAATGTTGAATTAGAATTTTCAAAAACCACATTGCCATGCTTTTAAAATAATTGCGTTATGAACAATTTAGAATCTTGACGTTTTCATTCGTAGGTACTGGAAGTTGCCATGACCACCGTCATATGGCAATGCGATTTTTGCAAATTCTTATTCAACATTTAATTCTTCATTTTATTTCTTACAGTACAATTTTGATCGGAAAGAATATACCATTCAGGTAGTATTTTTAGTTTTGAAGACTTTTGTACTCGTATGTTTTGGCCCTAAAACATTTAGGGGAGCAGGAAATTGCATAGATAAGATTTTACATGTAAAATGCTATTACCCAGCGGCCGGATCAGCACCCGGTATAATCAAATTCGAATTAACGTTATTGATAAAATGCACTTTAGTCGAGGAAATAAAGCACTAAAATAAGCCAAACCTACCAAATTTTTGTAGTAAAACGCGGATTGAGACGGGGTTTTTTGCATTCGCTTCCTAAATTTAATAGGAAACTTTGTATTATACCTACTTTTCATCATGTTTTTTTTCGAAATTGCATTTGTGCAGTCGAAAATGCATCCTGAAAAATGCATTTTCATAGAAAAAATTCAATAACTTCGTTATAAACTTCTAGAATCGACTCAATTTGGGTTCAAGGGGGTTTTCGAGGTCTCTGATCCCGAATATGACCTCAAAATTGCCTCACCGCCCACCTGAAGCTCAGGATGGCTGAGCAACGTCATCTCCGAAGCTTTTTCTGAAATTCACTCTCAAATGATTCTAGACATCTCATACGAAGTTTGTTTGGGTTTCTGATTCCAAATCAGGCATCGGGAACCGTCCCCCGCGTACCTGTTGCCCCACATCCGGGCATCAACGTCATCCTCTGAAGTTTCACTGAAGTTTCAAGACTATAGGGAACCGAAAATTGTTTCCGGGGTTTTTTGGGTAGCTTAGGTCGAATGTGGCACTCAGATATTTGCTAACAGACACCTGGTGCATCACACCGCGGCGACATGAACGTCATCCTCTGGAGTTTCACTAAAATTTCAAGCCTATAGTGAACCGAAAATAATTTATAATGGCTAGGACGGGGTTCTTCCAGGACCTCTATCTGGACCTGACCAGCCGTGCATGGTACATAGCCCGCCTGCAGAGGCGGATTCCGAAGTTCTCCACGAGATTTTGAAACTACTCTAACTAGCAATCTTATATTAGGAGTTTTACATACAAATTTAATCTGTAATAAAAGGAACAAATTAAATTAAATTAAATTTAAACTAAATATTTTATAATAGTAACTTCATACATTTGGATGATAATGTTATTAAACAAAACTTACATTTTATATATATATATATATATCTATATATATATATATATATATATATATATATATATATATATATTGTTAAAAGGTCTTATTCACTTCCAAAATTGCAGTACAACATTCGTCGTCACTTCCATATTTACGTCTACACTTCCAATTTCGGAAGTGACAACGTTTTCCCGTGTATTTCGATTAGAGTAAGCATAAGAGGTTGCCTAAGTACCACACTTAACAAGTGGAGGGGTTACATTATGAAAAAAAATTTTTATTTTAATGAAAAATCACCAGAGGGCTCGCAAATATCAATTAAGGGTAAAATTTGCGGAAGTTATAACGCTATAGCTATACACTACCAGTTTGGCGTCTAGTTCACGTATACACCACTGGCGCTACTATCGTATATGACATGTATAGTAGCATTATCGTAATAACTTCCGCTATGTGTATTAGACGTTAAAACGTCCAAAAATTGACAACGTTGTATTCAGGCTAACTGTGTATAGTATTTGCTATAGAATTTATTTTTTGATAATTGATTGAATTATATAATAATAAATTGTCAATTATATTTTTGAATAATAATAGTGTATACTGTGTAATAATGGCTAAAAGAACAAGAAGCCATATGATACTAAAAATGGCAATAGACGCTGGTAAGTAAAATAATATTTTATAGATTTAAATATTTAATTGTTTTTTTAGAATTTGCACCTTTTGCAATCAATTTCAAATAAATATTTGAAATTATAAAAATGTAGGGATTTTTTTAGAAATTGGCACTACTACTTTTCAAATTATTTGTCAAATCAAAAATTTATACGGTTAATGACAATTTAAACGTTCTCTACAGCATTTGCTATGAATTAACTCAGTAATAGCAACTTAGTTCTATTAAAACAGCCAAATTTCTATTAAATCACGCAAAAGACACGATTTCTAAAAATTCTTTTATGAACTTACGTTCCCTTACATTACGAATTAGCGGAAATTTGTTCTCGTTGCTGGCAAGAGAAATATTTCCGTTGAGACGATAGATCGCATATCGCTGATATGAACTTTACCAGTCGGATGATGTCATGAACGATAGCAAATTTGTCGCATTATTATTTTCTGTATAAAAATGCATTTAAGATGCTTTAATAATTGCATTAGTGCGAAAATTATAAAGAAATCTATAATTTCAACCTCTCCTAATATGCAAGCTAGAAATGAAAGGATATTAATATTTGAAATTCATTCTATAATATTGAAAAAATTTGAATCATCTCTTTCGCTGTTGAAGCTCTCTATCAAAAAATAGAAAATGATGCCGCCGAAGTCGGCGATGTAAACAAATACCTACCTAAATGCTTACCTTTACAGACAAATATTTATTAAGCGGCTACTTCAATTTTACTACCTTTTGTGAAATTTTGTATTTTTAATCACTATTTTGGAATCGTAAAAAAATAGATTTCTTTATTTTGTTAGTTAAACGGATTGATCCCTAAAAACTTATTTGTAGTTGCCTTGTATTTGTTTACAATTATCACATTTAATTGTTCTTCTCAGCAAAAACATCGGATGAGTACGAATTCAAATCGAATTCAGAAAAAGAAATTGAACATTCTGATCGCACTCAAATATCGTATTTTAAAAGTAATCTAAAGTATGATCATGATCCTAAACTTGAGTTACCGACAGATACATATGATAGAAAACAAGAAACTCAGGTAAGTCGATGAGATTTATGTTAAAATTATTACTACTTAGATGAATTGTTTTTTAGAAGTGGGTTAATAAAAATAAAATAGAATCACCCGATATAAATATGTATGAAAATGAAAATCTCGATCAAGTTGATAATAATTATCAAACTACGGAAAAATATATATCAAACGTACATGAACTAGACGAAAGTGATCCAAATAAAGCCGATAGTTACATTTCATCTTCAATTGTAGATGACTCATATCTAGACAAGAATTTTATACCAGATTATGATGATCTTAGTTCTATTGAAATTCCCTTTCAATCTAAGTTAAAGAACTTTGATAATGAATTATTTGCAAATGAAAATTCGTTACTGGGGAAAGGTTCAAATTTGTTAAATGATGAAAATGTATCTAATCAAACTATGACTTCTGTTACACAGAAAAAAGTTTCTTCAACCATTATAGAAGTATTTTTTTATATGTATTAATAATAGTAAAGCTCATTGATTATCATACCTTATAGGAAAAAAGTTATGGTTATCAACAAAATTTGGAGACTGATAATAACAGTGCTACTAATTTCTATAATAACAGCCATACCTCTCATGAGAAACCAATTTCAAAAAAAATCCGAATTTTATCAAATGTTTTAATAGTATGACTTACAAGTAATTTTAATTAAACTTATTAATTATAACTATTTTAGACAAAAAACAAAAATCCAGTTTCAGAATTAAATGCTAATAATATCACTTTTACAGAAAATATTAATGATATTATACAGCAAAATAGTATTCCAATTCCAACATTAAATTTAAAAGTATCTACTGACAAATCTTCGACAAATATTTTAAATGTTCGTATTGTTAAACTATTATTTAGTTTTATTTTTTTAATATTAAAAATTACAGAAAAAGAAAGTAACAAATGACAAATCAATTCACTGCAAATTTTGTGATGGAGATATTGCAAACAAAAATTTTATGCGTCATTTAACAAGAAAACATAATGATGAAATGGAAGTAATAAACATACTTAAACTTCCTATACGTAGTAAAGAAAGAAGAAAAGCATTTGCAATGTTGAGAAACAATATTAATTTTGATTTATATATAAATGGAGTTATTAAACCCAACAGATATCAAGAAAAAACAAAAAATTACAATACGTTATACTTTCCCTGTGTCTACTGCAAAGGAATATTTACAAAACAGTATCTAAAGCGTCATAACAAATCGTGTTTTGTAAAAAATAATAACAGTAAATCTGAAAATCGTAACATTCTCGCTCGTTCTCAAACTTTGGTGGCATGCGCAATGGATCCAAACATAGTTATATCAAAACTTAATGTTAAAGAAAAAGTAAAGTGTTTCTATAAACAAAACATTTATTATTAATATTTAAATTTTTTATTTTTTTATAGGTATTTGATTTAATGAAACCTGACAAAATTGCTTTTGAAGCAAAAAAAGATTTACTAATATCCAATTATGGAGAATCATATTTAAAAAAACATAAAAGAGAAAGAATGATTTATAGTTGTAGTAATAGAATGCGTGAACTATCCAGACTGTTAATTAAATATCGAGAAATAAGTAATGACGAAAAAATATCATTAACAGATATATTTCATCCAAAAAATTTTGATAACGTTTTATTTGCGACAAGACGATTAGTGGGTTACGATCATGAAAACAAAACATTTAAATCGCCAAGTTTGGCAATGCATTTGGGAACTTCGTTGAAAACAGTTTGTGACGAACTTACACATTTAATATTAAAGCAAAGTCCCGGCTTTAGATGCAAATCATTAGAACAAGCAAACATTTGGCTAAGAAATGTAGAAAATTTTAGAAAACTTATTGAGTCACGCTGGAATATAGAAATGGCATCTTTGGCCAATAAAGAACTTCAAGAAAAAAAATGGAATAAGCCGTTACTTTTGCCATTAGTAAGTGATATAAAAAAATTCCGAGATGAAGTGACAAAACTAGCAGAAAACGCAATAATTAAGTTATCTAGTGGAACCGAAGACAAAAAAAGTTATAAGTTACTGTGTGACTGTACGCTATCTTTATTAATTTTATTCAATCGTCGTCGAATTGGTGACGTCCAGTATTTAAAAATTGAAAATTACACATCAGAAAAGAAGAGTAATTATACTGATTTTGAAAACGCATTAACAGAAGCAGAAAAAAAACTTACACAAAACTACAGAAGAATATTAAATAGTGGCAAAGGGTCTAGAGCAGTAGTTATCTTAATACCTAAAGAGATTGATAAAATAATTAATGTTTTGTTAAAATATCGAAATCAGTACATTTTGGATAAACAAAATGAGTATCTTTTTGCTATGCCTGACAGCAGAATAAAATGGGGCAAAGGAGATGTAGCCATTCGGAATTTATGCAAAAAAATTGACCTACAAAATCCAAATGCAATTTCCAGTAATAAATTACGCAAGCAAATAGCTACTGTTACTCAAATTCTTAATCTAAAACCAGAGGAATCGAAACAATTTTCTAACTTTATGGGTCACACACAAAAAACGCATGATGAGTTTTACGAGTAAGTTTCTAATCACTTATATTATAAACTGTATAACAGTGTCTATTTGAAATACTATTACAACCAAGTTGTATTGTAGGTACTCTCCGTTAAATTCTTTTTCTTTTACGTTTTCTTTACGGCAAAAGTTATCATACCTACCTATTACAATTTTTTTATGAAAACATCTTATTAAGTTAAATCCAAAATTTTATTAAAAACAAAAAATGATTTAAATTTAAAAAAAAATGTAATAATAATGGAAACATCTTATTAAGTTAAATCCAAAATTTTATTAAAAACAAAAAATGACTTAAATTTAAAAAAAAATGTAATAATAATGGACACATTATACATACTTATGTTTAGTGTTGATTTCAACTATTTAACCTTTCATTATTAGATTGCCTGTAGACATATATCAAACGGCAAAAGTGTCCAAGTTACTTTTAATGATGGAAAAAGGAACTATACCATTAGAATACAAGGGAAAATCACTAGAAGAAATTAATTTGAATTTTAATGTGGAAGAAGTGGAAGAAGATGAATTGGATAAAAATTGTAACGGTTGGTTGTCATACCGACATTTTAACCAACTACTTTCTTTATATTAGAGGTATTTATAAAGTTTTATAAAATATTTCTATATTTTTAGATAAAGAAACTGGTGATACAAATGATAGAAATCCTGGATTTTATGCAACAGAACCTAATATTACTTTAGAGAAAAATCAGAATGGTATGTTGAAAATACTTTAAATTTTATGTACTGTTAGTTTTAGCATTTTAATTTATATTTTATAAGTTATTTTATTTATAACTTATTTATGACTTATTTTTATAAATTCTAGATTTTACTAATACTGAAAATACTGGATATGACGCTAACAGTACTGGTAAGTTAATGATACCACAAATTTCTTTAAAACAGAAACCTAATCATAATTTACTAGGTTCTTCTTCGGATGAAAAAGAAAACGGTACTACTTAAAAAGCGCATCTATTAGTGCATTACATTATCGTATTTTTCAGTTTCTTCAACGAGAAGCCAGCAAAACAAGAATAAAAAAATTAAGAAATGGCAAAGAAATTGTGAGTAAAAAAAAAATGTTATTTTGTAACTTCTAAAAACATTATTTTCAGGTTGGTCCAACAAAGAATTACATTTATTAAAAAAAGAATTTAATTCATATATTAACAAAGGATGTTATCCACCAGGAGAAGATATTAAAGTATTTATTACAAAAACAGGGATTCAAAGAACTATTGTAACCATAAAGTCTAAAATCCAGCATTTAATTAACATAAAAAAAAAATAAAAAAACTTTTGTTTGTTTTTTTTTATTTTTTATACGGTTTGATGTTTTATTAATAAATAATGTACTATTTTAATATTAAAATTTTATTCCCTACTTTTTTTCGCGTTTGAATTACAATAATGAGATTTTCCTGTATAGCAAAGCCCGATATAGTTACTACATGCCAGTGCATTTAATTTTAACTAAACTGTTGAAAAAGCGCTTTAAGTAAGTATGAAACGTGGCATCACTGTTGGAAGTCATAACGATACACTAGTATCTATATATAAGGACGTGACAACGTAGAAGGAACGATTCATATATAAGTTAAATATAAATATTAGAAATTGTTTCCCCTCTTTTGACATTTGGATAAAGCAACTTCCCCTCTGCCCATATATGTTGAAATTTTAACGCTATCACTTCTCCTTCAAGTGGAAGTCAGGTCGCCCAATTTATATAGCGGAAGTGACAGCTTAACAGGCATCACTATATATATATATCTCAATTTTATTTCACAAAATGAAAATGTCCACATCTATTCTAATGTTCCATTATAAGTTTTACTTCATGATTTCCTGATATGGTGAAACAAGCATTAGAATGAAAGCATTTGAGCGAAAATTTCAAGCGATGCCGTTGATGCTCGGATGCGAGGCACCAGGTACGCGGGGGGGGGGGGGGGGGGCGGTTTCCAATGCCAGATTTGGAATCAGCAACCCTAAAAACCCTCGGATAAGATGTCTAGAATCATTTGAGAGTGAATTTCAGAAAAAGCTTCGGAGATGACGTTGCTCAGCCATCCTGAGCTCCAGGTGGGCGGTGAGGCAATTTTGAGGTCATATTCGGGATCAGAGACCTCGAAAACCCCCTTGAACCCGAATTGAGTCGATTCTAGAAGTTTATAACGAAGTTATGAATTTTTTCTATGAAAATATGCATTTTTCAGGGTGCATTTTCGACTGCACAAATGCAATTTCGAAAAAAAACATGATGAAAAGTAGGTACAAAGTTTCCTATTAAACTTAGGAAGCGAATGCAAAAAACCCCATCTCAATCCGTCTTACAACAAAAATTTGGTAGGTTCAGTGCTTTATTTCCTCGACTATTATTTTGTGGGAATGCATTTATTAGGCAGAATAACAATAAGTAAATAAAGATATGATACGCAACTGACTTGTATTTTTGTAGTAGCCGGCTTTCGGAATCATGAGTTGCTCGCCTTCGTAAAAGTATAATTCCTAAGCGACGACTGCGGCGACTGCAGCCGTACGACGCGACGGTAGCCGCGCGACTATGACTCATACCGCTTCGCATGTAAGTTAACGAAAACCATTCCTATGACGCGGCTGGCGCCGCGCGACGGAAGCGGCTCTAGTGAGGCGGCTCAAGCCGTACGACTAGACTGCTAGCATGAGCAGTCTAGTCGTAACAGCCGCGACGACCGCATCTGTGTTTACTGTTTTGGTGATTCTTTTTCTAATAATGAATGACTCTAAACTTATTGAACTAGTGCGTGAACACCCTTGTGTTTTTAATCCAAAGCACCACCTGTACAAAGACGCAAACGCCAGAGAAAACGTATGGAATGAAATTGGTGTTTGGCGTTTAAACCATTTTCAATGCATGATAATATGTAATCAAACTGGACTCTATTCAAATGGAAAAACTTTCTGAACATCGAATCATCCTTTAGAAAATGCCTCTGAATTAAAATGTTTTGAAACCCCTCTTCGCATCTTGATAAGTATAATGGATGTGACTTTTCGATCTTTTTTAACTTGGCCAACAATAACTCCTCTTCCTCTCCTTCTTGCAATAAAATATAGGTTAAGCCCAATACTGATGCATCTGCCATGACGTCCAAGACTACTCTAGTCGCTCTTAAAGGAATGGATCTGTCGGCTACAGCCGTTACTGCTCAGGGCGCGCAACACGCGCGGCTATCGTCGTACGGCTGGAGTCGCCCCAGTCGTCGGTTAGGAATTATACCTTAAGGTGTGGTTTCGCTGGAGCGTCTGCGGCGGCGACTCGCGACTGCGTCCCCAACGTTTTAGGTGCGGACGTTTTCGAACAAGTCGCAGCATCTGCGTCTCGACTGTCCGATATACCTACCAGTCTATGCGTGCAGCTGTGAGACTTATCATTATCACTTTCAACCTTATATCGGGCAGTCGAGACGCAGATGCTGCGACTTGTTCGAAAACGTCCGCACCTAAAACGTTGGGGACGCAGTCGCAAGTCGCCGCCGCCAGACGCTCCAGCGAAACCACACCTTTAGGTGACTACTGACTACGACTGTATTTCATTTTGGCTAGTTTAATCAATTTATTGAATTTACAATCTATTATTCTTATTCTAATCAACTAAATCATACCTACCTATAAGTTTTACCAAAGACTATATTACTAAAACCTAGTTCCTATACCTACAATCATAACTCGTAACGTATATGAGTAGATAAAAAAATTTCAACCACAGATTAACTTTTTTTAGGAAAACTGAACGCGAGGAGTAATGGACTTAACACTTGGCCTTTTCTGGCGACCACATGATCTTGCTACACAGTCGCTTACATACTGAAGAGCAATGATTGATTCCCATTGGCCGATCAATGACAACGCGTCGTCACCGGCCAGAATCCTTTATAAGCGAACAAGTACCAAAGGCGCGAATTCTCATAGAATTCTAATCTCAACCAACTTCAAATCTGTAAATGGCATGTAGGTACTATATACAACATATATGTATGTTGGTTTTTAAGTTTCCGTGGGCGTTGATTATGCTGTTGTCTGTTTTCCGGGTTTTCTCCCACGTTGTTTCTTTCCTTTGGTTCTTGAAAGAACCACTACTTCCATTACGACGTTTCGGCTGGATCACACCAGCCATCTTCAGGTTATTCGAAAACCCGGAAAACAGACAACAGCAACATATATGTATATAACTACCCCCCCCCCCCCCCCCCCCCCGATACAAGCACACCGGATTCTGCACAAATGAGCCATTCCATTGTTTTTCTTTCCACCCTTCAGGGAGCTGGGAGCGGAGAGGGTGACGGAAAATTTATAAATCACGAAAAAATGTTGGAGGAAAAAAAGGTAAAAAAGATCGTTTTTCTCCCCCTTTCCACCCCCAAAAAGGGGTTGCAGTTTGGGGGTGGAAATATTTTCAATTTGAGAATAGTTTTTTATGGAGAATCCAAAGTGCAATAAAAAATAGGTGTTCCCATTTGAGTTTTCAAAACTCACCCGCGCTCCACCCCACAGAGGGGTAAAGGTGATGTTTACGTATCGTGACTCAATAGGTTTCAAAAAATAAAGGAAACGTGTTTTTTCCTTTTTGTAATTGGAGGTGTATATTTTGATTTTAATGGCGTCTCGACGGCGAACGGGTGATCCGATCAAAAAATTTACCAGAGATTTGGAATCAGTAAAGAATTTCCTATAAGATGACACCACTTCTAAACCCTGTAACATCGACCAACGCATATATACACAGACACCCAGACATCTGGACGAATTTAGTAATCAACTTTTTGAAGTTGGTTGAAAATGCTGTTTTCTATTACAATTACAAACCATTACGCACAATTTGTAGTGTATATAACGACGCTGCTAATGATATTGTTATGTAACTAATATATGTTATGGTTTAGAAAATTTGAATTATTGTTGAAAACAATAGAAATGTAGTTATATAATGAAGCCGGCGTTTTTTTTATAAACAATTATTTGAAAAATTACTATCAATGATATAAATTAAGATTCATAGGAGTGAAGCCATTTTTAAACGAGTAGGTATATGTATGCCCTCAGTAGAAGTTTAAAGAAATCAGTACAATAATCTGGAGACAACAATGTTACGTATCGCAATTTATTAATCAGAAAATCAGATACGTTTTTAATGATGAAGATCCTTTTTGTTCTATGTATACCCAGTGTGATTCTAGCAACACTTGCACACGACGATCAGTTTTTACAATTTCCTTCTGATTTTAAGTTTGGTGTTGGTACATCTGCTTTTCAAAGTGAAGGAGGCTGGAATATGAACGGTAAGGGCAGGCAACGTGAAACTCAAGGATAAGTGAAATCATTTACTATTTTAGGCAAAGGGCTACATATTTGGGATACTATCACACATCGAAATTCCTCATTTGTAAAAAATAGTCAAAATGGCGATAAAGCGTGTGATTCTTATCATTTATGGAAAAAAGACGTAGAATTACTAAATAACCTTGGTGTACATTTTTATCGCTTTTCCATATCTTGGTCAAGATTGTTGCCTACAAGTTTTTCAAATTACATTAATGCAGAAGCTGTAGAATATTACAATAATCTCATAAATGAATTATTAAGGTATGGAATCCAACCGATGATTACGCTTTACCATGGAGATTTACCTGAACCTTTGCAAGACATGGGTGGATGGCCCAATCCACTAATAATTACACATTTCGAAAATTACGCAAATACGGTGTTTCGATTATTTGGCGATCGCGTGAAAATATGGATAACATTTAGTGATCCATATGAAATATGTGTCTCGGGGTATGGAACTGGAGAGTTTGCACCTGGAATAAGTTCTTCGGGAATATCTGATTATTTATGTGGAAAAACCATTTTAATGGCTCATGCGAAAGCCTTCAGATTATACAAACGCTTATATCATAAGAAGCAAAAAGGTAATAATATCAATTTTCATAATTACCTATACTAAAAATTTTTATGAGAATTACATGATGTCATACAATTTTCGATAAAAGAATAGTTCAAAACAAGCAAATACAACAATAATCACAAAAACTTTGTACGCGCGAAAGCAAACTAAATTTGTCAAAGTACATATAGGTATTGTATTTCCCTACGATTTTAAAAATGAGATCGTCGAACGAAGATATTTGTGTCTATACATTATGACGTCATGTAGTTCTCATAAAAATTTTACTCTACTCATAGATGACCTGGTGAACTTCGTATCACCTAAAAATGACAGCTGTTAAGTTGGACAGTAATAACGTTGCGCTTCTGTTTGCAATGTTTACTGATAAAATCAAAACTCCATAACAATAACATGGTATCTTTGAAAGCCAGAGGGACGACGTCCTAAAATTCTAGGGCTTCAATTCATGGCTTTAAACCTTCCTATGGTTAACCTGAACTACTATGCAAAATTGTAGGTCAATCGAGCTTCTACGTTTCGAGTTTTTGTGTGACTAACGCACTGCAATTTGACTTTTATAATACGTAGGTAACGTAGGTATATTGTGCAAACTGTAATCGTAGTTAACAACATTCAAATCAACATGTAGAGTAGTTTCAAAATCTCGTGGCACTCGAGATGCGCGGCGGATTTTGAAATAATTTCGAAAAAAATAGGCACGACGTTACATGTCGAGAAACATCGGTAGGTAAAATGCCATCCAAAACATGTAGAGAAAATAAATATAGGTTTAATTATTTATAGAACTTCATATTAGTATCGTAGTATCGCTTTTAAATAAATGCCACCGCGCATCTCGAGTGCCACGAGATTTTGAAACTACTCTACCTACTGTTCGTCGAGATCGAGTAACTCGTGAACCTTCTCTTTCGATTCTCGCTGCATGTTGGTCTTCTGATTCTGATACGAGCGATTGCGTAGCACGTAAACGTCATCTTTCCATTTTTGCCGCATGTTGATCTTCAGATTCTGATGCACGTGAATGTTCAATTCGAAAACGATCTGCTTCATTGCTCATTTTTTAAGAAGCTCGCTTGAATTCGCTTATTTCCACATGCTGCGCTGGTAGATCTACTAAGTGACGAACATTTGGGAAGTATATATATATCTTTTGATGAAGCAATTAACACTACGCATTCATAACCAAATTACTGCATAATTTGAAAAATTACTGTTTGCACTGTAAACTTTTCATTTTGTCTTTTGCCAATTTTGAAATTATGTTGAATAGAGAACTTGCACATGTCTTGAATATTAATAAATCTGGTATATAATGTAAGTAACAAGTTTATAGAGAACTGTTGTTAATTATTTCAATTTAAAACTTTATATTTATTGAGATATTAAGGGTTGAAAATATAAGAAGGGGAACAGCATATCACGTGCGCGAATACACTCCAACGGTTGGTCCACGTCACACGATCTTAAATGTCACAAATCAGCTGGCCCGAAGCCACAGTATACGTCATTCGTAAGACGGCGAAAACTGTCGAAACCATTATAACGTCGAGAAGTACTACTTTTCATCGCGCGCCTGTGTTTAATACAGGCACTGGCAAGCCATGAAAAGTAACTTCTCCGCCAAATAAAATACTTCAAACTTCCGCAAATTTACCCAAAACATTTATTTTTAAATGGTTTTAAGGGATATTATTAGCGGCGTTCGTTAATTATTTACAATGGAATCAGGTTATATAAAAGCACAATCCGATAATTTGCCAAAATGTTATCTAATCGAATAAAATGTTGAGCATTTTACATGTCTCTCTACGCATAATTTTACACCATAAATTTCGTAACTTTTCTATGGAGTAAACATATTTTATCTGGCGTTTTAACTGTTGTATTTGTACACAAAAGTATTACACAGTATTTGTAAGGCATTTTTCTAACAGAGCGACAGGGCTAGTAACTACAATGGCTAAAAACAATATCGTTTCAATGCATTTTCTTTACGCGCTTGACAAATTGAGTCGTGTGACGTCACACCCAAAAGCGCGCGTTCTAGCAGCGTTTCGGCGTAAATTCAAATCGTTAAATTCAATCAAAATTTTCACCAGTTTTTTGGAAGCTCATATGGGAATGTCATATATCAAAATGTTTGTAATTTTTTGTACTTTTTTTTAATGCAATAAACAAAAACACGTGCAAGTTCTCTATTGTTGAACCATAGAAATAATTGTTGAATGTACACGCACGAAAACTTACACGACACGCGCGACACCTACTGTAAGTTAATTGTACTATGCCTATAACCTTCGCACCACAGAATAAAGCACGTGATTCGCACAGACAAAGTTTTATCGTAATCGGACGAACGGTATGGCAGCGCAGAAAATACGGGCAAACAAACATTGATTTTTATATATTAGATGATGCAATCAATTGTATTTCAAATATGCTACTTTCTATCTATACAGGGTGATTCGGGAGGAAATGGAAATATTTTAAAGACATGTCCAGGAAGCTAAAATAAGCAAAATAAGCTCATATGTTCAAATCCGATTTTCATTTGTTTCAGAGATAATTAGGATTTTCTTCTTAAAATGTTAATCGAGTTAAATTTGACAACGTTGTCCTAAATGCCAATTTGAAACAAAATATTAATTAGGTAAATGTCATAAAAAGTGAAAGCTGTAGTTGCTTTACGAGATTATAAAACAATGAACTGTATACTACGTACCTATACAGTTCATTGTTATAAAATCACTTTTGTGATAAAAATGCCTCATATCTTCAGTCATAGAGAATATGCAGATATGGTGTTTGTGGACAGCAAAGAGTGATGATTTCGACGAACGGATATTTTCCTTTGGTTTACAAGGAATTTGTTACTGTGGCTATGGGTGGGCGATAATCGATTTATCGATTAATAAAAAAATAATCAAAAAATCGATTTTTTCAAAAGCAAATAATCAATTTTTTCGATGAATCAATTATCTGCATGATCTGCAGTTAAGGAAGCTCTATGTTGATATGTTGTAAACAGTTAGTAGACTGTTCTTTATACGAGTTTTTCCTTTCATCAGTATCTTATTTGGAACTAAGTTCGCGATAAAAAGCATACCTACTATAGTCGTAGCGGTACATCGAGAAAATCGCAAATGTCTGTCAAATTGTGCGGGAAGTGTGAAATTAGGTACACTTATTAATTAGATCAAAATAAACGATTTGATCCGCAGCACCCCTATTTTCAACCCTTAGTTTTTAAAAGTGCCCCGTATTTAGCTTTTTCCATCCCCTAACGATAACTCCTTTGTTTACAACTTTTAGAAAAAATTATAAGTTTTAGGAATTCTTATAAGGAACATTTTATATAAGGATAAAATTTTCACAAATATCAACCCTTATCGAGATATATGGAAAAAAATGATTTTTGCAGTTTCATTACAAAATCGGTCATAGTTTTCTTGTTTATCGTATCTCAGAAAAATTATTCAAGTAAAATATGTAGATATTAATATGATCAATATTTTAGGTATAAATAATATTTTCACAGAAAGCAACCCTTAACAAGTTATTTCGATATTTCTGAAAGTAAGCAACCTTTAAGTATGAAATCGCTCGTATCTTTTTTATTTGTAACTTATGAGAAAAAACATGTGAATAAATATGATAGAAAATTATCTTTGGGCATTTTATGTTGGTATGAAAATTTCTCAAAACTCAACCCTTAACGAGATATATCGAAAAAACCAGAAACTGTCAATTTTCACATAAAATCGAGCATAACTTTTCTTTCACTACAATGACATTATTGTTGTATAATTCGGTAGGTATATGGATGTAGAAAATATAAGTAAGGGGTAATTTTTTTACAAAAACTCACCCTTAGCGAGATATTTTGACAAAAACAAACTTTCGGCACTTTTTAGAAAAGTTTTCGTAACTTTTTCAATTACAATGGTTAATATTATTTCTTCGCGGTTAATAATAGCCAATTACAGTGTATTTCATGAAATCATAGTGATTTTGCACCATATCACACTGGTGCGGGAATTTTCAAAGTACAAAGTGTAGGGTTTATTCGCGGTAACATAATTAAAAAGAAACAATCTAATTGTACCCAAAATGCAAACATAGGTCGATTTTTATATCAAGGAAGACATATTTTGATGTTATTTTCTTGGGGGTGGTTCTCACCTCCAGCGCTTCACAGGGGGTGACATTGAAATTTCGTCGCGGCGTACGGTTTCGCTCGGGTGTCGCATCTCCTTTTTAGTCTTCTATTTGGTTGTTCTCACTGAAATACGAGTCGGTGAGACAATACTAACTTGCTGTTGAAGTACTTACCTTTTATTTTCGCATGTAAAATGTCTAAAGGAGATGCGATACCCGAGCGAAACCATACGCCGCGACGCCCGCGACGTAACGAGCTCGCGTACTTAAGCCAAATGTGTTTAAATAAAAATTTCAGTATTTTACTTAGCTACTGATAGAAATAAAGTGAAAAAAATGCAAAAATGAAAAGGCCAAGGAATTAGCTTTCCAATGATGTATCACATAACCCGCCTTCCTATTTGAAATTTCAATGTCACCCCCTGTGAAGCGCTGGAGATGAGAACCACCCCCAAGAAAATAACATCAAAATATGTCTTCCTTGATATAAAAATCGACCTATGTTTGCATTTTGGGTACAATTAGATTGTTTCTTTTTAATTATATTACCGCGAATAAACCCTACACTTTGTACGTTGAAAATTCCCGCACCAGTGTGATATGGTGCAAAATCACTATGATTTCATGAAATACACTGTAATTGGCTATTATTAATCGCGAAGAAATAATATTAACCATTGTAATTGAAAAAGTTACGAAAACTTTTCTAAAAAGTGCCGAAAGTTTGTTTTTGTCAAAATATCTCGCTAAGGGTGAGTTTTTGTAAAAAAATTACCCCTTACTTATATTTTCTACATCCATATACCTACCGAATTATACAACAATAATGTCATTGTAGTGAAATATAGAAAAGTTATGCTCGATTTTATGTGAAAATTGACAGTTTCTGGTTTTTTCGATATATCTCGTTAAGGGTTGAGTTTTGAGAAATTTTCATACCAACATAAAATGCCCAAAAGATAATTTTCTATCATATTTATTCACATGTTTTTCCTCATAAGTTACAAATAAAAAAGATACGAGCGATTTCATACTTAAGGGTTGCTTACTTTCAGAAATATCGAAATAACTTGTTAAGGGTTGCTTTCTGTGAAAATATTATTTATACCTAAAATATTGATCATATTAATATCTACATATTTTACTTGAATAATTTTTCTGAGAAACGATAAACAAGAAAACTATGACCGATTTTGTAATGAAACTGCAAAAATCATTTTTTCCACATATCTCGATAAGGGTTGATATTTGTGAAAATTTTATTCTTATATAAAATGTTCCTTATAAGAATTCCTAAAACTTTTATTAATATAATTTTTTCTAAAAGTTGTAAATAAAGGAGTTATCGTTAGGGGATGGAAAAAACTAAATACGGGGCACTTTTGAAAACTAAGGGTTGAAAATAGGGGTGCTGCGGATCAAATCGTTTATTTTGATCTAATTAATAAGTGCACCTAATTTCACACTTCCCGCACAATTTGACAGACATTTAGATGTACCGCTACGACTATAGTCGTAGATGTTAGTACTCAAGGTTTATTAAGACTTAATAAACCTTGGTTAGTACTTACCTATCCATTTCATTGTAAACTCATTCATAGAAATAGTGCGAATTTTTAAAAAATTGATTAAACAACCGATTATTAAAATTCGATTACCAAATAATCTATTACGTAAAGGTGTAATTTCGTTGCGACGTCCAGCGGTCGCGTCCCGCGGCTGCGGCTGGCAGTAAAAAGGTGTGGTTTCGCTGGAGCGTCTGGCGACGGCGACTCGCGACTGCGTCCCCAACGTTTTAGGTGCGGACGTTTTCGAACAAGTCGCAGCATCTGCGTCTCGACTGTCCGATATAAGGTTGAAAGTGATAAGTCCCACAGCTGCGCGCCTAGACTGGTATATCGGGCAGTCGAGACGCAGATGCTGCGACTTATCACTTTCAACCTTATATCGAGCAGTCGAGACGCAGATGCTGCGACTTGTTCGAAAACGTCCGCACCTAAAACGTTGGGGACGCAGTCGCGAGTCGCCGCTGCCAGACGCTCCAGCGAAACCACACCTTAAAGGTTACGCTCCAGCGTAAGCGGGCTAGGTTGTGACGCGGCAGGAGTAAATATGGACTGAACATATGTTATAAAATTATCGACCATATTTAGAACTGAGTTAATGAAACTGCACACTTAAAACCACCGTTGAAGAAAAACCATACATTTTTCGAAAGAAGTGAAGAATATTTTAAGGGGATCAGGATAAAAGACAGACACCTGTTAGTTACCGGAAGGATATACGTAGCTAATCAAGATTTAAGGAGAAATCGCCCAGGACCTAAATCTAGAGATATTCAGAAAAGAAAGTATCATCATTTCATCATTCATCAAACAAATCAGCGATCACGGACGTTAACGACAAAGTTAAGTACAGTACTAAAACTGTAGTAAGGTCCAAGTAACCCTGCTAAAAATTGTTTGGTAAATCAGTCACTTTTGGAATGTTAATTATATAATTACATATACAGGTCGCACAATTTAAGATGATTCGGGTCGCGCAGATACGTCATCGCGTTCGGGAACAATCGTCAAGTACAACAGCTTAAAATTACTGAAATTCTCGAATTGCCGCGGGTTGAATATTTGAAAACGGACGACTGCGCATATGACCTCCAAATCATCTTAAATTGTGCGACCTGTACATAATTAATTATCATATTTACATGTACATACATATGTATAGGTACAGGAGAATTAAGTTGAGACAAGAATTCAATACTTATTTCAAATACAACGCAACGCGGGTCGGCGCTGTGTCATTATCAAGAAACAATGATGTATTATACCTATTAAAATTAGTTTAAATTTGTTATTGTGTAAAACGGCGATAAATTACACTCACAAAAAAAAGATCAAATCAGAGGAGAGGTGTGAGCTAACTACTCTAAACGTCGCCTGGTTATGCTTGTTAAAAAAATTGAAATAAAAAAGTCCACTTAAATATCAATTGCCCATAATTTCAAAATTACCCCTAATTTTGAAATAAAATAACAGAAATTGGGCCATTTAAAAATTAATATTAAAAAAGTCCAATTAAATATTAATTGCCCGCGATTTCAAAATTACCCCTAATTTTAGTTGGGGAAAAAAAAAACGGAATAATTCTCTATCGATTTGCACTAGTACTTTTTTTCTTAACATCTAATTTATAGATGTTAGGAAAAAAGGTACTACTATCGGAGTAAAAATACAAGGCCTCTGACTTTAACTGGTCATAACGAAAAAACTGAGGGGTGAAATTTCTTCATTTTTGGGCAGTACATGAGTCATTTATATATGCTTAGCATGTGTAAAAATCAAATTGGTAGAATCAGTTGTTTAACTTTTACTTTAATTAACAGCAATAAAAACGCTGTATTTAGTATTTTCCTGGCTGACGGTCAGTTTTAACTTATCATAAAATTGTTATTGTTTCATAAATTGTTACCAAATTTACAAATGTTGTAGCACACATACTTCTGAAAAGTCGACAGCAAATAAATATTGATTATTCATATAATTAACTGGTTTTATAAGCCCTAACCGAAAATGTGCTATTTTGCAATATACGGTAACTGAAGAAAAAATTCTTGTTTTAAATGCTAAATTTGTATTACTCAAATCGAGCTGCATTATTGCTTTATTGAAAACAAAATTTGTTTTCTTGTAATTCAAAGTAAAGGTTATAATTATCGCGAAAGAAAGACGCACATATTCCCGCGAGAGGTAATCTACCACATCGTAAATCGTGAGCGGCAAACCACAACAATGTGATTATTCTTTAGCATTGTAGAAAACCATGCGCTTTATAGCAATAGTGTACGACACCATCGTCCAGCCCGTGCCGCACTTCGCCGCGCAAACCCAATCATCCATCCTTTTTTCCAAATTTCTTTTAAACAAAACATGTATACATGGCATTATTTTTGTGAATCGTGTTAGACCACAATATAATTGCTTTAACCTTGTTATGTTACTGTCAATATTATTAATATCGAACGTTCAGGTACTGAGTTACACAAGATGTCGTTTTTTCATTATAGCTTTAAGACTAATAAACCAATTGGCCTCAAAAGCATCTCACACCGACAATAAAGTATACACTTGACAAATACATAAGTATCTACCACTCAGTTTCAATAATATAGCCTAATTAATTTTTAAAGTCGAGCGCTTGTGCGATTTTAGTCATAATTAGCGCTTTTTCGCACATAAATTAATACAGAAAATTAACGATGTGTTGCAAAAATCTAAAACTGTACACGTTTTTGTAGGAATAAATGATCTTTTAAATGCACTTTATTTCATTAAATTATGATTGCTAATTACTGAGATAGAAGCTTCTAAAGTCAGAAGCCTTGCATTTTTACTCCGATAGTAGTGCAAATCGATAGAGAAGTAAAAACTACATTAGAAACAGTTGAAAGAAATTGAGGGTGCCATATAAAGAAATGAGTTTCAGCAATTTGAAAAATTTGAAAATTAGCGCTCTCGTACAAAAAAAGTA
Organism: Pyrocoelia pectoralis; assembly: GCA_036250285.1. Taxonomy (NCBI): domain Eukaryota; kingdom Metazoa; phylum Arthropoda; class Insecta; order Coleoptera; family Lampyridae; genus Pyrocoelia; species Pyrocoelia pectoralis. The sequence continues at coordinate 53,081,472 of CM070074.1, forward strand.
TGGGAAATTAAAAAAATCTTTTGGACTACTTAAGTACTTCTGACCTTCATATATCTACGAATTTACAAAAATAATTTCCAAAATGTCAAAAAAACACCACTTTTGTGACCATTTCTTTTTGATGCTACATTTTTAAAGAAATTGCTCTAAAATAGCAACGCCGCATTCAATTTAAAAAATTTAAAAAGTATTTTTCATCTAAATTAAGCCTTCATCGAACAGCATAAAAAATTGATTACATGAAGGGAAAAAAATACAGGGTGTAGCATTTAAAAAAAAGTGACATTTTCCTGCCACGTGAAAATGCAACATACTGTAGATATAAAAATATTTTTAAAAAGTGCGCAACTCAAATCAAAGCAACTTTTATTTGAAACTTTTCTGTATCTTCAACCCACATTGAGTTATCGACCGATTACGGAGCAGTGGGACACCCTGTATATAATCCTTGGCATCGGTTGGCATATATCGATCAAAAATTTCATTTATTCATTTCATAGTGCATGGTCCACAGTCAATTCGATCTGATCGTTTAATTTATTATCGATTTTTGGTGCGTTTTGATAAACTAACACGTGGTATACATGTTTATACAGAAACACTAAGGGAGTCAATATTTTATTGAATTTGGTTCTTCAAATGCTGACAGTCAAAGATATGCGAGCAAGTCAAACTAACGAGCAACACGAAGCGCGAAATGAAGTTGAACGGAATCGATGGAATCGAAATCAACAACGTAGAAATGTTGCGTTTAATCCCCATCGAGCTGCAATCAATTATAACGTGGCAATCGATTATAGTTCACAGCAAATCGTTGCTATTGGACCAATGAACGTTGTGTGTCCACATTGAAAGATATTTAAGTTTAAAAACGAAGCCTCTGGATGATCAATTTTAGGTGGTACGACGTTCACCGGGAGATCTAGTTTTAAATAATGTCAAGAACTTCTTGAATTTTTTTATAATCACTTGTTACATACAATATGTACACTGTGGCCCGAAATAAAGGAGTACATTTTTTAATCTGAAATAACTTTTTTGTTTTTAGGGCGATTTATTTTCTTTTTACAGGGTTAATACCTCAGCATGTCCCCAATATGAGTGCAAATTTTGGTATAAATAAAATGTACAGGGTCGGACTTACAATTTTTTTTCTTTAATGGTGCATTTGTGATCGTTGCAAATGAAACATGTTTTAGCTAAATTTGAACTGATATGCTCTTTCGGTAAGGTAAGTACCCAGAAGACTTCCGTATAAACGAAATTCTCCGAAATTGTAGGATTTGCGAAATATCATTTTTTATTTAAATGGTACTAAGTACGCGCATTAGCCATAAACTAAAGAAAAATACCGAATTTTAATATTTATGTAAATTTAAATGTTTTTCTAATATCTTCACTAAAACGGAAGCTTCTTAGCACTAAATTACATCTTTCCTGCCATTTCTTCGAACGAATGCAGTTTGTATGGAACAACTTTGAACAGCGTACAATAAATGGGGCCATCAATTTATGGCGCAGAAGGCTACAAGAAGTCGTGAACAATCATGGTGGCCACATTCATAATATTTTACTTTAAGTTATAAATTATGTAGCTAATTTTCTTAGTTATAATTTGTGTTATTTAATAAAATGTATTATTTCCTTATTTCAATAAAAAAATGATAATTCGCAAATCCTACAATTTCGGAGAATTTCGTTTGTACGGAAGTGTTCTGGGTACTTACCTTACCGAAAGAGCATATCAGTTCAAATTTAGCTAAAACATGTTTCATTTGCAACGATCACAAATGCACCATTAAAGAAAAAAATTTGTAAGTCCGACCCTGTACATTTTATTTATACCAAAATTTGCACTCATATTGGGGACATGCTGAGGTATTAACCCTGTAAAAAGAAAATAAATCGCCCTAAAAACAAAAAAGTTATTTCAGATTCAAAAATGTACTCCTTTATTTCGGGCCACAGTGTAGATATAGCTATATGATGCGTCTGTGGGATTTTTCAATAAAAGATGATGACAATGATAAGTTACGTTAAACCACAGCTGATGTATAGATACTACATCTTGCGAAACTGTAATCAAAACTCAATTAATCGATTGTAATTGATTATATTCCATAATTCAATATTTTTTCCCAGCGCTAGGCAATGACTCGTGTCCATAATAACCACAAATTTGCTTTAAACGCAGGTAAAATCGGAATCTCGGTGAAGGCAGCATGGTACGAACCCAAAACTAATGCACATGAAGATAAACAAGCCGCTGAACGCGCTCTTGAAATGACTGTGAGTATTGAAATGCTTCTGCACCGATTGGAAATTTTGTTTGCAGTTTGGTTGGTGGGTAAATCCCATATTTTCCAAATCAGGAGATTATCCACCTTTAATGAAAGCTCGTGTAAAGCTAATGAGTCACTGGCAAAACTTTTCTACAACAAGACTATCCGTTCTCAGTAAAGATGATATTAAATTCATTAAAGGATCGGCTGACTTTTTGGGCCTTAATTACTATACATCACATATCACTAGCAACAATACCAGTTCTACACATCTAACGGTCTCATTTGATAATGATTTGAACATCAAGAAAGAATATAATCCCGAATGGACACCGTCTGCATTGCCAGATTTGAGGAATTCTCCCAGTGGATTACGGAAAGTACTGAAATGGATAAAATATAATTATAAAAACCCCGAAGTATATATAACTGAAAATGGTTTTGCAGATCATGGGGAGGTAAATGACACTAACCGAATCAACTACCTAAGGGTAATTATTTTCATTCTTACTACAATTACTTTTAACAATAATTGTTTTAGGCTCATCTTGTAGAAGTCCAGAAAGCTACAGTAACAGATCGGTGCAAAGTTAAGGGTTACTCGGTTTGGTCTTTAATGGACAATTTTGCGTGGAGATACGGATATACGTAAGAACTTGAATGAAAGAGAATAAGACGGTTTCAATACTCTTCATTTCAGAATAAAATTTGGATTGTATTCGGTAAATTTTATGGATCCATTTAGAGTGAGAAGTCCTAAAGCTTCTGCAGAATTTTATAAAAATGTTATTGATGCAAAAGCAATAACGCCTCAAGAACACAAGTAGATCAAAAATATTGAGACACCATCTCAAATATTTTTACTACTACTAACGGCTTTGAGGGGTAGACAATATAACAACTGCATGGATTCTTATGGATTTTGAGGGGTAGTTTAAGTAAAGCAACGCACCACACCTATTAGTTTAAAGTTTAATATTCACTTAACGACACACTTTGTAGTTTTACTATTTTTTGTCAATTATAATTCTGGCAGAATAAATTGCATAGCTTAAGGGATGTACCGAGAAAACTCACTCTAAAACCTAACGGTGTTTCATTTAGTGTGTCAATCTTTGACAATTTGATGAACTGAGTTTACTCGCGCTTTTATTCGGCACATTAGTTACCTTTATAGTTTTGTTGTCCATCCCTCTGTACATACGTCCGTGTGCGCGATAACTGTTTTTGGAAGCGGTCAATCCTTTCGAAATTTGGTACGGGTTCTTTTTGGATTAAGAATGTAAGTTATTGACGATTTTGATCAAAACTTGTCAAAAATCGTTATTTATGCACCAATTTCGTTGGGAGAAAATATATCCAATCGCTGCCCAATAAGTAAATTTTGTATTTCTAAGTAATAATTAGTAAGTCGAATGTACTAATTTAAAAGCATAATTTCAACATTTTTAAGTCACTTTATTACTATCTAGAGTCCAAAGTGCGTTCTGCTGGGGCCAACTTCACGAATGTCTTAAGGCATAGGTAGAGAAATGGTTAAATCTATTTGTATTTCTAAGTAACAATCAGTAAGTGGCATGTACTAAGTTGTAAGCATAATTTCATAAATTGTAACCCAATCACAGTGTTTCCTAAGGATAAGGATTTAAGGAAGGAATGACACTCGTGAAGGCCATTAACAAATAGCATATGATTGAGATTACGTTTGCTATCGACAGGGAGTAACTGCATACCTTATTGATGAACTTTTTAATATTGTATATAATATAAAAGTACCTAGGTTCACTGTTCACTCAATAAATGTATTTTTAAAAAGGTTACTTACTTATAAATAACAAACAAATACACTGGGAAAGATTGCGGTCGTTCAATCTCAATAAATCGGTACATTATTGGTTAATAGGTATGAATGACTAAATAGCGGTCCTTTAACCTCTATAGTGTGTAGTGGTGTCAGGTATTAAGCGATAGTGAAATTTATTGTAAAGAACAAAGCTTTCCAATTCCAGGTATCGTGTTTGTAAATATTAAGCCCCTTTCAGCGCTTATACATTCATACTATGAGATATTTAGATAAAAATGAAAACTTTCCGCCTCGGCCGCCGTACATCGCCGCCGTATGTCGCCGCGGTACCGCCGTATACTGTACAGGGCGGAGCTCAATTTTAATGAGAAAATCACTGGCGCAAACAGAGTTCAGCTATCTTTAATCGTTTGGACGCTAGGGGGCGTTTCTCGAATTTGGTCGATTTTTTTAATGCTCCATAACTTTCTTATTTTTAAAGATAGGTGATTTTGGAAAAATCTTTCTTAGAGCACTTTTTTGCGTACAATCCATCGCGATAAACAGTTTTTATACAGGGTGTTTGGTTTGTTGTGTGCAACCCTAAACTACATTTTTTCATACGGACTACCCCATATATTTTTGGGTTTTTGAAAAGAGAGTGAAATTTCCTAAATTTTGATGTATCACATGTTATAGATATGTTGAATATTATTTGCAATATTGCATCTTATACATTGTTATTTCTAATTAAAAATATTTGGAGTTAATACAAATTTTCAGATAACTAAGACATTATCGTTTTAAATCATACTGCCGTCTTTTGTTAACAATGGAAACCTAGATGTCTACAAACAAAATATTTTAATGTTGGCATAAAAATAATATTTAACAGAAATATAACAAGTGATACATCAAAATTAGGAAATTTCACTCTCTTTTCAAAAACCCAAAAATATATAGGGTGGTCCGTATGAAAAATGTAGTTTAGGGTTGTACATAAAAAACCAAACATAAAAACTGTTTATCGCGATGGATTCTACGCAAAAAAGTGCTCTAAGAAAGATTTTACCAAAATCACCTATCTTTAAAAATAAGAAAGTTATGGAGCATTAAAGAAATCGGCCAAATTCGAGAAACGCCCCCTAGCGTCCAAACGATTAAAGATAGCTGAATTCTGTTTACACCAGTGATTTTCTTATTAAAATAAAGGGTGTTGCCATAAGAAAGTGTCCAATTTGAACCACCCTGTACATCCTTTATAGTTTGTCGAGTTTTGCATTGTTTGACCTAAGTTCTCTATTTAATCTATTAATGCAAGATTCTCAGTACTACTTTAAAGTTCCTTTCGTCCTTTGAGTTGTAAGTATGAAACTGCCCTGGTGGTCACCGAACCGCGGAAGACTGCCGTATACTGCGCGGCCGCCGTACGGCCGAGACGGTCGCGGTAACCGCCGTACACTGTTTGACCTAAGTTTTGAATTTAATGTAATAATGCAAGTTTTTCAGTACTACCTTTCCGTCCTTTGGCTTGTAAGTACGAAACGGCCGCGGCCCCTGTAGCAGCTTTTACCGCCGCCGCGTATACGGGAGTTCGGCGGCCGCTGCGAAAAGTTTTCATTTTTATCTAGATATTTTACGAGTATAATATGAATGTATAAGCACGGAAAGAGGCCTGGAATGGGGTGGTTTGTTATTTACAATTTTACTATTGGTTAATACCTCTCACCACTGCACTATACAGGGTGAGTTTTTTTTCATTATTTGTATGGGGATCTCGGAAACCATAAGAGTTACACATTTGCTTAAATGGGGAAAGATTTGCTTCTTTGGAAGACTAATCTAGATACGCTTTTGTTGATTTAAGAAAACGCATGGCTTACTAGATATTTGTAAAAAAGTAAAATTCTCCAAAATCGTTTCAGCCCTTTAATTCGTTTATTTCTAAAGATAGACAAAAATTGTTCAAATACAATTTGTAGACAATTTTGTACCGAATAACGTCACCGTACTAGTTTTTTAATTTTGCTTAGCATTTTGAGGTTATGAAGCAAAGTTGGATTTTTTTAAATGGAAACAATAGTTGGCTATGTCGTATTTTAATAGTGCATTTTTTTCTGATTGTAATGATATAAGGGTTGTATCACTTATTTTGATAAATAAAGGTACAATACACGTTTTCCTATTATTAGGTCTACCAAAAATCACATCCTGCCATGGAAAACAAAAGAAATTTACAGTAAGTGTTCGAAATGTACACAATTATTATCGACACACCTTTAGACTTTTTTGTATTTGGAGGAATAAAAGATGCAGGAGCTGCAGGAAGTTGTTATTAATGCGTTTAGCGGATTAGATGTAAATGGGCGTAAAATTGGGAAAGCGGTTAACTCCGTGTTGAAAAGGTGTCACAATGTGTGTCGATAATAATTTCTTTTGTTTTCCATGGCAGGATATGATTTTTTGTAAACCTAATAATAGGAAAACGTCTAGATATTGTGCCTTTATTTATCAAAATAAGTGATACAACCCTTACATCACTACAATCAGAAAAAAATGCACTATTACAATACAACATAGCCAACTATTGTTTCCATTTAAAAAAATTCAACTTTGCTTCATAACCTCAAAATGCTAAGCAAAATTAAAAAACTAGTACGGTGACGTTATACGGCACAAAATTATCTACAAATTGTATTTGAACAATTTTTGTCTATCTTTAGAAATAAACGAATTAAAGGGCTGAAACGATTTTGGAGAATTTTACTTTTTTACAAATATCTAGTAAGCCATGCGTTTTCTTAAATCAACAAAAGCGTATCTGGATTAGTCTTCCAAAGAAGCAAATCTTTCCCCATTTAAGCAAATGTGTAACTCTTATGGTTTCCGAGATCCCCATACAAATAATGAAAAAAAACTCACCCTGTATAGTGATTAAAGGACCGCTAGATAAATGGGGATCTAATAAATTAGTCCAATGTACCGATCAATTGTTTATTTTTGTGGATTGAACGACCCAAATCCTTGCCAATGTATTTGCTTGTTGTAATTAAGTAAAGTACCTTTTTAAAAACATTTCTTGAGTGAATATTCTATTATACAGTATTAAAAGGTTCATCAATAAGGTATGAAGTTATTCTCTGTCGATGGCAAACGTAATACAATGTTGTGTTCCACTGGTAATTATACAATTCTTCTGCACTACTTATTGTCGTGTTTATTTTGAATATAAAATAGTTTTTACATAAATGATAGATGAACATCAATTACGAACTAGGCATGAATAATGATAATCAATACTTCTTAATTTTCCTGCTTAACAATTATATATAGAACTTTACAATCGTTTTGATTATTATACAAATACAAATACAGATAATTATACTTTCCCTAAATATCGATATGGTTAATTTGTTTGTGGTTAAAGGTTTAGTTAGTAATTAAACAATTTGAATCATGACTTCAATAATAATTAGTATCTACTTATCTAATAGGGTATCTAACAACAATCATATGCTATTCGTTATAATGGGCAGCCTTCGCGAGGGTTATCCTTAATCCTCAGAAAAACACTGTGATTGTGTTATAAATTATGAAATTATGCTTACAACTTAGTACATTCGACTTATTAATTATTGTTACTTAGAAATACAAAAGATTTAACCATTTCCTTCACACGATTTTCTAATTATTGACGCAACGATAATGTTTTTATTCAAATGTAGAATTTCCACTCAATTTTTTGAAAATAAATTGAGTGATACACTTCGTTAGTTCGTTAGTACTTTCTAATAACATAATTCGTAAACTACAAATTAAAGCTTAATTTGAAATTTGTGTGCATTGCATGTATAGGTAGTATTTAATGGACCTAACTTAAACTTACTCTAACTTTAGTTTGCGCCATTGTGATTGGGTTACAAAAAATGAGATTATGCTTACAAATTAATACATACAACTTACTAATTATTACTTAAAGATACAAACAAATTCAACCATTTCTCTATGTTTTGGGACATTCGTGAAGTTCCAAAGCGTATTTTGGGCTGTAGGTAGTAATAAAGTGACTTACACATTTTGAGAATATGCTTACAAATTGTTACAAATCAATTACTAAATATTGATTTTAAAAAAATATTGTTCCTCAAAGTGGTGCGGCTTCCGAGAAGTTGCCGCACAACAGTTTTTTTAAATGTAAAGGGCCCATTCACGTTGAGATTGGTATCGATACGTGTATCGCGACATGCAGCGATACATGTGTCTGAGATTTGTCGCAAACTGAGAGCTCCATTCACACTGAGATTTGTAATGAACTAATGATACTAGTTTTCGAAACGTGCATACATATTTCGAGTTTTTCATAATGTAGAAGTGAAATGGTTCCTCCTCAACCTGTTGTAATAGCAGCTTTATCAGTAGTATTAATAGAGTGCCTACAAGAAAACCGGCGACGAAAGAGAGTATGGACAAAATTATTATTGCTTGATACCGAAGATGTTTATTTTCATAGTCTGTTGATTTAGAATTCCACAAACATGGATATAAGTTATAACATAAGCATTGAGGAGGTCCTCAAAAAATTCACGATTTTCCGCCATACCTCTGCAATAACTAATTGCAAAACTACTGTATTTTACGATACCTATTATGATACCAGCACATATACGTCGAGACATGTCGCAGTTGCACGGTCGCCGTCATGAGGTGTGACAAACAACGAGACAAACTGAGACTGCGATCTGATACTTCCACATACACGTCGAGATCTGTCTCTCGATACTGATACTTGCGACATGTATCGATACCAATCTCAACGTGAATGGGGCCCCGTTTGATTACAAATTCTGGCAACTTGATTACAAATTCTTACAAATGACTTACTATAATCTAATGATGCTACTAACATTTTGATATTGCAGGATAATGGGCTACCGAGAATTTAGCCCCAAAAACTGGGTTTTTGTTAAAATAAATTTCAAATTCACGTACAAATTTAGATTTTCAGCTTACAAATACACAGCAACAAATTGAATATAAATTCGGAATATGGGGGGTTAACTTCACGCACACGAAAATTTTAGGCTTAGAGAAATTTCATTCGGAATAATCGTTTTGGAATCTGTTAGATTTCATATCTTTTATTTATAAAATTTAGAGTAGGTACTTTCTCTCAGGTTCGCCGACGAGAGGCGATTTTGAAGAAATAAAGATGTACCTAGCAGTTAAATTAAACGGTGAGAAGTTGATTTAAACATTTGGTGTCAAAACAATCAATAATTATTTATTTGTGCGACAGGTGTAAAAGATACTCCAATTATTGAACACGTACGTATTGTGTTAATAGTTAGATTTATTTTTATTACGGAAGCAAAGCTCAAAATCAAACATTTCCGTATGCCGTTAATGGTTAGGTACGTACATCATAAAATAAATTTTACGAGCACACGAAATTGGTTTCATTATTGACTTTTGTAACAGTTTGTAGTATAGGAATTTTTAATAGGGCGTGTGCCCTACTCATTTTAGTTATAGTAGTGTGCTAGATAGAAAATGAAATACACCCACCCCTTTTGAGGGCGCGAGCCGCACGCCGAGCCCCACGCGGAGCTAGTAGTTTTAGTGTTGGTTTGGGGCGCGCTTATCTTCGACAAACTGACAAGAGCACGCGGCTGTGTATCAAATCATAGGTCAAAACTTTAAAAAGACTGAACGGATTTTTTTTTTAAATTGTAAGTAGATTTTGTAATCGGATTTTTTAATAATACTAACAGTATTAAAGAGTTTTTTTTATCATAATTTTATCCAGAGGAGTTTTAAAACTGTTTCGCAAAATTGATATGGAAACTAGATTTATTTATCACAATTTATATGTTTCAATTTTATTTTCAGATATGTAGTTAGTATAACGTCCTCAAGCTGAGAAATGCAACCAAAACACGATATAACACAGTGATCTTTGGAGTAAACGAACAAACATCGCTGATAATGTAATTTCTTTTAAGACTCGTTTAACTACCTAAACGTACTTTTATTAGAAAACTAAAGTGTCAAGGTGTAATGCGAATTTTTTACGCGAAAGTTTAACTGTGATTTAAAGTTTGAAGTTAGATTTTTTTGAACTTACTTCATCATGGTATACAAGTTTATACTTGTGTTTTTGTGTGCTCAACTGTTGCAGAGATTAGTGTCTACTCATAAAAGTGTGTCCTTAGATAGGACTAAGCCATTTTCTAAGTTTACAATAGAACAACTTTTAACAATAAACTTTCCTACCAGGATTTCAGAAGATGTAGATTTAGATCCTTGCAAAGCTGGTAAGTACCAGATAATCGGCTTTATTATTATTACTTTTAGTTTGTTCAACGTCGTTTGAGAGTGACATAAAACTTCAAACCGATGTTGTTTTAAGAACTCACTCAAAAAGACAGGTTTGCCCTTTTTACGAGCAGTTAAAATACAAAGCAGACAAAGTGCGTAAATATAGATAAAACTGGAAATAAAACTGAGTTATTCTCTATTTTATGCTATAATTAAACACACTAATTAATTGAATTTAGCCTGTAATAACAGTTCTAGATACAAATGACCTCGAAAACATTCAAAATATATGACACTCACTTTTGCAACAATTTCGCCTCTAATCTTCTTACCAATCTGTAGTTATACTTGAAACCTCCACATTACGCGCATGTAGGTAATTTCATTTACACATATAGACTGGAGATGATCAAAGATTCAATCGAATACCTATAAAAATCTAAAGCAGTTCTCTACAGTCCCACTTTTATGATTTGGTATTGAAATTTGTAACTGAAAAGACGCTTTAGTACTAAAAATCGTGGTTTATACTGTTTTAAAAAAGTGAAATCAATTCAATGAGTGAACATAAAAACTTCCCCTCGTCTCAAACTTCTCAGATTTGAGCAAACAGCAAAAAGTTTATGGATAAAAGATGTTGGCTTCAAATTTATTTTATTACTATAGCTGTTGCTCGCGACTTCGCCGGTGTGGACGTCGGTTACAACGTTAAGTAGGTACCTACTTTAAATCCGTCCCTGGAAAGTACCTCTTGGGTTTCCGTTTACATGTCTGCCAATTTTGATTCAAATCGGTCAAGCGGTTTAATCGTACCTACCGTACATCTTTCTTAACTTCTAACCGAAAATTCGAAAAATCCGGCCTAAAAAGAACCACTGTGCAAAATTTCAGCTATCTAGGTCCAAAGGTATGGGCTGGGCGTTGAGAGGCAGTGAGTCAGGACTTTTCTTTTTACGTATATTTTATACATACCTTCATACCTAGCTTTAATGTTTTATTGAGAATCTAACAATGAAAATAAAATTTCGTTACCGTGTTAACGTTAATTATCGTTTAATAATGATATAACGCGCTCGTGACAGGTATTCATTTATAATTAGCGGTTCGGGAACATCAGCGTGCTTTAATAATAAAATGTTTCTATTAATTTACCCTTTGAGTGATCATGCGTATGAAGCAAGGGGAATGCTTGTTAGTAAACAATATTTTCCGTGCAGTCTGTATTTGACAATAACTGATGAAATAACGATGGATTCACTTCTCAACTGAAAAGTAATTATCGACGCTCCTTATAACGAGAATTTGACATTCGATTTTTAAAAGAGAATTTGTTCGAGGATACATTTGACATTTCAGATCTGTAAATAGCATTTGTAAGGCTTATTGATTGCAAAAACCCACACTTAATGATGAAGCCTTGCGGCATCATTTCGAAGGATTAGGATGATAGTTTGTAGGACAAGGGTTTGATGGCCAGTATGCTTGTTGAGAAATTGGTGTAACTTATAATGAAGCTAAAACGTTAAACCCGTGTAATTTTTGAATGTCGTTAAAGTCGTAAATGTAGGGGTGGTTTGAAGTTCAAACGCCCTTGATTTATCGTGCCTTTAAATATAATTTTCAGCAAGTTTAACTTTGTGCAAAAGGTAAAAGATTAGTAGGTCTAGACGAATCGGTTAGGTCGACGAATCGGTAATTTTACAGAAAATAAAACATGTCCGTGAAGTTAGCCCCTCATATTCCGAATTTTTATACAATTTGTTGCTTACTAATTAGTAAGTAATTAGTAAGTATTTGTAAGCTAAAAATCTAAATTTGTAAGTGAATTTTCGAATTTATTTTAACAAAAACAGTTTTTGGGGCTAACTTCTCGGTAGCCCCATTATTTTGCAATATCAAAATTTTAGTAGCGTCATTAATTAGTAAGTCATTTGTAAGAATTTGTAATCAAGTTACCAGAATTTGTAATCAAACGGTATCTCTTAAATTAAAAAAAAACTGTTGTGCGGCTAACTTCTCGGGAGCCCCACCGCTTTGAGGAAGAATATTTTTTTTTGAATCAATATTTAGTAAGTCATTTGTAACAATTTGTAAGCATAATCTCAAAATTTGTAAGCCACTTTATTACTACCTACAGCCCAAATTACGCTTTGGGGGCTAACTTCACGAATGTCCCAAAACAAAGAGAAATGGTTGAATTTGTTTGTACCTTTAAGTAATAATTAGTAAGTTGCATGTATTAATTTGTAAGCATAATCCCATTTTTTATAACCCAATTACAATGGCACAAACTAAAGTTAATAAGTAGATATGTCCCTATGTCCATAAAATACTACACGCACACAGATTTCAAATTACGCCTTAATTTGTTACACGAATTATGTTATTAGAAAGTACTAATGAACTTTGCAATTGAACTTCCAATTTATTTTTAAAAAAATTAGGAGGAAATTCTCTAGCGCTCTATCTACATTGACATATACATATTCGTTGCATTAATAGTAATTAGAAATTGGTATGAAAGAAATGGTTCAATTTCTGAGTATCTCTAAGTAATATGTAATTAGTAAATCGTATGTACTAATTTGTAAGCATATTTTCATAGTTTGTAAGTCACTCCATTACTGTCTAGAGTCCAAAATACGTTCTGGTGGGGCTATCTAACGAACGCCTTAAAACATGGAGAAATGGTTGAATCTATTTGTATTGCTAAGTAACAATTAGTAAGTCGAATGTACTAATTTTTAAGCATATATTTACAATTTGTAAGTCACTTTATTACCTACTATCTAGAATCCAAAATACGTTCTGGTGGGGCTATCTTCACGAACGTCTTAAAACATGGAGAAATGGTTGAATCTATTTGTACTTCTAAGCAACAATTAGTAAGGCGAAAGTACTAATTTGTAAGCATATATTTACAATTTGTAAGTCACTTTATTACCTACTATCTAGAGTCCAAATTACGTTCTGGTGGGGGTATCTTCACGAAAGATTTACAATTAAAACATGGAGAAATGGTTGAATCTATTTGTACTTCTAAGTAACAATTAGTAAGTCGAATGTACTAAATTGTAAGCATAATTTCATAATTTGTAAGTCACTTTATTACTATTTAGAATCCAAAATGCGTTCTGGTGGGGCTATCTTCATGAACGCCCTAAAACATGGAGACATGGTTGAATTTATTTGTACGTCTAGTAACAATTAGTAAGTCGAATGTACTAATTTGTAAGCACAACTTTACAATTTGTAAGTCACTTTATTACTATCTAGAATTCAAAATACGTTCTGGTGGGGCTATCTTCACGAATGTCTTAAAACATGGAGAAATGGTTGAATCTATTTGTACTTCTAGTAACAATTAGTAAGTCGAATTTAAATTCATGCTTTGAGACGTTCGTGAAGATAGCCCCACCAGAACGTATTTTGTATTCTATATACCAGCATTTCTCAACCTCTCAACCTCCAAAATATTTTTACGGACCCCTAATTTTACATCCCATTTTTAAAATTAGGCTATATGTAGGCCTATATTCTTAATATTTGTGGTAGGTATTAATTATAGGTCATTATAACGAAATAAATGTAAATACTTTTTTTAATTCGACAGAAACAGAGTTTTTGATTTGGTAGTAAAGTCTATTGACAGTAAAACAGACTTTAATATTTATTACAATTTGATAATATATCTAATTAGGATCATTAGCATACTCTGAAAGAGTGCCATACCAACTGCAAGTGCTTAACACAGGTTTACCGGTATTAGACACTCGGGCACCACCTCCAACAATATATCCCTTCTTAAGAGAGCGCCTCTATTAATAAATTCCGACAAAGTCTTATTTTTGAAGGTTTTGAATGAAAGAGGGAACCATAGAAGTCAGTGCATCAGGGGTTTCAAACTGTGGTTCGTAACTGCAAAAGTAAGGAAACTTGCAATTGGCCATGTATTTTCGAAGATTTTAAAAACTTGCACATCTAGAGTCCCATTTCATGTGAGAAATTTTTATTTCTTTACTTTCCGCTTGCTATATTTTTTAATTATGTCTGCGGACCATCTGCACCATCTGCACCATAGGTTGAGAAACGCTGCTATATAGTAATAAAGTAACTTACAAATTATAAAGTTATGCTTACAATTTAGTACATTCGACTTACTAATTTTATTGTTACTTAGAAGTACAAATAGATTCAACCATTTCTCCATGTTTTAAGGCGTTCACCAGAACGTATTTTGGATTCTAAATAGTAATAAAGTGACTTACAAATTGTAAAGTTGTGCTTAGAAATTAGTACATTCGACTTACTAATTGTTACTTAGAAATAGAAATAGATTCAACCATTTCGCCATGTTTTAAGACGTTCATGACCACGAGAACGTATTTTGGATTCTAGATAGGAATAAAGTGACTTACAAACTGTAAAGTTGTGCTTACAAATTAGTACATTCAAGTTACTAATTGTTACTAGAACTACAAATAAATTCAACCATTTCTCCATGTTTTAAGGCGTTCGTGAAGATAACCGCACCAGAACGTATTTTTTACTCTAGATAGTCATAGAGTAACTTACAAATTGTAAAGTTGTGCTTACAAATTAGTACATTCGACTTACTAATTGTTACTTAGAAGTACAAATAGATTCAACCATGTCTCCATGTTTTAAGGCGTTCATGAAGATAGCCCCACCAGAACGTATTTTGGATCCTAAATAGTAATAAAATGACTCACAAATTATGAAACTATGCTTACAATTTAGTACATGTCATTCGACTTACTAATTGTTACTAGAAGTACAAATAAATTCAACCATTTCTCCATGTTTTAAGGCGTTCGTGAAGATAACCGCACCAGAACGTATTTTGGACTCTAGATAGTCATAGAGTGACTTACAAATTGTAAAGTTGTGCTTACAAATTAGTACATTCGACTTACTAATTGTTACTTAGAAGTACAAATAGATTCAACCATGTCTCCATGTTTTAGGGCGTTCATGAAGATAGCCCCACCAGAACGTATTTTGGATTCTAAATAGTAATAAAGTGGCTTACAAATTGTAAAGTTGTGCTTACAAATTAGTACATTCAACTTACTAATTGTTACTAGAAGTACAAATAAATTCAACCATTTCTCCATGTTTTAAGGCGTTCGTGAAGATAGCCGCACCAGAACGTATTTTGGATTCTAAATAGTAATAAAGTGACTTACAAATTGTAAAGTTGTGCTTACAAATTAGTACATTCAACTTACTAATTGTTACTAGAAGTACAAATAAATTCAACCATTTCTCCATGTTTTAAGGCGTTCGTGAAGATAACCGTACCAGAACGTATCTTGGACTCTAGATAATCATAGAGTGACTTACAAATTGTAAAGTTGTGCTTACAAATTAGTACATTCGACTTACTAATTGTTACTTAGAAGTACAAATAGATTCAACCATGTCTCCATGTTTTAAGGCGTTCATGAAGATAGCCCCACCAGAACGTATTTTGGATCCTAAATAGTAATAAAATGACTCACAAATTATGAAATTATGCTTACAATTTAGTACATGTCATTCGACTTACTAATTGTTACTAGAAGTACAAATAAATTCAACCATTTCTCCATGTTTTAAGGCGTTCGTGAAGATAACCGCACCAGAACGTATTTTGGACTCTAGATCAGTGGCGGCTCGCATCGAATTGGGACAGTACAGCGGGAGGGGGGGGGGTGCTTTTTTGTAATAATTGGTTGTGGCTTGTGGCCTTTCTTTCAATTAATAAAAGTTCTTTCTTATCCTCCTGAGTCCATCGCGAAAACGGTTTTTCTAATAATAAACAAACTACCTAAGTCACTAACCTGTTCCATTGTAAATAAAATTTAATACCTAATTTAAAATATAAACGTTGAAAATACTATAATAATAAAACGCCAAAACAAGAAATACTACACGCTAATAAATGATAACAATAACACCGAGTACGAGTATGCTGTTTTTAATGTAGCAAGTACAGACCATAAGTCGGAGCAACTGCGAGATCTGTACCTGCTTAGTAATGCACGGCGTAGGCATACAAAAATTATCGAGCGTTGCCATAGAAACCGATGACCAAGTACAGCATGAGTTGATTTTAAAATGTTGAGCTGTAGTTGCCTATGGATAGTGGATACTAACCTACTCCGTCTTGTTTCTGAATTATATTTTATTATGACATAATTCAATCTTAAGTTATTTATAATGTACACTCTGCAATGTAATGCTTTATAAAATGCACAAGAAATCTTATTAATATACACAAATCTACTAATCAAAACGTAATATAGGTTAATAAAAAAAAAATCTCTCAGTGTACTTGCTGTATGTGAGAAAAATTTATTTGAAAGTATTTCATTTGTAATGTTTAGTGATAGTGCATAGGTATCAATTTAATTAGAAATATTTTAAAAATGATTCATTTACTAACATGCCACACATTGTTTTTGTATTTTGCGCATAAATTTACCAAAAACAACGTAATCTTTTTTTTTCTCATTTTTATTTTGTCTAATACAGCCGGGCTGAACCTGCTGCCCCTGAAAAGCCGCCACTGCTCTAGATAGTCATAGAGTGACTTACAAATTGTAAAGTTGTGCTTACAAATTAGTACATTCGACTTACTAATTGTTACTTAGAAGTACAAATAGATTCAACCATGTCTCCATGTTTTAGGGCGTTCATGAAGATAGCCCCACCAGAACGTATTTTGGATTCTAAATAGTAATAAAGTCGAGAATAAAGTGGCTTACAAATTGTAAAGTTGTGCTTACAAATTAGTACATTCAACTTACTAATTGTTACTAGAAGTACAAATAAATTCAACCATTTCTCCATGTTTTAAGGCGTTCGTGAAGATAACCGTACCAGAACGTATCTTGGACTCTAGATAATCATAGAGTGACTTACAAATTGTAAAGTTGTGCTTACAAATTAGTACATTCGACTTACTAATTGTTACTTAGAAGTACAAATAGATTCAACAATGTCTCCATGTTTTAAGGCGTTCATGAAGATAGCCCCACCAGAACGTACTTTGGACTCTAGATAGTCATAGAGTGACTTACAAATTGTAAAGTTGTGCTTACAAATTAGTACATTCGACTTACTAATTGTTACTTAGAAGTACAAATAGATTCAACCATGTCTCCATGTTTTAGGGAGTTCATGAAGATAGCCCCACTAGAACGTATTTTGGATTCTAAATAGTAATAAAGTGACTTACAAATTATGAAATTATGCTTACAATTTAGTACATTCGACTTACTAATTGTTACTTAGAAGTACAAATAGATTCAACCATTTCTCCATGTTTTAGGGCGTTCATGAAGATAGCCCCACCAGAACGTATTTTGGACTCTAGATAGTAATAACGTGACTTACAAATTGTAAATATATGCTTACAAATTAGTACTTTCGCCTTACTAATTGTTGCTTAGAAGTACAAATAGATTCAACCATTTCTCCATGTTTTAAGGCGTTCGTTAGATAGCCCCACCAGAACGTAGGTATTTTGGACTCTAGACAGTAATGGAGTGACTTACAAACTATGAAAATATGCTTACAAATTAGTACATACGATTTACTAATTACATATGACTTAGAGATACTCAGAAATTGAACCATTTCTTTCATACCAATTTCTAATTACTATTAATGCAACGAATATGTATATGTCAATGTAGATAGAGCGCTAGAGAATTTCCTCCTAATTTTTTTAAAAATAAATTGGAAGTTCAATTGCAAAGTTCATTAGTGCTTTCTAATAACATAATTCGTGTAACAAATTAAGGCGTAATTTGAAATCTGTGTGCATGTAGTATTTTATGGACATAGGGACATACCTACTTATTAACTTTAGTTTGTGCCATTGTAATTGGGTTATAAAAAATGGGATTATGCTTACAAATTAATACATGCAACTTACTAATTATTACTTAAAGGTACAAACAAATTCAACATTCGTGAAGTTAGCCCCCAAAGCGTAATTTGGGCTGTAGGTAGTAATAAAGTGGCTTACAAATTTTGAGATTATGCTTACAAATTGTTACAAATGACTTACTAAATATTGATTCAAAAAAAAATTTTCTTCCTCAAAGCGGTGGGGCTCCCGAGAAGTTAGCCGCACAACAGTTTTTTTTTAATTTAAGAAGTACCGTTTGATTACAAATTCTGGTAACTTGATTACAAATTCTTACAAATGACTTACTAATTAATGACGCTACTAAAATTTTGATATTGCAAAATAATGGGGCTACCGAGAAGTTAGCCCCAAAAACTGTTTTTGTTAAAATAAATTCGAAAATTCACTTACAAATTTAGATTTTTAGCTTACAAATACTTACTAATTACTTACTAATTAGTATGCAACAAATTGTATAAAAATTCGGAATATGAGGGGCTAACTTCACGGACATAAATAAAACGTGTTAACTTACAAAAAGAGCCCCAATCTCACAAACCGTATTTTTTTTTAATTAGGACCCCTTTTTGCAAGGTTTTCCAAGTTTTTGCGTGATTGTTTTCGACGTCGAATGCATAAAATAAAATGCAATGTTGATAAATGTTATTTTTTACGTAGTTTGTAATGCTAATGATATCCTTCATGTTTTATAATACACATTTTAAACATGATTATTGACTAAACGAAATAAGATAGAAATATGCGATTTCAACCAATAAATTTCGAACAGTTGTTTACTAATCACAATAAAAAAAATTCCAGTTGTACAGGGCGAGGGAAAAAAATTACCTATCTTCGATTAAAAATTACTTGGCCCTATTTAAATAGAACCCCCTTTATATTTTCACACTGCTCGAAAGGTGAGTTCATTAGCTTTTTAAAAATGTCAACATGTGTATTTAATTTTTACAAATAAAGAAGATACGCGAATTTTTGTGAGTGCGTAGTTTCAATATCGCCAGTAGCTTTTCGATTTTAGAAAGTTCTTATTTTCTGCATTTTTAATTTTTTTGTAATTTGTACATTTGTAAATAAGTAGAAGTTACCAAAACCTTTAAAAAATGTGTAGTTATAGCTAATTTAAATATCATGGCAATAATTAAGAAAATAATATGGCAACTGAATTTTATAGAAATTGTTGAATATGGCCCCCTTGGTAGGTATATGCACTTTTGAAATCCAACTTGTAAGTTCAAAAAAGGGTTTTGTAGCATTTATTGTGGAATTCCATCGATAACAAAATTGAAAGCTACTGGAGATATTAAAACTAATGAGAGTGCACGCACTCACCAAAATTCGCGTATCTTCTTTATTTGTAAAAATTTCGTTTAGTCAATAATCACCTTTAAAATGTGTCAGTTTCAACTGGGACACCGTGTATAACAAAGCAAAAAATAGAAGTTCGACTAAACCTGACTAAACTGAAAGTACCTCTCGACTTAACGAAATACCAGAATTTGCTAATAAAAGAAGAACATAATTATAAACCACGTTTTTACAAATGAAATAGTAGGCATATGAGCATATACAATAGCTAAAATTAAAATCAATTTCCGTTTAATGAATCTAAATTATACTGTATCAATTTATAAATTATTCTAACTGAAAATTAAAAAATTAATGATATGCTAATATAAATATTTATAATATATGTATATTTTACCAAAGATGAGCCATACAATATAAATAGTTAAGTCAAGTTTAGGGAAATTTTCCAGCTTCTTACGATTAATAGGTACAGATTTTAACATGGGTTAGACTTACGGAAAGGAGTTGGTACATAAAATTGTCAGCACTAAAATAGCTTAAATACCTAGGCTACAAATTAATTTTTACTTTTTTACATACAATTAAATAATTATTGGGCCAATTAAAACAATTAATTGACAACTTAGTATGTATTTAAACGTTCCGCTGTAGAAAATTTCGATTTTAACAAAAACTCCATTTTTAATTCAAAATCTTTTTTTACATCTTAATTACACATATCATAAGGGATCCGACCCACTTGTAGCAATCAACCTCATCTGATAAAGGAAAAATATGACTTTTTGACGTCACCCCATACGTACAAGTGAGCTTATTATATTACTTATATAGAAATTCAATTTAATATTGCAAAACTGGAAATGACGCTTTTGCATCATTTTAGACAAATTTAGTTTTGTAAACTTGGCTCGTGTGTTAACCAATCAACGCCAAGGTCAAATTTTCCCTATACAATCCTTCACTTTACTCTTAGCTGATTTTTACTATAGTACCATTTTATAGGACCCGAACCGGCTTGTGGGATTACCTATAACACAGCCAAAAAGGAAATGCAGGCAATACTCACGAAAGAGCATTGCAGAGATTAGTCGAAAATCCAAAATCCTTCTAGAAACCCCAAACGGGGACCTAGCTACGTCCATCTTAAAGTTAAGCAGGAGGAAGATAAAACTTTCGACAGAAATGGTCACGGGCCACTGTCGGCTGAACAAACACCTGCACAACATGGGACTGACCGAAAGCCCGACATGTAGGGGTTGTGGTGAGGCAGATTAAACGCCCTATCACGTCATTTGCCAATGCGAGGCATTCATAAAGGCAAGGGAACACTTACTTGGAAATGAAAAGATTACACAAGAGGAAGTAACGAAGATTCGCCCTACTAAAATCCTGGACTTTGTGAAAGATCCAGGTATTCTTGAAGGGTAGACAACACCGGGGAGCACAATAGACCAAAAGGTCGCAGTGCGGGAACCTATTAGGAATTAATCTACGAACTCCATTTCCATGTTTGTGGTGTTAAAGTATACGAAATAGCAGATATACTGAGATACTCTTTTGTTTTGCCAAAAAGTTTGCAGTGCACTAACGAGCCAATTTATGGGCCCATTTCGTCATTTGAGTCGTTAGCAAGGTGCGAAGTTTGTAGAAGGTGTTCGTACTTCGAGACTCGTTTGTTTCGCGATAGTAATGTTGGCAGGCAACGGCAGCGGCATAAAACGAGATTAACCGGTAGACCAATTTCGACGTTTAATCATGTTAATTGAAGAAACAATCTAATAAAATTTGCTATTTATAATAAAGTTAAATTTTTGATTTTAATTGTTCATCTCATTCTATTTTGAATGAAAACGACAAAAACATTTGAAATTTGGGGTTTACTTTTTTTTTTAAGTTTGACCAGTGTCTTATTTATTGTGCGTAGTACGATTCATTGTATTGGACTTGCAAACGACATAACTGCTTGTGTAAATTTAAAACGCTATTGTTTGTTGGGTTGCATACTTACAAAATTAAACTAAAATTAAGATCTACATATACACATACTACAAAATTACGCCATGATAAAGTTATGACGTGCACGCATCTTCTCATTAATCTCACTTTACCTCTCATTTGATGGCCATATCAAAGAGTATATTACGTTCATTCATTGGTCATACTGTCACATAGCGACCACTGTTATTTTTAACAGTAGAGATTTAAAGTAAATTACTTTTAAAAAGTAAGCGACTTTAAAAATTGATTTAGCAAAATGACATTTTGAAAATTGACAGCAAATATAAAAAAGAGACTGCCAGCAAGTGTAAAAAAGCTGACTAACAATATTTGTAGAAACAAATATGAAAAATTAGTCCAATCGCGTGTTTGTATCCTCAAGTTAAATAAGGACGCGAATGAGAGCTATTTATACTTCATTATCGCGCGCTTCTGAAATCGTAAAAGTGCGATAATGGTATATCACACGTGTAATATACAAGGCGTCTCAGTTGAAACTGACGCATTTTAAACGTGATTATATTGGCTAAACTAAATAAGATAGAAATGTGCGGTTTCAATCAATGAGTTTCAAATTTCAAAAAGTTTTTCCCAATCACATTAAAAAAATTTTCCCAGTTACACAGGGCAAGGGAAAATGGCTTATTTTCAACTAAAAATTACCTACTTCACCATTCGAAAGCCAAGTTCTGTAATTTTTAAAAATGTGAACATCTGTAATTTAATTTTTACAAATAAAGAAGATACCTAGGTACGCGAATCTTTGTGGGTGCGTGCATTCCCAATTTCAATGTCCCAACCACAACAAATTTTAAACTAAACTGGAATACTGACTAAACCAAGTTAGAAAAGCGGAGTTTTTGCTAGTTATTTCTCCATTCTTTAAAATTTTCTCCACTTATACAGGGTGGTGGAAAACATTTATGGTTGTTTAATTTTCTACATTAAGATAATGATATTAACGTCCGATTGTGATCGAAAGAAATTTAACAAATTTTGGCGCTTAAAGGCTTTCTGTCAAAATACACATTCATAATTATTATATGAAAGGTTTCTATTTAGTATGGAGTTAATTTGAAAACTTTTCTTCTTAGATAATGAAAGGAGATTAATCAAGGGTGCTGTGAAAATCATGTGTTTATTAAGTTATCTGTTAAGTGAGTTTGTTTGATGCTAAGCAATGTAAGTGGTTATTTTGCAATAATTATTTACGCAAGTCAAGAAAAAGCGGCTGCAGTAGTATTGTTTACAAAAACTTCTTTAAATTTGAAAAACGTCCTCCGCCTAGAAATTACATATTCACTTGAGAAAAAGAAGGTATCTATTAAAAAATCAAAATAATCCAAATTATCTCGATCATCTCTTAACTATAAATGAACTCTTACTTAACTAAAAATAACAATCAATTTCTATTAGAAAAATAGCAAATTGAATCAATGTATCTAAAAGTGAAGTACCTACAAAGATGTTTGAAAATGTTAAAATTAACTCCACTCCTTACAAGATAAAAACGTTTAAAAAATTAAAGAGAGACTTTGGGAAAGGCTAATTATGTGTGAAACGTCACAAGATCTTTATAGAACGGAACCTGATGATTATGATTATGATTATATCTGATGAGGCCACTTTTCATTTAAATGGAAAAGTAAACAAACATAACTGTCGTATCTGTGGTGGTAAGAAGTCTAGAACTTTTAACGAATATGAGCGGGATTCTCCAAAAGTGATGGAAAACTTTTGTTACCCCCAACTTTTTAGTAGGACAGTGCAGTGTCCACTTTGTTATTTTTCTGTAGTAGTTAGAGAATCTGTGAGTAGGGTACCTATTTGGGACCAAATGCATAGGAAAAGGTGAACCGATCGAATAGGCGCCGAACTCTCCTGAATTGTTTGTAGCTGCTCTTTTTTATGGGGTTATGTTAAGGATAAGTAGGTGTTATAACCCTATTCTTCAAAACATTAATGAGTTAAAAAATAACATCAAAAATGCTATTGATGGATTTCCACAAAAAATGCTACAAAATTCTTTTTTGAATTAACAAGTTACAAGAAGGAGGTGACATTCAACGATTTGTATATCTAACATGTGGTTACCATTTTTTTTCTTAATTAATGCCACGATGTTTAAATTAGCAATAAATACATATTTTTTTAAAGAGATGGGTAACTTCTACATATTTCAGTGTATAAATGACAAAAAAAATTAAAAATGCAGAAAATGCGTACCTACTTTAAAGAATTGAAAAGCTACTGGCGATATTGAATGAAACTAGTGAGTGTCCGCACTCACAAAAATTCACGTACCTATCTTCTTTATTTGTAAAAATTAAATTACACATTTTGACATTTTTAAAAAGCTAAAGAACTCAGCTATCGAATGGTGTAAAAATATAAGTACAAGGTGTTCTATAATTTTTAGTTGAAAATAGGCAACTTTTTCCCTCGCCCTGTACAACTGGGACTTTTTTTTAATGTGATTGAGAAAAAACTTCTCGAAATTTGAAACCCATTGGTTGAAGTCGCATCTTAATTTGAACAATATTGAAATTTATTGGTTTCAACAAGTCTGTACCACACATACAGTTAGACGCACTAAAATTGCATTTCAACACATGTGTCTAAATTTCTTGATATCAATATTTGCTGACATAACATGCTATCTCATTCCCTCGATTAGATTCATCCCTTATCCCTATACAATCCAAAAGCTTAAATTTCAAAAGAAATAAAAAAATGGAGCAGCAATACTATACTGAAATGATAGTGATAGAATATTTTAGACATAGATGACAAAATTGTATATGTAGTGGTTAAGGGAATTCACAGGAAAATGTAACTTTCAAATATTAAATTGTACATTGAGAAGCATTGATTTCTTTCTTAGCCTTGTAGCACCCAATTTGCACTTAATAAGTTATTTTTTAACTTGTCAGTTGATTAGTTACGATTAGTTTGTTCGCATAAAAAAATATAACTACTTAATCATTTTTTAGATTTTAATATTTTTAGCTTTTTCTTTACAATACGATGTATGTCCACACAATATTAAAATGGTAAAACAAATAACTTCGGCTTGATACTTTGTTCGCCATATTGAAAACTTGTATTTGTTGATCAAAACCCCAACGGTTTGCCTCGATGAAACAAAAACTAATCTTTAAGCTTTTACTGCGTTGGTAATAGTTTGCCCTTACGGTTCTCTACAATTTTGAGGAAAATAGGTAAATTAAACACGTTCACAGTCCTACGACCCACATATGGGTCATAAAAGGATGTATCAGCACGTCCACGAACCACATATGGTTCACACAGTTCGGATAGAAATAGCTCGATTAAACGTAGGACGTGACAGTATGAATTATTGTTTCTTAATAGGGTCGTTAGAGGAAAGAAAAACCTATATTTTCAACCAACTTCAAAAAGTTGGTTACTAAATTTGTCTGGATGTCTGTATGTCTATGTGTCTGTGTGTCTGTACGTTGGTCGATGTTACAGGGTTTAGAAAGCTGGACGTGGTGTCATCTTATAGGAAATTCTTTACTGATTCCAAATCGCTGGTAAATTTTTTGATCGGATCACCCGTTCGCCGTCGGGACGCCATTAAAGTCAAAATATACACCCTTTAATATCTCGAGAACGACACGTCCAATTACAAAAAGAAAAAAATACGTTTCCTTTATTTTTTGAAAGCTATTGAGTCATGATACGTTAACATCATCCCCCCCCCCCCCCCTGTGGGGTGGAGCGGGGGTGAGTTATCAAAACTTAAATGGTAACACGTATTTTTTTTTACACTTTTGGATTCTCCATAAAAAACGATCCTCAAATTGGAAATTTCATCCCCAACTGCAACCCATTTTTTGGGGGTGGAAAGGGGGAAAATTGCACGTCCGCAGAAAAACGATCTTTTTTTACTTTTTTTTTCCTCTAACATTTTTTCGTGATTTACAAATTGTCCGTCACCCTGTCCACTCCCATCTCCCTTAAGGGTTGAAAGAAAAACAATGACTCATTTGTGCAGAATCCGGCGTGCTTGTGTCTGAGGTTGGGGGGGGGGGGGTAGTATTATACCATTATGCTATAATTAGTTACAGATTTGAAGTTGGTTGAAATTAGAATTCTATAAGAATTTGCGCCTTTTGATACTTGTTTGATATCAATTTATAAATAGTTTTATTGGAATTACATGTTTACGGCCCATATGTGGGACATAAAATTTTAAACGCGGACGTCACTAGTATTATTTTAAAATTTACAGTGGACTCTAAACGTGTTTGGTTTTCTATAGTTGAGGATTCTTTTGTGAATTTCATCGATTTTCGGCTACCACATGGATTTTAACGAAAGCAGGTCCAAATTGTTATTTGTTGACTAGGTACGTAATTGACAAGCTTTATACTGGTTAACATTAGTCAATAAACTACTTCATAAATAATGATAAATTGTTAATAATAAAGGAAAAAACATGCGTTTTGTAGATTAAATCAACCTGAAAAATCTGCAATAGCAGAACATGCGTTAAATAATCTTAGTCATGATATTCTATTTCATAATATGAAGATTTTATCAAGAACTTCTAATTTTTATGTTCGCCTTCAACGTGAAGCCATTCAAATTTATAAACATCCTAATAATATTAATAGACAGTTTGATAATATTTGGCTTAATAAGGCTTGGCACTTGGTTTTGAAGCATGTTCGTGTGATAGATAATTATATTTAATTATTTAGTTGGCATATTATTATTAGTTGACATTTTAGTTTTAATTGTACAATTTGTCAGTTTTCTTTTCCTTTAAAATTAAAATTGATTTTTAATCTTAACCCACTGAAGAAGGCGCCTGTAAGTGGTGTCCGAAACGTTTGGATTCTTTTATCAATAAAAAACAATTACGCAGTTTAACCCAAAATAAATAATTTTTTTTTATTGGTGTCCTATTTTAGCCTTTTAAACCACGCCCCAGCGTGTTTAAATCGCACTTTTTAAAACGCGCGTGTTTTAAAGTTGCCATGCCAACATCAACAAATTTGAAAAACGGGAATTCTATCGGTTATTGATCTGACAGGAGTAATTTGTTACGTCAAATAAAATGAACGTGAATTTTATTGGTTATTGATCTGACAGGAGTACTTTGTTACGTCAAATAAAATGACAGATTGCAAATTAATTTCCATTTTTCTCATTTCCATGACAACGAAAGGTTACTGATTTCACATACGAATTCAACCATTTCACATTATTAGTTCTTATTTCCATTTTCATACCAGATTTCAAAGTGAACCAATAAAAAAATAGCGTAAAGTATTCGTGGATAAATGACCTGTTTATCCACTTATACTTTAATATACTATTCTATTATAATGAACAACTGTGGAAGCTTTGATGATTATGTTAAATATATTATTCAGTTCTTAATTAATCCGTCAGACTTGTGTCAAAAAATAAGTACATAGGTATCATTTATTCTATGCTTCGGCCTGCTAAGAGAATTCGGCGCTCCAATTCTGCAAATTTTTAACTACATTACCGTCTAAAAAAATGATCGCCTTTTACGAACAATTTTCATTAACGCTTGACCTCTTTTTTATATCATGGGAAACACGTTAAAAATGTGGATGATGTAAAGGTTCTTAGACGTTTCTTTTATTTTTACCATTTGAAAAACATTAAAACTTGCATACATTTATGCGCTATGAAATCTAAAAACTTTTTTTTAAATGCATGCGTTTTAAAATTAAAATGAAATTTTATAAAACGTATCTACATATTTTCTTACTAACAAAATAAAGAAATTCAAATTTATTTATTTATGCAAGTGGATGTTACATTTTACACATTTTTCTTTTGATTGTTTTATTGTAGATTTGTGCCCCAAGTTCGAAGGTATGGATTTATATTGGGAAAAACGCCTTTCATAGTTAAAACGATATTCTTAGTGCACATTTAAAATTATTTATCCCTGTTAAGTTGTAGGTACATTTCAAACTTTTCAGTCATAATGCCGCCAATGTTTTACGAAATTGAAAAGCAGACATTTTTTCTAGTTTATACTTCTTTTATACATGAAGTTTTAGAAAATGATCTAAGTATGAATAATTCAGACTTCTCTAAAAATTTTTAACAAAACCTTACTCTTTTATTACCGAACATTCAGGTGCGAAAATAATAAACAAAAAAATATTCAAATATGGTTGAGAATATGCGCATCTATATGCAGGAGCATGATGCATACACTTATAATGTTAATTTCGCGTTGTGTCAATTTGGTATTCATAATGAATTTGTCGCTGCAAGAACTAACAGATATGGATCTTTGTCGTAAAAAGTTTATTGTTAGAAAATACTAATTGTAAGTATTTCAAGCTTCTGATTATTAAGTACTTAAATTAAAACAAAACACGGTCGCCACTTATAGCTAATGAAGCATTACTGTCTAAATGGTTTAAAAATGAAATATTTTCGAAACTATCAACTTTAGGTATAGGGAATACTATACATAGAAAATTCAAAATTTAAAAGATTAAAATTAATGTGACAGTTCAATGCATCTTTATAAATTGCTAATCTATCAAATTGAGGACTTTTGTCTTTTTTCGCTACGCTCGCTCGATTTAACTTACCATTCTTTATACTTATGATGCATTCTATGTGCGATATTGTAGAGATTGTGGTTCTTGGTTGTTTGAAATCAACAGTTTTTGTAAGGTAATCAAGTGACATAATTCTAAAAATTTCAAACACTGACTGGATTACCAAAAATGAAACATTTTAGTATTCGATTGCAAAACGTTTTATATCAAAACAAGTACACATTGTGCACATGGGAAGCGCAAACCTAGCACATTTTTTTCGTAACGCATACAAATGAAAATCTACAAAATTGTAACAAGGGAGCAAAACCAACAACTTTGCTTATTTCTTATCGCCGCAATGCATTAGGTGGTTTCCCATAGAAATAGGTGTACAAATAAAGATCGTCTGGTATAAACTATTTACCATAAAAAGTTTCAACTGTAGGATAATTCTGTACAGAGTGAGTAGTTTAAAACTGCAGAAGGGGGTCCGGACGTATGGACAAAACGCATACAATACCAAACTAATTTTTTAAACTAGAAACATTGGTACATTGCCACTGAAAGCACAAGAAATGCTTTGTCCGTTTTCTGTGCATGTAAAATTAAATTCATAGTATTCTTTATAATAAGTTGAAGAATAGGTACATGATTTTTCCACGAATTCGCCGGGAGTATTGTACTTTACACGTAATTTTTTTGCAAGAAAAAATATAGCCGCAAAGGACTTGGTACTTCAAACTATGCCTAATTTTAATTCTTATTTAAACACTCTTGTTGTCTTGTTGTTTAATAATAATAAATTACTTCTTGAAAAATTCCAATGGTTTCCTAGTTTCTACGAATAACATATCGAGATTGTGTGCTTTCTTTGAAGGGAGGAGCTATGTAAGGTGCAAAGGTATAAAAGACCACGTCATAATTGACGATTTGAAGATCGAAAATTTATTTATACTTTCTCACGTATACAAGGAAAGGAAATACAAAAACAAAATTAATAAGCATCATTAAGGTCAGGAATATAACCTTCTTTCATTTCTATAAAAGGAGTATAAGTAATGAGCAAGCTATGTGTTGACGTTTTTTTCGGTTTTCTTTTATGCAAATGTGATAGTGCGTGCGTGTTCGTTTAACATACAGAAATTACATATTCACGAATTTCCAATAACCTTTATAGTCATATGAAAAATGGAAAAAAAAGATTTTTATTACTTTTTATTCTTTGTGATACAAAGCATCATCCTTTATTACAAATATTTTTCATATCTGCAATAAAAAAAACGTTACTATGACCACAGACTTATACTGCCTGTGCTATGTGCTATGACCAAACATTTTTACATTACACGCATTTACACGTTAATGTACCATCATTTAATACACCTAAATAAATTAAATTAACTTTAATAATTGTTGAAATCAAAACAATGAGATTTCCTGGTAATTTAACTTGGCAAGATAGGCGTATTTGCATATGTGGAACGTAATGTTACCGTTTCCTCCCTATTCATGTTCTTTACATATTCTACTGTAATTGAATTTGTAAGAAATATTTTATTAACAAAACTTCATGTTATCTGGTTGTACAATTTAAATCCTTTCTCGTTTGTGACTATAGAAAATATATTTTTAGAGCAAATAGAAATATTTACATTTTAAAGCTAAACTCTGCTGAGAGCAACGTAAACAACAAATGCTAACAAATCTCCATATTAAGGACATCACGGCATTGATGCATAGGCTACTTACCGAAATGATACAAATTCAAAATTAAAATGCTAATTTCAGTTCTATTTCTCGAATTATGATGCAATTGTAACAAAAAATTTAAAAATATCGTATAACACGCGTTTAGAAGTGGTTACTCCGTTAAAACTCGTCGCACCATCGCACGTGATTGAAAGAATCAATGCTCAGAAATCACATGCATCATAACAATATTATTCTGAAGTCTGTTGAAATTAAGGATAAAAATTTCTCCCTCCTCTGATCTCAGTGGCGTAGCTAGGGGTTTCAGCGCCCGGGGACAAAGTTTGTTTCGGCACCCCCTGCTGGGACTCTCGTGATAACCCTTA
This sequence comes from Pyrocoelia pectoralis, assembly GCA_036250285.1. Lineage (NCBI taxonomy): Eukaryota > Metazoa > Arthropoda > Insecta > Coleoptera > Lampyridae > Pyrocoelia > Pyrocoelia pectoralis. Next base: position 53,111,753 of record CM070074.1, read on the forward strand.
CAAAAATTAAAGAACTGCAGTTTTCGGCCAGTTTACTGCATTTTTCTGCATTGGCCGAAAACTGCAGTTTTTATAGGAGAACTGTGAACTGCAGCAAGTTTTTGTAAGGGAAGGTGATATTGAAACGAAAATTTTAAACATGAAAACCTAAATTTCGTGAGAATATGAAAAAGCCAGCGGGATAAAGGTAACTTTGAGTACATAATTTTAATAACAGAGAATTGCAATAAAACTAGTTTATAATATAAGTATTTCTTGTGAGAGGCTCATTCCCACGCTTGAGCAGTAGGCATAAGCAGTAGGGTTTAGGACTATTCGCCGTCGCCGGTTCGCCGTTGCCGATTCGCCGTCGCCAATTAGCCGTCAGGACAGTTGGCCGTCGGTCAAATTCGCCGTAGGGACGATTCGCCGTACAAATCGAAAATTGAAACTAACTTTTAATCTTGAGGGAGACTGTTATCAATTGAAAAAATATATACTAAACCTACCTCTAACCTAAGCGCCTGAGTGGCAAAATATACGTTTTGTGTTGGCATTTTTTTTAATTTGAAATGCAGTTTAGTATCATATTTACCTTTTTGTATCAATTGAAAAAAAATACTAAACATTAATTACAAAATAAAAGAACCCATTTTATTAGTTATAATAACAGAGTGAAAATACAAATAATAATGTATATTTAATTAATAATTAAATTCATAAATTCCTCTAAATCATTCTCCGACGGCGAATCGTCCCTACGGCGAATTTGACCGACGGCCAACTGTCCCGACGGCGAATTGGCGACGGCGAATCGGCGAAGGCGAACCGGCGACGACGAATAGTCCCAAATCCTAAGCAGTAACAGCGTGGGAAACAAAGCTAAAATCAAAACTCCTAAATATATAAATTCTTGTTATCTCCTTGCCAAGGATAATAATTAAAATTATTTCTCTATTCCTATTCGGTCTAAAAATAACGCTCACCGTGATAATGAGCGCACGTCTCACTGTCTCAGTCTCAGTCGTTCCAGATCCATGATTGTTAACTTGTCTGCGCTGTATACTTGAAACTCATACTATAAGGTGAAAAAAATTTATCGTGAATTTTTTTTCATAATAAATGTAACATCAATTTGGCGCCTCCAGATGATGCGCCCGGGGACAGATGCCCCCCCCCCCCGCCCCCCTAGCTACGCCACTGTACTGATCTAATGAAGTTACGGTTAGAAACCCCATATCAATACATAATGACAACTACCAACCAACGTGTGGCGCAGGGCAAATTTCATCTCCAATTGTAAATGTCATTACAACTTCATCATATATGTATACCTATATTATACAGAGGCGTGTTAAGAGTCAGAAAGGCTCCAGGCGGAATTGCATTTGTCCCCCTCCTACGCAGTGGACTTACGTAAATAAAATGAAATTACAAACACAAAATGCATAAATATTTATTTTTTGAGACATGGTATAAAAATAAGTACCTACACGGTACATTATAAATAAATTGTAACACAAAAAATATATTAACACACTTTTTCCCTGATTTACCTTTGGCAAATGCATCGATTATTTGCTTTAGATCAATTTCATTTAAAACGTCACTTTCAATATTGAGAAGTGCTAAACTATTAAGACGTTCTTCTGTCATAGTGCTTCTTAAATGGTTTTTAACTCGTTTCAAAACCGAAGAACTTCTTTCACCTGAAGCATTCGATATGGGCACTGTTAATTGTTAATTGTTAATTGTGTCCATATTGGGAAAAGTATAGGTAAAGTCAAATAATAAGACACAAAGCCCCCCCTTATACGTATAGTTTAATAAACAATTTTGTTTCGTTGGAAACAAAATTGTTCATTAAACTATATAAGGGGAGGCTTTGTGTTTTATTATTTGAATTTACCTATTCTTACCCCCTTATTGTGAGCTTCGAATCACTCAGTTAAGATGTTTGGGAAAAGTAGATGACATTTGCTTTGCTGCAGTACCTACCTATACCATACGGCATACACAGTTTTTAAATCCAATACATTTTCCTTATTTTCCTTTAAAAACAATAAAAATTGATCTAATTCATAACGAAAAATATAATGTCAATGTCATCTTTATATAAGTTTTTTTTATATTTATTTCTTTTATTATTACAAGGTAAAGAGTTGGCGGTCGGAAAGAATATACCATTCAGGTAGTATTTTTGGTTTTGAAGACTTTTGTACTCTTATGTTTTGGTCCTAAAACAATTAGGGGAGCAGGAAATTGCATAGACAAGATTTTACATGTAAAATGCTATTACCGAGCGGCCGGATCAGCACCCGGTATGAATTTGTCTATGTTTTGGAAACTATATATGTAGCTTGCTTTCCAGCTTTATTTCTAAATTACTTTTTTATTCTCTGACCATTCATTGCCCTACCTCCATGTACTTTGATCGTTCTTCATTCACTTCTAAACGCCACCTTCTCGATTCCCTTATGAGCTCTTTTGTGATTTGTTTCAGTTCTTCTCTTGTTCTTGCCATTAGCGTTACGTCGTCAGCAAACGCTATTATTTGGTGGGATTTGTTGATTATCGATGATCGTGCATTTATCTTGGTGTTCCTTATCACTTGTTCTAGTACGATACTGAAGAGTGTGGTTGACAGGGGGTCTCCTTGCTTCGGTCCAGTGCTTGATTCGAAAAACTCTCCTAGGTTGTTTCTGTGAGCGTTATACTTGTTAGGTTTATCAGTATTTGTTTGAATCCCATCTTCTTCATTACTTCTGTTACAAATTCTCTTTTTATTTTATCGTACGCCTGTCTGAAGTCCTCAAACAATATGTGTATTTTCATTGATTTCTCTTGGCATTTCTCTACTGCGATTTTTAGCTGAAAAATATGATCCAATGCTGATCTCCCTGACCGAAACCCGCTCTGATAATTACCCAGAATCCTTTCTGTCTTTTCTTTTAACCTACTATTGATAAGTTGCGCGAAGATTTTATAGGTTACATTTAGTACTGATATTGGTCTGTAGTTATTCATATCTTGTTTCTCTCCTTTTTTGTAGATTGGGCATACAATAGCTTCGTTCCACTGTTCTGGCATTTGTTCCGTTTCCCGCCCTTTGCTTATCAACCCATGAATTTTAATTAGCAAATTATTTCCTGCAAATTGTATCGCTTCACTCGGAATCTCGTCGCTTCCTGGACTCTTATTGTTCTTCATTTTCTTAATAATTTCCTTTAACTCCTCCATTGATGGTGCCGATTCTTCCTCCTCCGTTTTGCGGATTTCTTTCTTTGGGCTTTGGGCTTCCTTTTCTTACATTGTTTCCTTCATGATCTCTGTCCATTCTTTCAATATTTCTTCCTCACTGCCTATCACTTCTCCTTGTTTGTTTTTCATTAATGCTGGTGTTGTCCTGTACTCTCCTTTGCTGCTCCTTATCACCACGTAAAATTTTCTTATTTCGTTTTGGTTATAGTTTACTGGTATGCCCTGTATTTTACTTTCTAGATTGGCTCTCTTTTTTTGTCTGCATAACCTTTTTAGCTGTTTATTTTTTTTAGAGGGAGAATATTTATTGATACCACGTGTGGCCTAAAACATACAATAATATACAATATAAACATAGTCAACAAAATATAAAAGATGAAAACACGTTTGTATAGGTACCTAAAATGAGACTAACACACATATATCACAGTGGAGAATCACCAATATGTACTTGTAAAAAACTCTTGTATTGAGTACCGTACCATCTGATTAAGTATTTTTTTTACCTGTTTTTGAAATAATTTATACGAAGTTATATTTTTAATTTCCGTAGGCAAAACATTGTAAAATTTTATATCCATCTGAAGGTATGAATTATTGTGTGAATTACTATCAGAAATTTCTATGCAAAAATGTTTTTTTTTTAGTGTCATATAAGTGATAATTTGAATTTAACGTGAATAATGATTTATTTTTGAAGACGAAGCACATACTTACATTCAAATATATAGATGGAATAGATAGTTTTAATATTGTATTTAAGAAAAAATGGTCTACATGAGTCCAGCTTTTGTAAAGAAAACATTGTACGATTTGCTTTTTTTTTGACTTTTGAATATAGACTTAGATTTCTGTTTCCCCAAAAAATAATTCCATACCTCAACTTGGGTTCAAAATTTAGCTCCACTAATTTCGTCTTCAGATGTTCATTGTTTCCTTCTAATACTCTAATTCTCATTTTTTTGCGTTTCGGGACCAATTCTTCACATTCATTATCGTACCAGTCATTCCTCAATACTCGTTCTGGTTTTCCAACTTCCTTGTCTAGTCCCTGTTTGATTGTCATTTTTATTTCTTCCCACTCCTTTTTAATGCTCCTGTCTTCACTTTTTTTACTGCTTAAAATGTCCACGTGTTTGCTGTATTCATCTGCTTTTTGCTTATTTTGTAATACCTACTTGGATATTCTATCTTTTAATCCTCGTCCCTTTTCTCTTCTTAAATTCCCTTGGTTTCTCTACCAGCCTCCCTTTCACTAGGAAATGGTCGGATGCTATATCAGCTCGTCTTTAACTTCTTACGTCTGTTAATAGTTTTGATTGGCTTACTTCTACAAGGATATGGTCAATTTGGTTTCTGGTTCTTCCATCTGGTGTTTCCCATGTTTGTTTATGTATATTTTTGTGCTGCATAAAGGTTGCTTTCACTTGCAATCTTCTTTCTAAAGCGAAGTTTATGAGCATTTTTCCATTTTCGTTACTTTCATCATGTAAACTTTGCTTTCCAAGGACTGTTTCGTATATCTCTTCTTTTCCTAGCTTTGCATTGAAATCTCCCATTATTAACTTGATATCTTGTTTTGGTATGTATTCGAAAACCTTCTTTAACTTCTCATAAAAGTCTTCTTTACTCTCTTCATCTGCCACTTCCGTTGGTGCGTGTGCGTTTATTATGCTGATTTTGCCGTGTTGCCCTCTCACTCATAGATAGCTAAAATTCTTTCACTTATCCCTTTAAAGTTTATAATTTGTGCTTTATACCTTTCTGATACTAAGAAGCCTGTACCTAGTTTATTTTCTCTCCCTCCTTTCCCTATTAGGGTGTATTTATGAACAATTTGGCAGTGCTCTCCTTTCAAATTTAGTTCCTGGATTGCCAGTATGTCTACTTTATTTCTTTCTGTCTCTTTGCGTACTTGTTTTAGCTTTCCAGCTCTGTACAATCCTCTTACGTTCCATGTTCCAATTACCATGCATTGTTTTTCCTGTATTTGTTTTCTGGTTTTTCTTCTATTATTTTTCTTTGTCTCTTTGTCCGTTTTCACGCCCGTTTCCTCTCCTACTTCTAGCTTGCGGAATCCTACCCTTCATCTCTTTCCACTGTCTTTCTGTTCACGAGCTACGTTTCTTATTGCAAGCTGTACTCTTTGTTCCTCTGCTGTTAAGTCACTATCTATGTAAACGTTCCTTGGCAGTTTCTGGTTTTACTTGAAAATTTCCACCTTGTGCTCCATTTTTTCGCATATCGCAAATATAACTTTCGGGTCCGTTTTGCCCACTTTGTTTACTCCCTTGATTATTATATTGTTCCTTCTTTTTTCTTTCTCTTGCTTCTCCAACCTATTTTCCAGTAGGTTTATCCTCTTTTCCAATTCCCCTCGCCCCCTTTGCCATTCCTCAGCGTTCCCTTCCCATTCCTTTTTTACCTTGCTCAGTTCTTCTTTCACCTCCGCGAATTCCGCCTTCATATCTGTTAATTTCTTACTGAATTCGCTTTTCAGTTCTTCCTTTACTTCGTCTAGTTTCTTTAGAATTGCTTCCATCCCTTCTGCGTCCTCTTCTTCCTTTTGTTTTGCTATTGTTTCGTCTACTGTAACTGTTTGTTTTTGAGGGCTCCTCCCTACTTTTGCGCTTTTGCTGAAAGCTTTTATTTGTTCTTGCTCGGAATCTTCCGACTCTGTTGGTTCTTCCGTTTCTCTCTTGCGTTTTATGAGGTCTTTGATGGATGTTTCACTATTTACCCTTATTCTACCTTTGTTACTTTTCCTACTTTTTCGGTTTAGTGATAGCACACATGCAACTCGCTATTTAGCATTGCTGTGTGGCGCCGCCATTTGCAACGTTCGTACCGCCTTCCAATAATCTCCTTGTGAATCTATTTTTAATTCATATAATTTTTATTTCTTACTCCGGTCCTGTCTTCTTTATATAGCACAGATGTTATTTATTTGCGATATAGATGGTTTATCTGACCTTCGGGGTCAGGTATTGTAATCCGCTTACGGGTTTTGTTTGTTTATGTTTTGCCGTTAGGTACCTATAGCATTCATTCAAACCACAACGAATTGTCTAATAACGTTTCGTTATCATCGTTTTTGTTAATTATTTCTTCTCCTTTCTCCATTGCTTTCCGGTACTTATTTAATTTAAATTTTATCCACTTTCACTTATTTACACTTAAAACTTCACCGCGTGACGGATCCGATGTAATTGGTTTACAACTTTACAAGTCGCCGCTCAACTCCACACCACAACTTTATCATAATATAAGATTAGTAAATTTTAGGTTACTGATAATACTGTATTTGAATTAAACATGGATGTCCAACTTGAGAAAATGTTTTCCAATAGACGTCTACATCTTCTTCATACGTAAAGGGCAGGTTCTTGGAAATCGCCATTTGATTGGGTCGTTCTTGTGCTATAATATAGTATCAACTCCCGTGCTTCCGATATTGATATGAATCTAGGAAAAAAACCCTGGAAAAAAACCCCGGAAAAAAACACCGCCCCCCCCCCCCCCGGAAAAAAACCCGGGAAGAAAAAACCCCGAAAAATAATTATAGATGGCTGTGAATAAATTTTGTTGATGAAGATTGTCATTTGCGCCGAATGAAACATAAACGTTGAATAAATGATATAATAACATATACTTTAGATTTATACTGTAGGTATTATATTTTACATCAATATTACAAAATCATACATAATATATGTACAAGGTATCAAAAAATGAAAAAGTATCAATTGAAAAAATATATACTAAACCTGCAAATGATTTTTTTTACTGCTAAACTTTGTTTAGTGTCATGTTGCCATTTTGTATCAATTTAAAAAAATATACTACACCTTAAAATAACCTAGGTGCTTTAGTGGCAATCTACGTTTAAGTTTGGCATTACTTTTATTTCCAAACTTTGTATATTTATATAGTTATATATATATAATTATTTTTCGGGGGTTTTTCTTCCGGGGGTTTTTCCTGGGTTTTTTTCCGGTGTTTTTTCCGGGTTTTTTTTTCCAGGGGTTTTTTCCGACTACTGTTGTGAATAGTTGTGCTTATTTACCACTTCATTAATGGTTGATTACCTTTCCCGGTAATAATATTGTTTTCTTTGAGACCCTTTTAATTCTACTTCTACTTTATTCAGAGACATGCTCCTTCGATTGTGCTTTCCAGAAATGGTGTTTGATCCGTTGAAGATGATAAAACGATAAAAAGTGGTAAATTAATTCAAAATTGTGCATAATTTAAAAATGGACAACCAGAATATTCATTTTTCTGCGGAAATCACGGATATGAAGCTTATGTATGGAAGAGGTTTTGGAAATTTTAATGCAGAGAGGAGGTTATGTGCCGTAGAATTCCCCAATCGTCCGAATAATTTTTCGGTTGGTATTTGTGAAAGTACAATTTTGTGTTTACAACCGATCACTATTGTAATAGGTTGTGGTGGTGGGTCTAGAACTGTTCGAACTGTAGAAGCAGTAGAACTTATTCTTGATATAGTAAACCAAAATTCCGAAATTAGTGCGCGGCCGTTGGTAAAATAGGATATTCAATTTTCATAGTGCTCATATTTTGACAGATCAAAATCCACGAGAAACTGTAAGGTGAGAACATCAACAAAAAATTTAGTGTGAATGTGTGACAATATAAAAGGCTTTTTTGTTGTAATAATAATAATAATAATAATAATATTTATTTTTCCGCTTGGTTTTGTATCAAAACATAGGATACGTCAATAATGAATAAATAGAAATACAATTGCGAATAAAACTAACAATTTTAGTACATACATATAATACAATACAATAACATAGAGACTATACAAAATTCATATACTCTTCGATGGAGTAAAACGCATTTGTGTACCTCCCCGATTAAGCGAAATTGATTAGTTGACCTTTTTAGAAAATGACCTACCTCAATTGCTTGAAAACGTATCACGTGCAACGAAGGCTCAAAGGTGATTGCTACATGACGAAGCACCTTTCCGTTTTAGTGTAGGTGTGACAGTATCTTTCTGAGGTTAATTCTAGCAGTTGGATCGGAAGAGATATCTTGTGCAGTGCCCTCCTCGCTCACCAAGCCTAAACCCCATAGATTTTTCATATTTCAACTTTCTAGAATATTTCGAGACAATCCGGAAATCTTCGAAATTTAAAACTTACCCAGAGTTGTGAAGGGCATCTCTATCTTTTCGCGGGTGAATATAATTTTTTCAGAATTCGGAGCTTGTAACCTTTTGTTCCCTAATAGCCTCTACTTTATTAATCTTCCGAGGCTTTCCTTACTTACTTAAAAATATCGAGCACTTTTTGATAGCCCATTTTACCAAAAGATGTAAATCTTCTAGAGTTTCAAAATCGTGTTATATGCAAAATGGAATAAATGTGCTGTACTTATACGCCCTTGTAATCTTGTGTATTTATTTTCCACACATATTACTTATGTCATCGTACGACTACCCGCTGCTGTTTTAACCACGAATAGTTCAAAAACAGAGATACTTTTTAAATATTAAGTATCTCTAGAAAGGTAATAAAACACTTTCCCCTTATGAGAGCTAGTTAATTCGTATTCGGCAACTGTAGTGTGAACTCTATTATAGGGGTATACTAATTAGAGATACCACGAATATTCACCTACTATTCGGCTGATTTTTTACTATTCGGTATTCGGCCGAATATTGCGAACCATTGGGCTGAATACCGGATACCAAATCATGAAAGAAAAAATGCATAATATTACTCATAAGAAATGATAATATTCCCAAATAGGTGATCTTTTATTAAATGGTGCCATTTCGTAAAGCTTTTTTTAGCAGTAAAATAGATTTAAGTTAATTTCGTGGTAATGAAAAAGATTATTTTTGTCATTGTCTCAAATATCACTGCTGGGACATACGTGCAAGTTCAAATAATAATAATAATAATAATCTTTCAACTAATACCATTCAAACACAAAATGAAACACAACACTCAATCCTCCCTTCACAAATTGTGAAACTCTGTTGCATACAACACAACAGAAAGTCCATTACCAACACACAACACTTCAACAATCACTCATGTCACACCTCTAACTCGTTCACATACACCCAAATGCAAACACACAATAAATTCACAATTAGCACAAAACACAAACAATACATTACCCACTCGAGTGCAACCTATGCGCCGAGCTAAACAACTAACATTTACACAATAAACATAATACTATTTCAAAACACATATGTTTTTTTACAGCTACTTCAAATTTCTTTTATACAGGGTGACATTGAAAAAACTACAATGCATATTACCACGCGATAGAGGGCCAAGAAATAATTAAAAAAATTCCTATACACTAATGTCCAATCACCTTTTGTTGTTAAGATAGAGCATCTTGACTACGAAATTATGACTCCTATCAAATTAATATTGTAATAATTTATTCAAGTTTCTCGTGTTCCTGATTACGTTTTTGTTTGATTATTTTGCTTCTCGTTTTTTAAAATTGCTTTTAAAAATGGTTCTCTACACGTTTGAAGATTACAGAGACATGATTATGTGTTATGGCGAAGCTCGACCAAATTCTTCCGAAGCTCAACATATCTATCTTATCTTAAAAACAAAAGGCGATAGGACATTAGTGTATAGGAATTTTTTTTAATATTTCATGGCCCTCCATCGCGTGGTAATATGCATTGTAGTTTTTTCAATGTCACCCTGTATAGGTATTCCTAGGATGCGTTATTGACTCACGCTTAAATTTTGGTCCTCATTGTGACATGATTGTGAAGAAGTTAAGCAAATACATATTTCTCCTACGACGACTTGTTAACACTGTTTCGAATAGCATTGTTATAACAGCTTACTTCGCTTTCATCCAAAGCACATTAGGTTATGCAATTTTAACCTGGGGCCATTGCTGTTCGTGGTGTAGAGTTTTTAAGTTGCAACGCAAAGCAATCAGAATATTGTCAGGGTTAGGTTATCGTGAGGATTGCCGTGGCTCTTTTAAAAAACTTAAAATACTGACATTCCCTGCATTATTTATCCTGGAGGCAGATGTTAAGAATAATGTATCTATGTTTAGCCAGCAAGCAGACAATTATGAATATAACACACGTCACAAATTTGACCTTCACATGAAATTTTGTAGGCTATCAGTAAGCCAAAATGGAACGACATTCCAATCTCAATTTCTTTATAATTGTCTGCCTCTGAGTGTCAGAAACCTTAACATCAAGAAATTTAAATTGGTGATAAAAAAGTATTTATATGAAAACGCATTTTACTCATTTAATGAATTTATTGACGCTGTAAGAAAGGATTTAGTATTCTGTTAGACACTATCTGTGATAATTTTAACCATTAATGAATTATATTACCGTTGTTATTGTTCATGTATACATTGTTTTTCGTTTGTTTGTAACTTCGTATTTGTTTCTGATTTAGTACCTACCTACTATTTATTATGGTTAACTAACCGCACGGATCGGAATCAAGTAACGTTTAGTTCTAGTAATAGATACATATACCTATATAAAATAAAGCTGTAAAAAAACATATGTATGTACATATTATGTTTATTGTGTAAATGTTTGTTGTTTAGCTCGACGTATAGGTTGCACTCGAGTGGGTAATGTATTATTTGTGTTTTGTGCTAATTGTGAGTGTATTGTGTGTTTACGTTTGGGTGTATGTGAACGAGTTAATAATTTTATTATGTACTTCGATTGTTATCTATACTCAGGCCAAGCCTGGTTAACTAATCGCACGGATCGAAATCAAGTTACGATTAGTCCTACTAATACATATTATACAATATAAATTTGAAGTTGCTGTTAAAAAGTGAACATACTAAATACTATACACATATTATGTTCATTAAATTAAATGACGTTGATAAAACCAACGCTGATCACATTTTAGATACTGTATTTGTTTGAGAAGCCTCGGTGTATTTGATCCCAATTTGTAAAAGCCACGTCCCGTCGACCCTCTTTCCGCGAAGGCATTAACATGAACGCAGCGTCGCGCATCAATAACAAAAAGAGACCCTATATTCCTAGGCTTCTCCGTTGGCGTCACTTATTCGTGACTTAGTGACTTTTTATAGAAAAGAAAAAATGAACATAATATGTATGTTTTGAAAAAGTGTTATGGTTATTGTGTAAGCGTTTTTTGTTGTTTAGCTCGACGCATAGGTTGCACTCGAGTGGGTAATGTGTTGTTTGTGTTTTGGGTTAATTGCGAATTCTGATACTGTGAGTATATTGTGTGTTTACATTTGAGTGCATGAGAACAAGTTAGAGGTGTTACATGAGTGATTGTTGAAGTGTTGTGTGTTGGTAATGGACTTTCTATAATGTTATGTTGTGTATGCAACAGAGTTTCAATTTGTGAAGGGAGGATTGAGTGTTGTGTTTCATTTTGTGTTTGAATGGTATTAGTTGAAAGTGTGTGATGTGGTTCTGAGTGATGTGCGGTATCTTCCGTTATGTTAAGAAATTTTCTAACTATGTGGCAAGTGTTGATAATGACTGCCTTTTGTAATTGTATGTATATGTTCTTATCTAACCCTAAAATGTGCAAACTGTGATGTATTGTTTTTGGTATAACTCCGGTTGCACTAAGAACAATGGGTACTGTAAGAGCAGTTCCCATTCTCCATTGCGCTTTAAGTTCCTGAGCTATATCAGTGTATTTGCGATGTTTCTCTGCGTGTGTATTGGCTAAATTGTTTGTGTTGGGAACAGCAATATCTATTATGTATATGATTTTTTGTGTTTTATCTATAAGTGTTATATCTGGCCTATTGTTATATACAGTTTTATCTGTGAGTAGTGTCCTATCCCAATATAGTTTGTGTGTGGTGTTTTCAAGTACAACTTGCGGTGAATATTTGTAATAGGGTGTGTTATCAGTAGAAAGGTTATGTTTTGTGGCGAGTTTTTGGTGTATTATTATTATTATTATTATTATTATTATTACTAGAACTAATCGTTACTTGATTCCGATCCGTGTGGTTAGTTAACCAGGCTCAGCCTGAGTATCGATAAGAACCAAAGTACAATAATAATAATAATAATTAATAATGATGATGTTCGGACAACTTCGTCTGGTATGTGCTTGAGGCTCATGATTTCTCTATTGCCAATTTCGTAGAAGTCGTCAGCATATTCATCTTCCGCATTCAAATTTAAAAATCTTGTATCATATTCTTACCACTTTGTCACTCGAGTGCGAGCAGGCTTCTAAGTGTCCTTAACACCTTTTTTTCTTATTGGTGGTGAAGTCGACCTTCAATAAATTTACAAAACTTATTGACAACATATGTAGGAAGGTACAAGGTGAGACGCGATAGGGAAAACGTAACCGACGTATGCCGAAGTCGAATCGGGTTGCTAATGAGTAAATGTGCAGTATACAGTGCCGTAGTAAAATATTGCTTCCAACGTATAATGTAGTGTAGGCCACCAAACTATCACACGGTTTCATGTCAATAAAGTAAATGTGAAATACAAAACCTCAAAGAAGCATTGTTTACTTTATTATTCACTGGATTTATTAATATTATATATTCTTGCATATTTTAAACTTTAAGCATACCCCGCCACTGCGTATTTTCAAATTACCCACGCTAATATCCCCTCCATAGGACCATTCCGAATGCAACACTCGTTTTCTTTATCGCGTCCGACCTGTACCTACTATGCGTTTCGAAATACGAAATGGTGATGATGACAATGTAATTCACATAATATTGTGAATGATACCATTGCGCTCGTTCTTTACACTTACCTTGATCGGTCTGTTGTTCTAAACGTAGTAGTAGTACCATAATTTACCAATTTCATTTCCTTTTCACTCTTACTAATAGCTCTCGCATGACATATGGATTTTATGTTCCAAATTAACCTTACATCCACATAAAACTTTGTTTGCTAAAGTTGCGAACTATTCTCAATGTTGCTATAAACTACATTCAATTCGAGCTTCGTCAATATTTACTAATTTGATGCCCCACTTTCCAAGTTTAGACACCCTCACTCTCACACTAGAGTTAAATGACGTGTTAAATCACAATGAAGTGAACCTTTATTATTATTATTTTATTTTTCTTTAATTTGCAACTTACGTCATTCTAGACACGAAAATGTAATAGCAAAGAGTATAATATATAATTATACTCTTTGGTAATAGCACAGATTACCCATGGTATTTATACTGACAATGTAGTAAAATGCATTCGAATGCATTTAGGACGGTTTTCGTGTTAATGATATCGTAACGCCACCGCAATTTACACGTTAATTTCGACCATTTTCCCCGCTGTAACTATTAAGCAGTTCGGACTTGATGGTTTCATTATACATGCATTTAGGTCTTCCGTAATATCGGTACTGACTATAAACAATGTTTCTAAAACCAATAGGTACACTATCAAAACATGCAATGAAAATTTGTAGTTATGTCATTTAAGTGTGCAGGGAAGGTATGTAATTGTAAAATGAAATTTGCGTAAGTATACGAATACGCTCATTTTAGAAACTGATCACCCTTTTATATTCTTCAAATCTACAATCGTGTAAGTACAAAAGTAGCGTGTTTAAATCTACTTTATTGAGGGACCAGAAGGCTTCGGTTCTTCCGCGTTTCGCGTCTTGGTACCTATTTAAAAAATTACATTTCAGTGAACATCTGTTACTGTAGTGACTGACGTAACAAATTCTCATTAAAGTACATAGATATACTTTCATCTCATCTTATGAGATTAAAGTATATCTACTACTTTAATGCGAATTTGTTACGGACAGACAGGACACCCGTTCATTCTCAATTATTATACAGTAGGTATGTCTGTAAAAGTTGGCAACATATGGGATTTTACGAAAAAAAGTTATTCTTTATAAAAAGCTCTGCATGTTATAAAATCTAAAATATCTAAAAACTACGTTCAAATATGCAATTACATCCTGCTAGTTAAAAATTTTTTGACAACTTTTTCTCAATTTACTACCTACCGATACTGATACGATTTCCGTTCCGTTCAGAAACCTCACTGTCAAACATTTCTTGATATAATACAAATCATTTGTTTATCAGTGCATCCAAGATTTCACGTAATTACACTTACATTTGCATTGTTATTGTAGACAAAAATAGGAAATCGTATCAGTATCGGCAGGCAGTAATTTGAGAAAAGTTGTAAAAAAAAATTTTTAACTAGCAGGATGTAATTGCATATTTGAACGTAGTTTTTAGTTCTGATCAACTTCTTTTAATAACAATTTTCGATTTTGTCAAAAATAAAGCTACTTTACTTTTGAGCAAAATTCATATTTTTTGACAAACCGCGTACACGACTGAAAAAATTTAATATCTGATGATTGTATTTTAAATTTTAGAACACGCAGAACTTTTTATAAAGAATAACTTTTTTCGTAAAATTAATAATAAAAAAGTTTTCCATATGGTGCGAACTTAAGCAGACACACTGTATATTAAATGTTATCTCATTGAATAAACTATAAAGTAATATCATGACATGGAAACTTTTGGGAGCTCATTTTTTACCGTTTCAAGACAATTTTGTTATATTATACATACAATTAATAATGGTTTAACGTTTGGGTTATAGTAATGCACTATTTCCTAACAATATCCTATCAAAATACCTATTAGTCCAGTAACCTTATACTTCAGACCTTGCGTCAAATCCGGTAGTTCTGATTTTTTGCTGACTTATTTACGATGTTGGCCCAATGAATAATCCAAGTTTGAGACCTCGAGCGCCGAACGCAACCTTGTCATAAATCGAAAAAACCGCAACATTTTCGACTTTATTTCAGTTTTTGGAGATTTTAACCCTAAAGGACTAGTTTTTCGATAATACCTACGCAGTAAGTTTTTAAAGTAGACTAAATTGTCTACAATATGAGATGAAAACTGTCTCTGTAGACCAAATAGTTTCCGAGATAAAGCTTTTCAAAATTTATCATTTTTGTCGAACTTCGCAATTTTTAGCAATATGTAATTTGTTATTCTGAACGAATTTTGACCCTATTTCTTCGGGCCCCCACCCTCGATTATATTGTAGTGTATTCTAAAGAGGCTTGAGGAGTACGAAGACTCCCCCCTCCCCATCTTTTACATTTTTCATATTTCTAAAATATACCCCTGTTATATTATCGAAGCTCTGTACGTTTTATGGTGGGATGTTAAAATTAAGTTAATTTTGCCTTCTTGGAAGGGTCCGGTTGAGGTTCGTCCGTATGTGGATCATCGTATCGTGATGGCATATCCCTATCAGGGGATCGCGATGTATCGTCGATGTCTTGTGCCCACAAGACAACCTCCATGTCGACATCGGACAGATCGCCGCCTTCTGGGGAATCGAAGTCTATTTCTACTGCAATATCCGGTACGTTGTCAAGGAGGCCCCGCTGTAATGCCTGCAGACTGATGAGAACGGGTAAAGTTAGGTGAACAGATCTGGGGGGGTCAAGCCCCACAGATAATATGAGAAGAAGTATGTATATGTGTATAACGTCTACAGTTTTTTAAGATGTCATGGTAAGCTAGAGGGGCTAAATTGAAGTTTGGAAGGGCTTAACCCCCCAAGCCCCCCCCCCCCCCCCACTTTGTCCATGCTGATAAGCTTGTCATCCCTGTCTTCCTCCAGCTGCACGCGTTCCTACAACCCCTCTTGCAACCGCAAGAAATCACCCACAAAAGGTGTTGTGGGGCTGCGCCTCTGGACATCATTTTGGGGCAGAGGTCTTGTGACTTCGATATCCACCCCCAGGGAGAGGGTACAGTATGAATCCCAACACGTGTAGTTCCAGGAACCTCTGATAGAGCCCGCTTGTGTTGCTTGAGTGGCGTCTAAAGTATTGCTAAAAATTGCGAAGTTCGATAAAAATGATAAACTTTGAAAAGCTTTATCTCGGAAACTATTGGGTCTACAGAGACAGTTTTCATCTCATATTGTAGACAATTTAGTCTACTTTAAAAACTTACTGCGTAGGTTTTATCGAAAAACTAGTTCTTTAGGCTTAAAATCGCCAAAAACTGAAATAAAGTCGAAAATGTTGCGGTTTTTTCGATTTATGACAAGGTTGCGTTCGGCGCTCGAGGTCTCAAACTTGTATTATTCATTGGGGTAACATCATAAATAAGTTAGCAAAAAATCAGAACTACCGGATTTGACGCAAGGTACCACCCCTTTTAGGCGACAAGGTTACTGGACTACTATAGGACTGAGTGAATTATATTCTTCCTGGAACTAAGACGTTGAGTACTTACTTGTAAAAAAGGTTATCTATATTTACTGACCCATAAGATCTAATCTACTCATGTAAAACGTCACACCGTGCGCCTTGTGGCTATGAGTTCACTTAACTGATAAATAAATTGAGCAAGAGACGATTTGCTTTATCTTTTTCCAATACATATGAATATTGTGATAATGACCTAACTAGATAATAAATTACTTCATATACATTAAAGCATGAAAAAGGGAATTAAATTAATTGACCGTTATATGCAGGTAGATATAGTTAAGATTTTGTGACAGTTCTGTTACCTTCGATGCAACAGTTTGCTAATTTCGTTCGACCTCTTTACGCTGTACCAAGGCCGTAGCCAGGGGGGGACCAAGGGGGTCGACCCCCCCCCCCCCCGAAACTCAGTGGAAAATAACAATTTCTTAAACGAAATGTAAATTACATTACGTACTTTGTAGTTACATCGGGTGGCGTGTAATTGTAAAAATTTGGCCCCCCCCCCCCCCCCCCCCGAATATTTTTTCTGTCTACGGCCTTGCGCTGTACGTTCCGATACCGTTTTACTGCGTCTTTGCCTATACAATAATATAAATCAGCTGACAGTAGATTTCCTTTGATGTTATCAATGGTTCTTAAATGGCGTCCGTTCATGAATGTTTCAGTCGTTGACTTGTTCAAGGAGTTAACGACACACATCCACTCGATTTTCTTTCTGCTCTTCAGTTATCAAGAGAAGAACAAATTTTTCTAAGCTCCATGCATGCTTAATTTCTTTGTCAACAATATACAGGGTGTTTCAGAATAAGATGCTGATCCTTAAGGGTGTGAATCCTTATGTGATTTTAGGAAGAAAAGTTCAAATAAACCTATGTCCTAAACCTCTTAACTTTTGAGCTACAAGGTGTTAAAGTTTTAAGAAAAAAAATCGTTTTTTTATCGTATCTTTAATAATTTCCTAGATATTTTTATCAAATTTGGCACACGCCCTCTAAGCATTAATTATTTTGTCATTGCAATTATTCCTTGACAACAAAGTTTCTAGCCGTTTTAGAAATCATAGGCACATAGCGGCATGCGCATTAAATGCTTTTTATTTTTTTTATCGGAAACCGTTCGTCGGACGAAAAGAAGTCAAAAAATCAAATTTACCCTAAAATGAATGGGAATTTTAAAAATAATTTTTATTTTAAGAAAAAGCAGTGGCGTGCATAATATTTTTCCAAAAATATCAAGTTCACATCCTGTACGGACGCCACTGGTTAAAAAATTAAAAAATCTTTTTTATCAAAAAATGGCTGTTGATGCTTAGAGGGCGTGTGCCAAATTTGATAAAAATATCTAGGAAATTATTAAAGATACGATAAAAAAACGATTTTTTTCTTAAAACTTAACACCTTGTAGCTCAAAAGTTAAGAGGTTTAGGACATAGGTTTATTTGAACATTTCTTCCTAAAATCGCATAAGGATTCACACCCTTAAGGATCAGCATCTTATTCTGAAACACCGTGTATGGCATGATCCAATTGAGATGCGAGTAATTTTCTACACCTTTGTTATCTAGCTGTTACCTGCCAAAGCCACGATGATGCAAACTTCATAGTCACCGATCGTTCTTACCTGCGTTGAGCACATGCGTAAAGAAACTTTCAGCTTTTATAAAATAATGAAGATCTGGCCGTCACGGACTCTTGCTCTTTCAAATAGAAATATTAAAAAAATGTAACAAATTCCACAGATGATATATAGCAAATTTAGCATTGCACTTACGGGCTGCTGTATTGCCAAACCTACGCCTCAACCAAATTCTATTTAAACACAAGACTTTCACTTTTATTATACAGTGTGTCCACGGATTGAGTTCACTATAGGTGTAAATGACCAACAATTTTGGAATTTCAAAACGATTTTTTCAGATTCTGCCCTGCTTCATTGGAAATGAATTTTCATCATATTTTTAATTTTTTTAATTCAAAGCCGCCTTGATCGTGGAACAAAAACTATTTTCTTTGCCGGTAAAGTACCTATTTTGTGTATCATAGAGCAAAATTTTATTAAGAAAAGCTGTTCAGAATCGAAAAACTGACTATAAAATGACAATCAGTATTGTTTGTAAAGAAACGACAATGTTATGTTTGAAATGTTGTATGCATAGATTTCGATTTAATCGATGATAGTTGTCTTAATAAATAAAAAAACGGTTTCATGAAATTGTGCCGATTATTTTCAAATTTTGCAGTTGTTATTATTTTTGGATTCCGAACAGCTTTTCTTAATAAAATTTTGCTCTATGATACACAAAAAAGGTACTTTACCTGCAAAGAAAATAGTTTTTGTTCCACGATCAAGGCGGCTTTGAATTAAAAAAATTAAAAATATGATGAAAATTCATTTCCAATGAAGCAGGGCAGAATCTGAAAAGTCGTTTTGAAATTCCAAAATTTTTGGTCGTTTACACCAATAGTGAACTCAATCCGTGGACACGCTGTATATAATCCTCTTAGCTTGGGCTCAAACGAAGGTATTAGACGCGGTATTTAAAGGTTTGAGGGCCTTTCTGGAATTCAGTACTTAAATTGCTTTCAGAATAGCGCCTCAGGTAAAAGAAAAATGACAACGCTGTGCAAAATTTCCCATAAGAAATGCATTGCCCTATGCTGGCCGTGCTGAATTTGAAATATGGTACAGACTATAGATCTCGATACGCCATGTGTGATGGTTGACTGGCGCTTATGAACTGTTTTTCACAAAATCGAATGTAGCTGACGCATGTATAACTTTAAATCCAAATACGCTGAAATACGCCAAACGAATTATTGTCAATTATGTCAGTTATTTCAGAATAGGTTCACTATGCAGGATTTGTTCATGTCGATGTGATGTAAACGTAGCTTCTTGCGCATTTGAATGTCCACTTCTAAGTTAATGTATCAATGCATATAATAGTTTTCATTAAATTTATTTTGATCCCATTTACCTACAATTTTTTGGAGTGTAAAATTTGTTTGCATTACTGTTGTTGTAATAGCTGTAAAGTGATATTTGTATTCTTTATGTAAACAAGTTAAGATGTGCAGTTGACTATAGCACCTCACTTTTTGAGTATTGCATTATTATTGTATACATACTACATATAAACGGTAACTCCTTTCATTATTATTACAGACAGCTTTGTGGGGGATATTGCTATTTCCAAACCAGAATACAGTAAAGAAGTATTAAGAAAGGAACAACTATTACAAGAAGAAGTCGAACAGCACAAAAAAGAAGTATTAGAAGGATTGCAAATTGAGGAAGAAGGGCTGACTGATCTAATGAGGAAGAAAACCAAACAACCATCCGCCGTAGTTCCTTCGCGTAGTTATAATGATCTTATTGAGGATAGCGTTTTCGAAGTTCCGCTGAAAAATGGACAGATTTTACAATCGTCTACTTACGATTTAAAGTCGAAGCTTGTTTACAACCATGACAATAAAATTAATATTACTAAAACGGCTCCTAAAAGAATACGACACAGGAAACGGCATACCTTAGAAAAAGGTATTATATTAAAAATAAAAAAATTAGAAAAGTAAGCTAACGTTTTATTTTTTACCGTAGTAATTATATACTATTCTTCCGTAGATCATCTACAGAAATCAACACAAATCTACATCCAATACTTAGTGGCCACGAAGAAGTACCAACTCACGAGTTTGAACCTCATTTTGATTTTAAGGCAAAACACTTAACAGTTAAGGTTCCTGACGCTTATAAAGTAAGAGAAAAACAGCATCACCGTAGATTTACTAGGGCGGCCACCGCGCGTAAAGAACGGATATGGGAATATGGCGTTATTCCATATGAAATTGATGGAAATTTTAGTGGTGCGCATAAAGCCTTATTTAAACAAGCGATGAGACATTGGGAAAACTTTACTTGTGTGAAATTCGTGGAACGTGATCCAATGGAACATCCAAATTATATTATATTTACTGAGAGACCCTGCGGGTACCTTTTTACTCATTATCATATGTTATATTTTTGGATTATTAACACAGCATGTTTTCAGGTGTTGTTCCTTTGTTGGAAAACGAGGAAATGGTGTACAAGCCATTAGTATAGGAAAAAATTGTGATAAATTTGGAATTGTAGTGCACGAGTTAGGCCACGTTGTTGGTTTCTGGCACGAACATACGAGACCTGATAGAGACAAGCATGTAATTATTAACAGAGAAAACATTATGAATGGTAAGAGAATTAATTATAAGTATAAATAGATGTTTGTGCTATGGCACTGATTTTATATAAAATTTGACATACTATCTCTTTAAGGGCAAGAATATAATTTTAACAAATTAACAGACGAAGAAGTGAATTCGTTAGGATTAACATATGATTATGACTCGATTATGCATTACGCTAGGAATACATTTTCGAAAGGCACATACCTTGACACCATACTACCAATAGACGTACCAGGTCGTAAACGTCCTGAGATAGGTCAACGTGTAAGACTGAGTGAGGGAGATATAGCACAAACGAAACTTTTGTACAAATGTCCAAGTGAGTATACGAAGTATTGAACAGATCATATTTTATAATAATTATGAATAGAATGCGGAAGAACATTTCAAGCAAATTCTGCGACATTTTCCTCTCCGTCGTATGTTGGCAAGAAAATAACCGAAGAAGAAAAATGCGAATGGAGAATTACTGCCACCCACGGAGAACGTATAGTTTTAAATATTACAGAATTGGATATAGCAAAGTCGCCGGATTGTCGAAATGATTATGTAGAAATACGTGATGGATATTGGTATAAATCAGATTTGTTAGGAAAATATTGTGGTTCGGGAAAAATTTCAGATCCTATTATATCAACTGGAAGTAGAATGCTTGTTTCTTACATTTCAAAAAATCCATCAGGTCACAGAGGATTCACCGCTAATTACGAAGGTATGTAACTTCAGTAATGTAAATTTTGTAAGTCGGCTTATTGCGATTTAGACACTTGTGTAAGTAGGTACCTATATAAAATTATGTCAAAGTTGATGATGGTTACACGCAAACGAAACGTCGGATTCCAATTCGCTGCATGTCATGTTAAAGAACGTTAAAAAGTACCTGTAGAAGGTTCCTTTACTTTTTATTTAACATCAACCACAAAGTAAGAATTGTTTGTCATAAACGAAATTCTGAAAATTCGCTTTTTGTCGCATAAACGTACGTACAGAAAGAAAGCAGCTTGCCTGCTCGCTGGTTATCGACGCCGAAGGCGCCTGAAACCAGCGCGAGTGATCAGAATAAAAGCCGGTGTCCGGAGCCGATACGTTTAGTGCGGGTGTTCAAAACGTAGCAGCATGTCGTCTTCAGATGAATTGTTTTTGTTGGAAAGCCCATTTCTTAAACCAACGAAAAAAAGAGGGGGACCCATCCTCTAAATCAAAACAGAGGAAAGTATGGCGAATACCATCACCTATTCGCGGAGTTGAAAGGCGACGAGGACCATCAATGCCTAAATCCTCACTAATTTGTTGCCAACATTTGTCAACCACATGTCGGTTACTATGGGACTTGTCCAAATTATTCCAAATGGGAACCTTTCCATAAACGGCTGTTATTAACGCGTCGATATTCATTAAGGTACGCACAGAAGGAAAGCAGGTTGCCTTCTCGCTGGTTAACGGTGCCTTTAATGTTTCACACGGACAAAATGTAAGCAAACACAAAGAAAGCTTGTAAGCGCGTGCGATCGGCGCCGGTCATTTACCGGAATTAATTTACAATTATCAGCGAGCAGTCTCCGCGAAAGTCGGCGCCTGAAACCAGCACGAGTGATCAGAATAAAAGCGGGTGTTCGGAGCCGATACGTTTAGTGCGGCCCTTCAAAAAATCAAAACGTAGCAGCATGTCGTCTTCAGATGAATTGTTTTTGTTGGAAAGCTCATTTCTTAAACTAACGAGAAAAAAGAGGGGGGCCCATCCTCTAAATCAAAACAGAGGAAAGTACGGCGAATACCATCACCTATTCGCGGAGTTGAAAGGCGAAGAGGACCATCAATGCCTAAATCCTCACTAATTTGTTGCCAACATTTGTCAACCACATGTCGATTGCTATGGGAATGGGACTTGTCCCATTTATTCCAAATTGGAACCTTTCCATAAACTGCTGCTATTAACGCGTCGATATTCATCACGATGTAGAAGCGGAGACTGCTCGCTGATAATTGTAAATTAATTCCGGCAAATGACCGGCGCCGATCGCACGCGCTTACAAGCTTCCTTTGTGTTCGCTTACATTTTGTCCGTGTGAAACATTATCGGCACCGTTAACCAGCGAGCAGGCAACCTGCTTTCTTTCTGTGCGTACCTTAATTTCGGAACGGTTCGGAATTCCGTAAGTTTAAAAATGTCATTTTACTAAACTCCAAATTCCCCAACTTTTCTCCCATTTAACGGAAACCAAATACTTTTAGTAAAGTATTTGCGGAAACTCTATCTCTTACCGTTTCCGAAATCCCCGTAGTGGCCCTCTTTATGTTGGACACAGTGTATATTCATTCTGTATCTAGAGAAATTAGTAATAGTTTTATCAAGCCACTCCTACTTCCTTACTAACGTAAGGCCTCGATGGCATAAAAAATTACTTTTCACTTAGTTAGTTTTGGTAATTAGTTTTCGTTGGTTAACTTTTCATGTAGCGTTCGGATAAGTAATGTATACTTTACTTTGAGTAAATTTGTTTTAACAATTACCATATTTGATTTTAGCGGTATGCGGAGGGGAATTGAGCATAGACACAGGCGGGCATCTGGAATCACCAAATTATCCTGAAGATTACCAGCCAAATAAGGAATGTATATGGAGGATTACTGTTCCTGACGACTATCAAGTAGCATTAAAATTTCAGTCGTTTGAAGTTGAAAATCATGATAACTGCGTTTATGATTATGTTGAAGTACGTGATGGTTTAACAATGGACAGCCCTCTAATTGGTGTATTTTGTGGTTATAAAATACCCGCCGATGTTCGTTCATCGTCAAATCATCTTTCAATTAAGTTTGTTTCCGACAGCTCGGTACAAAAAGCGGGATTTTCTGCAACATTTATAAAAGAATTTGATGAGTGTAATATGTTCGACCATGGATGTGCTCAAGAATGCGTGAATACTTTAGGAGGGTATGAGTGTTCATGCAGAATTGGATATGAATTACACTCTGATGGGAAAAACTGTGAAGGTATTTGATAATGTCTTTAGTGTGCAAATGCTAACACTTGTCAATTGTTAGATGCGTGCGGTGGAATTATTGATACCTCCAACGGTACAATTACCTCACCTTCGTTTCCAGACCTCTATCCTCCCAATAAAGACTGTGTATGGGAAATTAGGGCGCTTCCGAAATTTAGAATCACGCTCAATTTTACCCACTTTGATCTCGAAGGAAATAATATACATCACCAACAATGCGAATATGACAAACTTGAAATACACAGTAAATCAGGAGAAAATAGACTTAATAAGCATGGTAGCTTTTGTGGGACCAAACCACCACCGCCTATAACTTCTGATGGAAACGCACTGAGAATTGTTTTCCATTCTGATACAAGTATTCAGAAATCGGGATTTGCTGCGGTCTTCTTTACAGGTAAAGAACTAAATAAAAGTATTCAATAGGTTTAGATGCATGTTACAGACATGGATGAATGTGCAGTTAATAACGGAGCTTGTCAACACGAATGTATAAACACTCTAGGTTCTTACATATGCGCATGCCACAATGGTTTTACGTTACACGAAAACGGTAGAGACTGTAAAGAAGGTGGTTGCAAATACGAGATCACAGCACCTTATGGACAATTTTCTAGTCCAAATTATCCTGATTATTATCCAAGTAGAAAAGATTGTGTTTGGCACTTTTCAACAACACCAGGCCATCGTATCAAAATTATGTTTATGAATTTTGAAATGGAACCTCATCAAGAATGTTCATATGACCACATCGTATTTTATGACGGTGATTCACCAGAAGCACACACGCTCGGTAGATTTTGCGGCTCTAAACTTCCTCATCCAATTGTGGCATCGGGAAATCAAATGTTTCTCGTTTTTAAATCTGATGCATCAGTGCAAAGAAAAGGCTTCCTTGCAACTCACTCCACTGCCTGTGGTGGTCATTTACTTGCTGTTTTAGATAGGAAACACTTTTATTCGCATTCAAAGTATGGAAGTGGAAGTTATGACAATCGAGCAGATTGCGATTGGACAATTGAATCTCCTCCTGGTTATAACGTTCACTTAATGTTTGTTACATTTGATTTAGAAGACGAAAAAGACTGCGGTTACGACTACATAGAAATTTTCAGCGGATTAGATGCTAGTGGCGCCTCCTATGGAAAATTTTGTGGAAAGTCAGTAAGTATTCTATTTTGTATATTATCTTATTTTACCACCTATATAATCAATAAATTATCACAGAAACCGACTGACATTATATCAATGCAAGAAGCACTACTTATAAGATTCAGATCAGATGACACAGTGGTGGAGAAAGGATTTAGTATAGCATACGAAGCTATTGAGCCTTACGAAAGTGAAGAGGAAGTTTAGCAACCTATATTAGAATGAGTTCATAAGTTTTACTGTAGATGACGTCCTCGGTACGAAAAAAATAATTATACAAGAAGTATTTTAATTTATTTTGCGTACTGTGTTTAGATACTAAGTTGAATCAACCTTCTAATTTTCCAAAAATGTTTCCTAAGTAACTAATTTTGTTGATGGTAGTATAAATTACTTAGAACGAAAGTTCTGAGCATTATGTAAATAAAATGTTCAAATTTTGTAGCAGTAAGGCGATTTTTCTTAATATAGGTAGTTTGTTAAAGAAACAATAGACACAAGTACGCAATTTAAATGCTACCTTCTTTACATTAAAGTTCTCCTTTTTTCTTAAATAGAACTAGAACACAAATTTGATGTGCTCCATGATAATAAAAAAAACTTGTGCGTTGTGAATTCGTTGTAATCTGTTTCATTGACAGTAGGAATTAGGCAATAATAAATTAAATGTAAACTTTTTGTAAGAATGGTTCCTTATAAACTATGTAATGTAAGCATTTATTTTATTCTTAAGTGTGTTAAGCAGTAAGTACCAATACCTACCGCTTGCTTCACACGGAACACGAACACTTGTGTGGACCCAGTGTTATTGTAAATTAAGAATGTAGCAATATTGAATAGGGATTCAATCTGCTCACAATGCAAACCGATTTAATGAAATAATTCATACCTATTTAACAATAAGAAACTTTACCTATCAGAGCAACAAAAGTAGTGGCAGAGTAGTAAGGTGCGGATCTAATTAATTCAGGCGCACAATTCAATATTCATGCTAATATGCAAAGTAAGTTTATGCCGTGGATGGCGTCGCGTCGTCTCGTCACGAATTGTTCAAATCATGCTGCAACTACTTACTCGGATTGAATAAATAACCAATAGAAAATAGCAATAATAGAATAAATACCATAATACACAATACGATATGGTGCGCCGTTTTAAATGTTAAAGCTTCCTATCTAAAAACGAGACCCCCCCCCCCCCCCCCCCCCCCCCCGTACAAAGTGTTACACCAAGAACATATTTACTAACGTGAACATAGCCTAGTACTTTTTTGGAAACTTACGCTTACGCTGCGACATTCTTCCTTCATTTTTGAATCGAAAATCCTAATGGTAAAATGTTGTATCATGCTTCACACATCTTCACGAGGTTCTTGAAGTTTGGTCTATAAATAAGCGGTAGTTTCGATACCTATCTGTTAGTAGAGATAGCTGTGATTAAGAATAATTATGGAATTTGGATACTTTTGTTTCGTTTCGTTAATAGGTACACATTAATTTCGCATGTGGTAAAACAAACTTTCCATTCTAATGCGATTTCAACAGATTTCAATCAAGCATCATAGCAAGGGCATTCACTTAATAAACCTTGAGCAAGGGCAGGTATTTTAATCGTATGCTAGTTTGCAGTGTTGCCAAATGTATCATGTATGTTTCTTTTAAGTGGTTCCAGAAAACATGAACCATAAGACAACATTTTAACATTAGGATTGTAGTATCCACAGTTGGGTTACCTATATTTTAGAGATCCGACAACATGTACAAGAAGCTGAAAAGCAGTGGCAACGTCGATACTTTTGTTTTACTCTAGTTCCATCTGGCGGGGGATTTGGTGTAAGGCGGCTTAACCTTAACTTTCAGGATCATCTGATTTAAAACCGTGAAGTAGTTAACATCGTTTTCATTTGTTTTATTTTTGGTTTTCTGCAGGTGATATCTTTTTGATTAATATGATTATATCTGTCTATTTGGATTGCATTGTATGTTATTATAAATTGGTCTTACCCTGACTTTTGCATTGCCTCGCTTTTCAACGTGTTTTTCAATTAATTTGAATCTCACATTGCAAGCGTTCGTTTAATTGTATGTTGTCGCGTGTGTATGGTAGAACTATCTGTTATATTCATTTGTTTTCATAGTAAATATGTGTTTGAACTCATGGCATTTCCGACATTTAATCTATTATGTGTGTAGTTAGAAAAAAATCAAACAAAAACGACAAAAATATGAATACCTAAAACAGACAGTCGAAAATGGGGACTACCCACGTTTGATCTGACTTCGATTTTATTATGATTATGTGTGTAGTTAGCAAATTGTATTATGATTTCTCCTATTTATTTATGTGTTTTATGATTAATTGGGGGACATTCCAAATGAGTTCAAATTGAACATAAGGTGTTAAATATTTGTGGATAAACAGAAAAGATGGCTCTATTGTACTCGAAACGGTGACTAACTGTGTCTTTTGTGTATTTTTACCTGAATTTGAACCCTTTTGTAACTTGTGCACTTTCTATCTTTTTAAACTCTCTTGACCCTTTTATTTTTAATATGCAATGTATTTAATTTGATTTGATTTGATTTGATTTGATTTGTTTAATTTGATTATTTATTGTGCTATTTACAACTGCTGCATAAAGTATTTAAATCTGATCGAAGCGTAACAACAATGAAATTGTCAATGTTTTGTCTTGATATTATTTAACAGTCTTGTTGCTATAATTTTGTATTTGATTTGATCTCATTATGTCCCGTAATTTCTCTTCGTCTCCTTTTTCTAGTAATATTTACCTCAAAACTTTTATTTGCTGAGTGCTGAGATATGATACCTCGCCCGCCAGTTTTAATGAACCAAGGAACCAGGCTGTGCAAAAAAATTATCAGCAATATGGATTATTTGTTTATTTATTTTTGTTTTGCAACATATTCCTTTTAAATATCAACGCGTTTCTGGAGTGATATTAAGCTCGTTTTACGAGGATTAGTTACAAAGGTCAGTAAGATATTGCTCCATTGCAGTAGTAATAACTTCCTCGTCCAACTTAAATTTCTTTTAGGTAAGAAAGCCCCAGTTTTGGATCAGGTGCTAAATCTCGCAATGGGGGGGGGGGGGGGGGCACAATCAGGAATTGTAGTTAATCCAACTCTTGAACAACACGACTCGTGCGAGAAGGCACACATTTTTCCGAGCCATTCCGTTTGTGATAAATAACTGCAGCTGCTTTTAGTTCGTCCAAAAGGGTCGCATAAAGGTGCATTCGCATAAAGCCGATCGGCAAATGCCGCATGGCATCACGTCTTACTGCTTGGGGATCATGCCGAACAACACGTACATACTTGTAATGCAAAGGCGATCGGTAAAGCCGATGATGGGCATGGTGCGGATGAACCTTTATGTACCGTTGTTAGTAATCAATATGTAGTATATCTCCTTCGCATCTCAAAAAATTATGCCTATCGCTTTCTCGGTCTACGTAAACGACTTAGATTTTATGGAGGAGAACTATCACACCGTTTCCATTGCTGAGATTTTTGTTTTGATTCTGTAGTATAATAGCGAGGCCATGCCTCGTCGACAGTAACAAAACGACGCAAAAGTAAACTAGGTTTTTATCAAAAAGCTCCAAATTATCACTAGATTTTCGCGCTTTTTCGCGTTTTTTCGTTAGAATATAAGAAACGTGGCACCCACCCTGCTGACAGGATGGAAATGCCTAATTGAACGTATCATAGGTATATGATATGTGAAATGCATACGGTCCTATCTAGCCCTTCAATATTTAATCGACGGTCATTCAAAACTGCATTGCATTGCATTGCGCTACGTTGCTGCCTTTAGTTTTGATAGGTACTTTTGTCATATTGAAATGTACATGGTAGTTACACAGTAAATACATATATTAAGCACTCTAGATAAGTAATTTTAAACCTCAGCAATACGTATGTCCATAGAGATGGATAAAACGAGTACAATTTCACTTTTTTAAATCCATAACGATAAATTTGCCTTTGTGTAGCTGTAGGGTATTAATCCTTTGCGAACCCTGCAATTCTGCATTCGTCGTAGTTGAGACTTTCGAAAAGATTTACTCAATGGAAATCGAAGATATAAAATGGGTTATTACGATAAGTAACCTAATGGGTTGATCTCATGGCCAATTTCATTATCGACATTGAAATTGATTGAGATTCCACGTATGCCTAGATGAAAACACGTTACGTTGTTTAAATAAAAATGAAGGAATTTCGTATTTACGTAAGGGATTAAACTAGAGTTTTTCTTTACACCCATAGAAATGAACGTACCTAATGAGCATGCAAAAGTATGCGCGCTTTTTGACTCGAGATTCTAAACGACGAATTCATATACTAAAGTCACATGCAATTAACAACTTGATTTTTATATACATCATTTTTATATGCAAGAATACCCTCCCCCTAACAAGGTTTCTATTGAAAATTCTGTTCGATCGCACATTTCATACAAGCAGAAGCAAATGTCCCGCTTCCTTAAATTTGTTCAAAATGTTCTGTTATAAATGCCACTCCGTGTTATATACCTTATTGCATTAGAGCAATTAATATCTAACTGCTTTCGTATCATAATTCATAGTGAGTCAATAGCTTACCATTCTCTTAATTTGAGGAATTATTGTGTACAAGCATACCGTAATCCCTCACCCCTTTTCGGCTTTTCATCTCAATAGCGTTTGAGAGCTGAGATTCATCCTCAAAACAATTAATGTGGAAATGCTGAAATATGGTATGACAACGAATGTTTATGACGTCCACTCAATTCACAACTCGACCCATTATCCTTGTAATTCTATTGGTTGTTTCCCTCACCGAGCACACAATATGTTGCTTAATATTCTCAAGTATTTAAAAAAATAAATAAAATACTTTTAACAAGCAGTAGCAATCAAGTGGATTATTGTGTGCGTTATTCTTTTAGCGTAGTGGTACTAGTTATTGACAAATTTGGTAACGTGAAAGCAGTCAGTTGTAAGAGCATCGTGAAACCAGTAAGCTAAGAGAGGCGACTTTTTCTCTCTGAACAATAGAAAATTTATGCGATATTTTGTTGCAGAAGTCATGACTGGAATGCATACATACTCAGAAACATAATGTAATCCGACTATGGCGATTAGTGTTAAAAAAGCTTCTTTTATATGAATACGCGTAAATAATTGTGGAAACTACATCTGTGCTATTAACATTGAAAAATGTTGTAGGTACTTTTCGGAAGACATACCTAGGTAGGTATAGTAACTTGTTTGCGCATTTTTTTAATTTTTACATAAATTTCTAAATAATTTATTTATTTATTTCCATCAGTAGGTACATATTGATATTTCACAATTTTTATATACGTGAAGTCACGGTCACACCAGACAGTGGTGGTTTGGGTGTCTAGGGCTTAGTCGACATTTTACAAGCGAAGCAAGCAACGGCAAGGCCTTTTTCTCAGAGAGGAAGGGCTCGCGCCGGCCATTTATTCGGGGGGATCGAAATTGTGTGCTAAACTTTAATGTTCAATAAACATTTTTTTATTATAATTAAGATCATAGGTTGTTTAGAACGATTTATTTATTAATATAACAATTCACTTAATTTAATTCTAACAGAATTAGCTTCATCGGTTGCTTTTGCTGCCTCCGCACATCTCGAGTCCGTGCTTCGGTCTTCGCCTATGAGGCGCCGTTTGTACCATAACTATTCTTTAGATATATATATTAAAAAGAGTCAATATATTAAAAATTAAAAATATTTATATATATCATCCAAATATAAAAATATATCTGGTAGTTAAAGTACAGATATATAGAAAATTTGAGGGCGAAATATATAAAACTTCAGCTTTGAATATCCACCACTAGTGACGCTGTAGCTAGAGACAAAATTTTCAACAGCGTAGATGCTGCTACATCTGTCACTTAATTATTTACCTTTTAATTAGAAGAGTTTATGTTGGAATTGGTTCGATGTTATGAAGTGCCATATAGTTATCGATATGGACAACCTTAGCCGGACGTGTATTATCCGAATATGCTTAAGCTTATACATTAGAAAGTAACTGCCATACTTTAATAATCCTAATATGAAATGCATGTAATGATCTTTAGCAACTACAATTACTCCTAAAAGCATGTATGACACCAACTTAAATCGGTATGGATCAATATAATCAATCATACAAGGTGGAAAGTTATATGTAATGCGCTGCATTGTAGTGTAAATCAAATCAAACAGCTTTACAATGTAGAAAATGTAACATTACGGTAGGTGGCGTCGCCTTTGCAAGTATTTGAATTTGTCGTTGCTCGTTTGCCAAACATAATTTCCCGAAGAGCGCCATCAGTGGTCAACGTTGGAAGTTCAAGTTTTATATATCAGTACTCTCATCATTGCTGATATATTTTTATATTTGGATGATATATATTATTTTTTTTTAGTTTTTAATATATCGACTTTATTTAATATACACTGTGTCCAAGATAAGGAGGGCCACTATGGGGATTTCGGAAACGGTAAGAGATAGAGTTTCGGTTAAATGGGAGAAAAGTTGGGCAATTTTGAGTTTAGTACAATGAAATTTTTAAACTTACGAAATTCCGAACCGTTCCGAAGTTATGCGACAAAAAGCGAATTTTCAGGATTTCGTTTTTGACAAATTGTTACTTTGTCGTTGATGTTAACTGAAAAGTAAAAGGACCTTCTACAGGTACTTTTTAACGTTCTTTAACATGGCATACAGCAAATTGGAATCCGACGTTTCGTTTTCGAGTAACCATCATCAACTTTATTTTTTTAAATACGGTCCTGATTTTTTTATGCATAATATTAGAAGAGCTTTTTATTCTGCATTCAAGCATGTATCACACTTTATGGTTTTATTGCGATTTTATACTTACTTTACGATTAGCGGAAAAAATCCTAAGTACGAACCTGTATCCTTCCTCAATAACATTCAAACTGAATTTTATTTATAAATGGACTTTTGCTAACTGTGCTTTCCTCATCAAATTAATGAAATGACACAGAATTTTCAATTTTGAACACAAATTTTATAACCAAGTGTACATAATTACAAACAATCAACTAACACGTCATAAATGAACAGAAAACATTTTATGAAACGAAAATTTAAACATGACACATACCAATAATTAGAAAAAAATTATAATAAATGCTCGCAAAGCCCTCCTTAGTTCTCCAATCGTCAATAGCATCTTCTAACTGTAGATTCCAAAGCATTCTTTAACATTGTAGGTGTTACAGTTTGGAATCGGTTAAGTACAAGCTTTCGGAGTTCTTCTTCTATTCCAAAGGTATCTTTGTAAACATAATTTCTTACGTACCCCCAAAGAAAAAAATCCAGCGGGGTTATTTCGGAAGAACGAGTTGGCCAGGGCGTTTCAGAATTGGCGCTTAAAACTCTTTCGGCAAACCTATTTGAAAGGTAATCCTTAACCACCCGTGAATTGTGCGCAAGTGCACCATGCTGCTGAAACCAACAATTGCGTACTACGGCTTAGGGTAAAATATCAAGAGCATCTTCCAAAGTAGAATCTAGTAAATTTAAGTACAATAGTAAAATAAGTATAAAATCGCAATTAAACCATAAAGTGTGATACATGCTTGAATGCAGAATAAAAAGCTCTTCTAATATTATGCATAAAAAAATCAGGACCGTATTTAAAAAAATAAAGTTGATGATGGTTACTCGAAAACGAAACGTCGGATTCCAATTTGCTGTATGCCATGTTAAAGAACGTTAAAAAGTACCTGTAGAAGGTCCTTTTACTTTTCAGTTAACATCAACGACAAAGTAACAATTTGTCAAAAACGAAATCCTGAAAATTCGCTTTTTGTCGCATAACTTCGGAACGGTTCGGAATTTCGTAAGTTTAAAAATTTCATTGTACTAAACTCAAAATTGCCCAACTTTTCTCCCATTTAACCGAAACTCTATCTCTTACCGTTTCCGAAATCCCCATAGTGGCCCTCCTTATCTTGGACACAGTGTATATATGTAAAAAAGAGTTATGGTACAAACGGCGCCTCATATTCGCCGGCGTGAAACGGCATATAGAAAAAAGAAGCTAAAAGTACCAAAACGGCAAAAAGTCCTTCAACAGTGCGTCGGGCTTCATTCAAACGCAGCTGTTAATTATTATTAAGGGCGCATTTCAGGAAAATATTTTGACTTGTACAGGGTGCTTCAGTAACCTGTGACAAATAAAGAAAATTTTTAGGTACCGACGAGTGACGACCGCCCACAATGCAAGAAAACGTTTCTGAAACATGAAACATCTCCCAAACAGCGACAGAAACG
This sequence comes from Pyrocoelia pectoralis, assembly GCA_036250285.1. Lineage (NCBI taxonomy): Eukaryota > Metazoa > Arthropoda > Insecta > Coleoptera > Lampyridae > Pyrocoelia > Pyrocoelia pectoralis. Next base: position 53,144,995 of record CM070074.1, read on the forward strand.
TATCATATACATATACATAACATAGATGTTTAATGTCCGCCTTTAGAAACCTAGATTTGAAACGACACAAAAACGTTACATCGAAACATTTTATATAACTTTCTTGACGTCAGAGAGTAATATATTGATATGTATAGGAGAAATGTGTCTTTATAAATGTTTAAAATGTCAATATTTGAAATGTCTCATACGTTTCACTTGAAACATACCCTAGTATAAAAAATTGGGATGTGGTAGAAATTACGGCCCCGACTGCTCCGAGGGGCTCTTTCCCAGTGCGCAGAGCCTTCGTGCAGACTCGGAGGAGATCGGTGATGCTGAAGAAACATTTTGCTGCAAGTAGGACTCCTCGCCCGTTTAGAAGTCAGCCAACAACCATGAAAACTACCTGAGCTACTGAGACCTTGGCTTGGTAAATAAACAATATCGCACATGTCCATAAACCCGACAAAAACGGAGGTAGTTCTCTTCACAAGGAAAAGGAAGATAGAGGGCCTTCGAGCTCCTCTACTCTTCCGAAAACATCTCCAGTTTTCAGGGTCAGTAAAGTACCTAGGTATTACACTTGACAATAAACTGAACTGGAGCAAGCACATCCACCTTAAAGCGGAGAAAGCAAACAGGGCTTTCTGGCAATGTCGCCGCGCTATCGGAAGACTTTGGGGCCCATCCCCAAAGGCTATCCTGTGGTTGTACACCGCCGTGATAAGACCTATGTTCTGTTATGGAGCAATTGTCTGGTGGCCTAGAACCAGACTATCCGTCTGAGAAATAGGGGGTTGTTGAACAGAAAAGGCACTGAGGTGGGTCACTCTCGAATTCTTGGCGAGGCAGTCAAGCGACTACCTATACTAGAAGGACGATCTGACTCACTCATACCTCGATTTATACTAGGGAAAAACTACCACATCTTCCTTGATGTGGAAGTGGCATCCCAACCAGACATATCCATCTTCACGGATGGATCCAAAACAATGGAAGGCACAGGTACAGGTGTGTACTCACAAGAACTGAACCTCCATATCAGCCAACCACTAGGCAAAATCTCGACTGTCTTTCAGGCAGAGCTAGCAGGTATTACGCTAAGTGCAAAAACAATTCTTATGCACAGCATAAAGAATAAAACCATTAGGATCTCCAGTGACAGCAGAGCTGCTCTGCAGGCACTAGATCAATACAAACTCACCTCTAGGCTGGTTTCCGAGTGTCACCAGGCACTAGAGCAAGTAACTAACAGCAATACCCTTGAGCTTGTATGGGTTAAAGGGCATGCTGGAATAATAGGCAATGTAAAAGCCGACAAGTTAGCCCGACTGGCCTCAAAACAACCGTTTTATGGTCCAGAGCCGGCTCTTCCACTTACAGTATCAACTGTAAATAACCTAATAACTCAAGACACCCAAGCCCAACACAGGGCTAGGTGGAACTTGATGTCAGACTGCCGCCACGCGAGAGAGGCCTTCAGAGGACCATCTCGCAGTCTGGCGCGCTTTTGTACAGGGCTAACCAGAGGTAACCTGCGGCTACTTGTAGGTATACTTTCTGGACACTGCAAACTTAACAAGCACATGCACCGCATGGGCCTGGTAGACTCACCATCCTGTAGGGGATGCTACACAGAAGACGAGACGGCGCAACACATATTATGTGAATGTCCCGTACTTGTCGAATTAAGACGATCCATGTTGGGAGAATCCTGGCCGGACATGGCTAAGATTAGAGCCGCTTCCCCGTCCAGCATCCTCAGGTTCATCTCACGTGTGGGATGGCTTGAGTGACGTTGCGGGGTCGGACGACTCTAATCAGGGAGGCAGCACAAAGGGCCCGAATAGTTGGCCTAGGTGCGCGTGGGTTCTCCCACCCTCCCATCGAAATCCAGAATCCGAAATCCAGAATATCGCACATCTATTTATAGTAGCACATGAATAAGTCTATTTTTCGAAACGGACATTTTTCGTTCCAATTAAACACTAAATTGCAATTTTGGATAAATATGTAAAACATTCACATTTAATCGCACATTTTTAGTTTCTTACAATATGTTTCAAGGGATAAGGTTTCTGGTATTGAACACAACTCTGTAGGTAACGTTAACTTTGAAACATGACTATTTTGTTTCAAGCGAAACATCACAATTGTAACGTTTCTAAAATGTTATACGGATTATACGATATCATATTCCAAAAAATATATAACAGAGATTTATCTAAAACATCCATATTGTAATGTATACGTTTTGTATTTTATGCAATATGTATATCAATTGAAACGTTTATTAGACATTACCATTTATTCGCTTTCGAAAGGAATGCACTACTAGTGTCTTAGATGAAGATGTTTCTTAAGAATGTCTCATTTTCAACCTTTACGCAACATTTAGAAATATTTCATGGATGTACTGTGTTCAGTGGGCGGATTCTAAACTATTACCTTATTACGGCTTTTAAAATGAATAGTTCAGCAGCAATAAATTATTTCTTAAAATAAATTTAATTTTCGTTAGGTAGTTCTTCTATGGGAGCGGCATCACCATATAAATCCAACTTTCATGTCAAATTTGGATTCAATTCCTGTTCTAGAAAGTTATCAGATGTTCTTATTTCGTTTATGATGTTTCATATTATACAGGACGTTCAAATTTAACTTACAATTTTTAGAAAATTCAGTAGGTATAATTCAGTGGAAAATTCAAAACAACTTTTCTCAACTTTCTTAAATGGAACACATTATATGTCTTCTGCTTGATCGATAAAGAATTAAAATATGAACATTTTTTCTAATCACGTTCAAACGTCTATTCCTAAGGGTTTCCGAATTAATTTATAACATTGTTTCATACATAGGAGAACCGAACTTGTACTGAAAATTAATCAGTAGGCTTTGGAGCAAAGTATTATTTATCGTTATTAATCTGCCAATTCACTCAAATTGCATAGTTTTTGACCACTTGAAAGCCTATTTAGAACTTTTATTAATTTAACAATGAATTTTGAAAAAGTGAGCTTTTTGATATGATATTCGTACTGCGGAGGAAACGGAGAAAAATTGCCTTTTTGGCTAGTAGGGGTTACGCTGTGCGATATACCGCTAAAAACATCCTGATGAAACGGAGAATATAGTAAGGAAGGCAACAGGGAGACAAAGAAATTTAGAACAACGCAGGGAGTGAGATAAGGTGGAAATCTTGGCCCTCTGATTTTTATCATATGCACGGACGAAATAATCAAAAAAGTCAGTCGCAAAAGTAAGAAGATGATAGATGATATCACAAACTAAAACCGATTGAAGTAAGCGAATGCGTATTTGCAGATGACGTCGCAATAATGGCAAATACGGAAAAAAGTTTACAATTTATCGTAAACGGTCGAAAGGACTAGATAAAAAAGGAATGAAAATAAATATAAGCAAGACAAAAGTTCTGATAACAAATAATAATGAGAGAAGAGTAAACATGAAAATTAAGAACCAGGGAGTGGAAAACTTCACAATTTCCCGATTTTATTCCATTTTAGCATGATTTTTTTTGTAAACATTCGTATTATGAAATATGTTTTAGGAAAAAAAGATATTTTAAATATAAGGCATGTAAATTGAAGAAACATTGAACTTATGAAGGCATTTTACTTGTGTGAAAAGTTAATTAAGGTTAGAGTAAACAAAAAGGGAGGCAAAAGTGTGAAAATAAGTTTGAAATCGTTTGAAATTGAAGGGATGTGGATCTGGCGTCCTTTAATGTTTTAGCATACGGTAATTAAAGGTATCCCTAATTTAAGTTTGTTGCATTAAAACAAAAATGAAAGCACGTTTTACTTTAATACAGCATATATTACAAGAATTCAGTCGGTGAGTAATGTAACAAGCCATCGATTACATCTAATTAATAAAATAACATTATTCAATTTAAAAAGAGTCTACATTCTATGGAAATCGATGCAACGCATTAAGATTCAAGATTGAGTTTTTATCGGATGTTTGCATGCTTAAATAAATTTCAATTTTAGTTCCAATAAACCACATGAAATTAAAAATGTGTACTCCATCCCCTGAAAAGTAGTTTCGATGAAAGTATTGAAGGCATTTATCGGGTGTCCAAAAAGTTTGGAAACGCTTGAATATCTCGAGAACCACACATCAGATTACAAAAACAAAAAATACGTGTTCCTTTATTTTTGGAACGTATTCAGACATGATAGGTAATCATGATGGAGGGGGGGGGGTGAGTTTTGGTAACTTAAATGGGAACACCCATGTTTTATTGTACTTTTGCATTCTTCATAAAAACTGTTCTCAAATAACAAATTCATTCCCACCTCTGACCCCTTTTTTGGGGGTGGAAAGAGGGAAAATTGCATAAAAACATGTTTCGTAGTTGGTTTGAGGGTTTATTTAAGTTCAAAAATCAAAAGATATTGTCTTTTTTAGCGCAGTACTTTCAAAGAATGAATGAAAGTACTTTCAAAGAATGAATGAAAAGAAATGCAAAATATGCCGATTTATTTTTTACGTTTTTTACCTGTAAATTTACCCTGTATCCTACCATCTGACATGGCCAGCGGTGGATGGGGTAACCTAAACCGGCCTGGGAAATAGAGGAAGCGGCCCAAAGAAAATATTGATACAGGCCGAAAATATTTATACTAAAATTGTAATAATGTTGATAATAATAAGTGTTTTTCATCAGTATGTAGTAGTTAAAAATATCGTTACTTCGGTAAAATATTGAAATAGAAAAAAGAGTTTCATTTTATTTAGGCAAGGACATCCATCATGTAAATTGGTCTAAAATTCCGAAAGTTGCTAAAAAATTAATAAGAAAAATTGGAATGTTGAAAATCTACCCCTTACTTCATGGTGAACCCTATACGTTTGTGTAATTTTTTTAAATTTCTTTTTTGCACAATAAATTAGTTATTATTATGATTACTATTATTATTATTAAATGAAGAAATAAACTACAAAAATTAACTAAACCTTACAAAAACAAACCCAATAAATTAGTAGGTAATAAAAATAAATATCTAAAACTTCAACAACTTTTTCATTAATGGAGACGTCTCAGCGAAATCATTAATAATTTGTGTTTTTTGCATCTGTGGTTTCATATTCTACCGGCCCAATTTTCAAAAATTTTACCGGCCCAGGGGGAAAATTCCCTTTTTCCCCCTGGGCTCATCCACCGCTGGACATGGCACACTCGTGCTTTAGACTGCCCATAAACAAAGCCCTCTAAACGGTTCAGAGAGTAGTTTGTAGGCCATTAATCATCTACAACGAGTAGAAAAAATGCTAATTCCAAGGAAACTTTGTGCCACGTTAGTTAAGGTTGTCTAAAAGGAAAATGTATGTATCAAAGATTTCAGTTAGCAGCAGGTTAAGTAAAATCGGCGAGAGAAAAATTATTTTGGTGTTTGAAATCAATAATAGTAAAGGTTTAGTCTATTCTTATATTGCTTTTATCGATATTGAATCTGTTTTTATAATCATAATATTAATTCTTATATAAATAAGTTCAGTAAATATCTAAACACATCACCAAATTCTAAATCAATTTAATTGAAGTCCTGTGTTTTTCGTAAAAATGCCAAATCCAGTCGATAAACATGTGCTGTTAACATTTTGTTGATATCGGACGCCCTATGTGCACAAAAATAATATGGATGAGAATGCACGATCAATCAGAATGGGTAAAAAATGAATAGAACTTTCCTTTATTTTTACAATATACGAACGTAATTAATTTCATGGAATGAAGAATAGAATTCCCTTTAAATTGTTGGTAACGCCATATTGTAAGCGACATTTAATATGCATTCCACAGCTACGGTTAAAATTTATTTACAATTATCGTAAACGTACGAAATTTGCATTCTAAAAGAAAACCATTCAATTAGCATAAAACGAGGAACAAAGAAGTGATGCTCAAGCAATTTTCTCAATTTTAGATTTTATTCATGTGCCTACTTAGTAAGTATAAAAGTTTTATTTCTTTTTTAAATGGATTTATTGATGAAAATGCATTATTGAATGAAAAAGAAATTAATGAAGTTATGTTTAATTCGGAAGCTTTATGTAATGAAGTAGTAGTCAAATAACGCATATTGATTGATGGCACCTACCCTACGTGTAGGGAAGTGTTAGGAGCAGTGGTGTATTGGTAAATTAAAAAGCACCGGAACGCTCGAAAGAAAAATTCATTTCCCAAAATCAAAAAATAATTGCCATTCTCAGTAAAAACAAAATATAAATTTTAAAACATATACATATAGTATACTATTAAATATTAACAAATATAGTTTATAGAAACTCCAAAATAAGGTCACAGACATTTTCTTTGTTTGCTGGTCAGTGGCGGATTTATGAGACCGCAAGCAGGTTTTTACGTAAAATATAATGGGGGTTTCATATTTACAAAGGTGGCCCATGAAGCTTTATAAATAATAAATTTGGAACATGATCACTTATATTGCGTAATGTTCTCCCCGGTATTTTTGTTACTGAAACCACGCTCGCATTCTGAAGACCTAAACGGGCTAGACGCTATTATTTTGGAAAAAATTTTACACATTTCAAATCTTTTGAAATGTTACGTCCATCACAAGCCAAGTAATCCCTAATTCTGTTTGTATTTTCCCATAAGGTAAATTAAAGTGTTGGCAGAGAGATTTTATTTCTTTATCGCCAAAAAAGGCGTTCCAGCTGTGAAAAAAAGTAACGGAACGCCGTTCCGGCCCCAATACACCACTGGTTAGGAGAACGGTAGGGAACACATATGAGATGACATATTTAGCTATTTGTTTGCGGTGTATTGTTTTATATGGTAGGTACAGATTGTTTCCAGCGAACAAGCTACCTTCGTTACTTTGACTAAAAGAATAACGCTATAAAGACTTTTGAACTAACTAGGTACCTAAAAGACCAAAAGTATGAGTCTCTTAAGTGTGAATGTGTGATTACTGATTAAAAAGTTGCAAGTTGAGATGACTTGGTAACTGCACTACCACGATACATCATAAGACCTAGTTTTTAAATTTGAATGATTTGCTGTTGTTGGCGGTGTCCCATATCCCACTCCATAAGTGTACACTGACTTGAGGATGGTGTAAAATAAGATTTTGTTATCTAACTTCATTTCAGATTATCTGCCTGTAATCGTTGAGTGAAAGATATGTATTATAATACAATACATTTTGCTCAAGTTCAGTTCGAATCGTTTCCTCTTAGTGAAGATTATGTTTCCATGTTAGCTTAATGTGTAGGTGTATTCCGAGACAGTTGACAAGGAGCAAGTATCACTTCTCATAGTGAATGTGATTTTATTTCGTTTGTCCTTATCGGCCATTTTTGATCCAGTTAACAGTTTTGGATGGTATCTAAGTTTATATTCCATTAGTGTGCTTGGGTAAGTTGCCGAAATAACTGTGTCGCCTTCATAATATGTGGCTAGGAAAACATCATTAGAGGAAGGGAGATAGGCTGTGTATATTGAATATAGTTACTGGGCCTCCGCTGAGGAGAGCGGCCTTGAGTTTCCAGAGTAGGCAACTAATCAATGTGGTGCTTCCTCCACGGAGGACACCTCATAGAACTCTACTTATATTAAGTTGAGCTTATTGGCCTGCGTTATTTTTTGCAAGTGTATCCAATTTTCGATGCTCTTGTACCTCCGTTATTAGCAAATATGGAAGTGCGTATGTCATTTATTACAAAAGTAAGAACTGCTATCTATGTAGTTCCTTGTGTAGGACTTAACAAATCTGTCATCGCAACCTTTTATACTCATGAAATAAAAATTTATGTTTTAAAAAGAACTCTTCAATTCATACTTTTAAACTGTCGGAATAACCTACAATTTTCTTCAATCAGTATTATGGATGGCCAAAAACAAAAATGAAAATCTGTTTACTTGTTTTAATACCTAAGATATTTTGTCTCGGACGATTAGGTCGGAGATCGCGGTGGTGGTCATCTTATACGTCCTGTAGTTCCTATTTTTCTTTGGGGACAATTAGTTTCCTAAAAAAAGGGAGTACTACCTGAGCATTACGTGCAGGCGCCTCTTCACTCTGACACTAAATATTGTTTAAATGAATCAAAGACACAGTATCTAGCAGTTCTGGAACAACTTCTTGCAACATATCGAAGTAGTCTGCTTTTTTGATCTAGATAAATAATATTGAAAATGATGGAATATGGTCGGTTAAAGCATCTGGTTCCTCAGCAATCATCCACCACTGCCAAAACCTGTGGTCTATCTAGGTATGGGGCGGAATTTGGGTCAGTGGAAAGACACTCCTCGTTTTCGTGGAACAAGGGATGAACATTGACCGTGAAGTGTACCGCCGAGATATTCTCGAAGAGGTGATCCTTCCATGCGCTCAGAAGCACTTCAGTGATGCGAAAACGACTTTCCAATAGGACTCTGTCCCGACCCACAGGCCTAAAGTGATTCAGGATAGATGTGAGGTACATTTCTCAGATTCTCTTACATCTACCGATTGGCCATCCTCAATCCTGTGGTTTACATCAGTGTGTGGTCGATTTTGATGGATAGATCCTGGCTAAGGCTCACAAGAACTTTGTTATTTCTCCGCACCCTGTTACATTTTTGGTAAGCGAAAAGCCAATCGAGCAAAACAAAACTCTATACCGCACCTTAAGAGTGCAAGAAGTTGCGATGAAATAAACACGATTTTTAAATTCTGTATAAAAAACTGCACCAAGCAATATTTTTTATACAGGGTGGCCCAACGAAAAGGTAACAGACGGGTTTCTGGCCAGAGGGAATTTTTTTTTGGGAAACGCAAAAACACGTCAATTTTTATATCAAGGGGGACAACTTTCGCCATGATTTTCAACCTGAAGTGATTTCATCCCTTAGCGCTATGAGAACAACCCCTAAAATTTAAATAGGGATGATGGGGCAAGTGATACGTCATTTGAAAGGTCTTTCTTTTCTGATTTCAGTGCACTAGTTTTTTTTATATTTTTTTTATTTTTAACCAAAAAAATTGAAGTTCCAAAATGGAAAATGAGGAAAGAGATTGAGGCATTTAAAAACTCAAAAAAGCTCAGACAGGTCAATTGTTTTTTTCTTAGAGAAGCTAGGTACTTTTACTGATATTTGACAACATTGTTTCGCCCCTTGGGTGCAGGGTAAACAACCCTTAAATTTTTAAATAAAAACAAGGGTTAATTTTTTCTTGTGCTAATTAATAAAACCAGTTTATGCAAATTCAACCCTTATTTTAATAAATTTTCGAAGTGTCTGCCTTCAGCTTCCATGTAATAATACAGATTTTGATTAACTCGTTCCTCCTGATCTCACTCCATTAGATTTTTTTTATGGGGTCATGTAAAGAGTAAAGTTTTTTCCACTGGTCCGGAATCTTTGGAGGAGTTACGTGACCGTATAGTACAAGAATGCCGCCTGATCACTCCTGAAATGTTGCAAAATGTACGGGAACGATTTAATGAAAATTTGTATTATTGCATGGAGCTGAAGGCAGGTACTTCGAACATTTATTAAAATAAGGGTTGAATTTGCATAAACTGGTTTTATTAATTAGCACAAGAAAAAATTAACCCTTGTTTTTATTTAAAAATTTAAGGGTTGTTTACCCTGCACCCAAGGGGCGAAACAATGTTGTCAAATATCAGTAAAAGTACCTAGCTTCTCTAAGAAAAAAACAATTGACCTGTCTGAGCTTTTTTGAGTTTTTAAATGCCTCAATCTCTTTCCTCATTTTCCATTTTGGAACTTCAATTTTTTTGGTTAAAAATAAAAAAAATATAAAAAAAACTAGTGCACTGAAATCAGAAAAGAAAGACCTTTCAAATGACGTATCACTTGCCCCAAATTTTAGGGGTTGTTCTCACAGCGCTAAGGGATGAAATCACTTCAGGTTGAAAATCATGGCGAAAGTTGTCCCCCATGATATAAAAATTGACGTGTTTCTGCGTTTCCCAAAAAAAAATTCCCTCCTGGCCAGAAACCCGTCTGTTACCTTTTCGTTGGGCCACCCTGTATATGTATAACTGAAATACAGATAGGGTAAAAAATTCTTTGTTCTTTTTTCTTCATAGACCATAGCCTGTTCATTCCACCGTTACACGGATACTCTCCACCTTTTGGGCGGATACCTCTTTCTTGATCTCTTTCCTACTGGTGACTTGTCTCTAACAATTTTCTTCCATTCTTGAGTGTGATTGTTGCATTCCCTTTTTCTAGTTTTTGTCAATTCGTTTATCGGCTGATTCGTAATTACTGCACGCGTACATGATTCCATTGTGTCTTACCGATATCCTACTGAGTGTTCTGATTACCTCGTCTCTGATCGGGTTTACGCCGCGTATGTGAGTACCCACTCCTCTTTCGATTTTTGTCAATTCGTTTATCGGCTATTATATTTGTAATTGCTTGCACTGCGTACATGATCCCATTGTGTATTGCCAATTATTCTTCTGAGTGTTCTTATTTCCTCGTTTCTGATCGGGTTTACGGCGAGTATGTGAGCATTGATCGCACTATCGACTCTTCCATTGTTGAGATGTGATTGTTGCATTCTCTTCTTCTGGTTTTTGTCAATTCGTTTATCGGCTATATTGACAATTGCTGCACTGCGTACATGATCCCATTGTGTCTTGCCAATATTCTTCTGAGTTTCCTCGTTTCTGATCGGGTTTACACTGCGTATGCAAGTATTGGTTACACTATCGATCTGTACACTCTGGTTTTTTACATCCGTACATACATATTTATTCCTCCTAGTTTCACTTGTACTCCGGGTACTCCAGCTGCTTTCGTTGCTTGTCGCTGTATTTGATCCTTAAACACATCACAATTTGTAATGTGGGTTTTGAAATACACTTGTTCAATTATTTCTTTATACACTTTCAACTTTCGTCTTACAGGTGTATACTTCATCATTAAATTTAATTGTTTTAAAATACCGATTAATTAACTTTTAATTCTTATTTAAAAACTAAACATGTGTAATCTCTTAAAAGTATCGTTTATGCACTTTTAACACAACTTATACATATTTCAACAGTATTAAACTCTGTCTACATATTAAAATATTTACAATTTTAAAACACCAAGTTGAAGCTGAAATATGAATTTGCAGGTTTTGATAAACTCCGAACGATGCAGCGTGATCTTTTATTCAGGATTTCGTTGAAACGTGTAAACCATATATGCACATTTCTCTCTCTCTCTCTAAAAAGGAAAGTAAGTATATAGCACTAAAGCCCTAAAGGGGTTTCGGTTTGAGAGAAAATTAATACAAATTGTATACGGTTTACTAAGGCAAAATTCCTTCAAGCATTTCTAAATGTTAGGTATACTTATAGGAGTGAAATTTCAACAGATCTATTGGTTTGCAGTTGTAATACAGGGTGTCTCACGGTGACGGTCGGTTAGAAGTATATCAAGAACGGCAAAAGCTAGAAATTTGAAATTTTGCACATGCGACATGCCGTGTTTAATCTATTAAATAAAAATATTTTCCAAATCGCGGCACTTCCGGAAATACCAGAATGGTGGGCTTTGAAAATTTTCAAAAAATTTTTATTCAATTGTTTCTTATGATTCTTATGTTTTCATTTTTATTTGACAGTTGTCAGTTAGCTATCATTTTGAAACTTTACGCTACATTTACGTTTGTTATCAATGTCATCTGTTTGATTTTTGATTTTTGCGCTTGATATTTGTTTTTAATTGGGCAATATGTAATTCACAAATGCTGATATTCTACATTTGTTTTACATTTATGGCGAGTCTGCTCGTATTATTTTTCGGACCTGCAGAACCTACCATTGAATAAAGAATCACTCAACACTTTAACAAAAGATATCCGCATTTACCTACAATGACAGAAAAAAAATCAGGATGATTGAAAAGAATTTTCTAAATTTGGGTGAAGTAAATGCGCCACGAAATTTGGCAAAGCCAATTGTCCCCAATGACGCTGCAGAAACCAATGTATTGGGATATTTTAATGTTTTCCCTGAAAGTTCTGTTCGTTCGGCGGAAAAAACCCTTGGATACTTAAGAAGTTCCATAGATAGAATTTTAAATAATCATAAAAGCATAAGCATAAAAAACAATTGCATAAAATTTTTTTGAAAATTTTCAAAGCCCACCACGTTTTGTAAAGTATGTAATTATAAATTTAAATAGAAAAATGTAAATAACTCTGTAATAATTGATTTTAGGTATAGGAACATGGTACATCAATTTAAAGGAAATTTATTTCTGCATCGAATGGGCTGATAATTAAATAGGCATTCCATTTGAAAAAAGCGACTTTTAAAGTTTTTCTTAAGTCTGGAAATAACGTCAAATAGATACGTAACCGCGGGCAATTTTTTATTATCCGTTACAGACAATTGTGTCTCAATCTTTTGCCATTGAGAACCTAAAATCCCATTTCCATAACTTTTACCACTTTCGACTTTAAATTTTATTTCCTAAACAAGATTTTCAAAATTTTCAGTGAAAAAATTTTTTTCTCAACAATCGAAATTGATACGCCGATTATTTTAAGCATACTTGCTAAACATTTTATGACACATCAGAATGTGAAAAAAAATTGCCTGGTTTGTATTTAAAATAAAGATGTTGATGGTCACTTCCGGTATTTTCGGAAGTGCTGCCATTTGGAAAGTATTTTTATTTAATAGATTAAACACGGTATGTCGCATGTGCAAAATTTCAAATTTCTAGCTTTTACTGTTCTTGATATACTTCTAACCGATGGTCACCGTGAGACACCCTGTATACAATGGAGAAGCATGAGAAATTGAGTATGAGTATACTCAATACCAACAACGTCTAAACCAAAAGGTAGATGGCACATGGGCTAATTAAGTAAGCAATCCTTTAAGGGTTTAATTTAAAGGTTATGGGAACTCAGCCTGTATAGGTTCTCTAAAACTAACATGGAAAACGTCAAACTACGGTGCCGCACAATTGGTCCGTGCTGTATAAAATAATTTATGTAGTACCTAACAGACGTTTTTTGAATTAAAATGCATTTGTAAGAAAGGTGTCAGGTGAAATTGTTGTATAAATGTAAAGTGCAAAACGTGATATAATAATGAATAAGTTAAATAAAATTGTTGTGAATGGCTTGGTGTGGTGTTATGATGGGCGAAGAAAATGCCTAGGTACGTAGATACTTCATGTCTTATTTGCTCACTGTTTTTATGTCAATTAAGCTTTCTCTGGATTTCATTTGGTGACTTAATTTTGTTATTTAGATTTCATGCATATTTTATTAAGAGCTTTACTTACAGCGGCGGTGTTTTATTTCTGTAGTGCTGCAGCGAAGTTGGAATTTTCTGCTTATTAGATCTTGTTAAATTGCTTCTCTAAATGAAAGGATAAATTATGTTCACAAATATTTAAGTTAAAATGGAATAAATAGTGCAGTAAGGTTATGTAATGGATTTCTATTTTACTTAATTATACAATTACATTATGAAACACGCCTTAAAAAGTAGGGACCAGACAAATTAACAGGACTCATTAGTAAGGGATGTAATATATTTCCGTATTTGTTTGATGATAAAATAAAAATAGTATCACCTATTTACATTGCTTAATAGATTAATCCTTCATTAGCAAACTCAAACAAATTATACGGCATTACATATACATATAAGCTCTCATCATAATTATTATTTTATTAAATCTTACAAATAGTAGAAAAGGATATCAATCTGTAAGACAAGTAGATGAGGTTTTTATATCTATTAGGGTAGTATTGAATTCATTTTCGTGTAAAAACTGGGTAAAGGTTTAGGATTGACACTGATACCTAACAAGAACACAATATTGATGAACACGAAAACATTTAATCAAACATTTAGAAAATCGTAGTAATTTACATTTGCAGTCATTTGCAAACAGAAATGAAAATTTTATTTGTACGCTCCTTACAACCCATCACTGCCCTGCCTAGATCAATTATTTTATGTTAGTAATCCTCAAAACTGCGTAAAAGCTTTTTTTGTAGAACACTGACACATTTTACAAATTGCTTTGTAGATGAGGGTCATGAAATAAGATCTTTATTTTATATTCTTTGTTCAGATTTCAAGTAAAAGCGACATACACACTTAACACACATATGCTTTGTCATAGACCAAGCTTTGTGTAACTTTGCAGCGTTGAAATGACTAAAATTTACTTCAATTCCAATAACGCAATTAAAAAAGGTCGTAATTTTTGTTTTTAGTCAACACAATCGACACACAGAGCCCTACCATTCGTAATCTAATCACGGTAGTATGTGTGATATTAAGAAATCAACGTCGGTTGTGATTCCAAAACACATGGTGAAAGGAACAAATCCGTTTACAACTTAGGCAATTATTATGTCAAAAAACGCTTGGACACGTCGATTAATATTTTTAGTTGCTGATTTTTTGACATAAGAAAATTGTATACAGGGTGTCTCAAGAAGAATCATCATTGATTTTTTTAATGGAACACGCTGTATGTTACGCCATTTTTGAATTGCACGGTAAATTCTAGACACATTTTGTATAACTTAACATATCATATCCTTGCTACAGAAACTACAACTTTACGGAGATCGTGGTATTGCTCTTACTCTTCTTCAGTCTTACCTCGCTCATCGAAAACACATTGTTGAAATGCCATCAGGGGAGCGAAGTAGATGTGCACCGGTATTATACGGAGTCCCGCAAGGTTCTATACTCGGACCAGCCCTATTAGTGCTATTTATAAATGAGTCCCCAGCGTATATCACAAATGGGGTGGACCCAGAGGAGAAATTGGTGACCTGTTATGCAGACGATACAAACTTTTTAATAAAATCACCTAGGTACTTTACCGGAAGTAATAGAAAAAACTAAATTAGTATGTATATGATAAATTTTGTTCTTGGTGCTCGCTCGTCATCATCCATTTTCGCCACGCAACAGCAGCCTCCGTATACAGACACCAGCAATTTTAAGCCTGCAGACACTATCTCTTCTTCTGATGTACCAAAAAATCAACAGTGCATGCATATTCATGAGCAACTCAGACGAGGGGAACATATAGGGAAAAAGTAAAGCCATGGTATTGCGACACATAAACATAGTTATGTGTCGCAACACCATGGCTTTACTTTTTCCCAATAATATACTTCTTGAATCTGACTGGCATGGCAGATAGGTAGAATTGCGAAGATCTTTTGGCCAAATGCTGTTTTACGTACACATGTCGTGTTACAAGCAAGTTTTGTAATTCGACACGTGTGTTGTTACAAGCGTATCTTCCGTATTACGTGTACTCGTCAAACAAGACGAAATAGACTGGCGGTACTGCTTAACAACATCATAGATGGTGCTAGAGAAGGCCATGGTACACACATATTGAGTGTGCCGTACTTCAATATCATTACAGCTAACGAAATTTGGATATACTCGTATGAATCGGAAACTGTCTACATTGATTTGTTGAAATTAGGAAAATAAAATCGCATACTAAGGTAGATACTTTTCCATTTTCATCTTATAAATACGTGTCAGATCAAAGCTTTCAAGGTAAATATAATTCAATATAAATATCTAGCCAAACAGCAACGAATAATGGTTTGTCCCGCTATAAGTGGAAGCCATTTTCTATATTTTATGGGGAACTGAATATCGACATCACCTCGCATCAATAGAAAGTAAATGAGCTCTATTGCTTTCTAAATGCAAATCAAGCATTTTTTATAGTATTTTAGTAAAGTACAATTTGTACATTTTAAGAAAACCGAGTGTCGATTTAGACCTTCATCAAGAAAATCCAAAAAGCACTATTATAATGCAGCACTCTTCAAAATTGTTACAACACATTTTAGCACAACTTAATCGCTTTTGATAATGATTTAGTACAAGTCAATTTCTATGTTTTCGGGAGGCTGATGGTTGACTTAACTCCAAAAAGAAAATATAAAAAAACACAAATATATTACAGCACATTTTATAATTTTATCAGCACATTGAAGCGCACTACATATCGTTTTAAATTGTTTATATTGGGGCCTAATGCGATTGACCTTGGCATTCACCATTAAGGCTCGACCTAATTCAACGGCTCGGCTGCAAGTGTTAAAGATCTATCCATATAATCTCGATAAAAACCGAAGGACGAAAAGGAAACAAAGACATGCACTCCCCTTATTCATCTTCTATGTTGTACATTAATAAGTTGATAATGTGCTTTACCATGATTTGTATTGCATTATTTATGGGATAACGCTGTAATTACTAATTATAGTAAAAATGAACAAGGACATTTATTTCTTGTGGTCGGTACATGAAAACGTTGACCTTGTGGTACAACCAAAATGTTTTTTTGGTTGCAAATGGATGCGAATTTGTCAATGGGCTCGCGTGCTATAATGTAATGTAACTTAATAATCCCAAGTAATTTAAGGTATACTGTCACTTACCTGATTTGGCCAGTGGCCTGCAAAGAAAGCAAAAATTGAATAATTTTTGGCTGTACCTATATGAATGTCTTTTATAGCACCTTTCATTTAATTAAATATACCTATATCAAAAAAACTTGTATAATTTTCTGATTACCGCTTATGTTTGTGTTTCTATTTCTATTGCCAGTGTAGGTACTTCGACAATGACAATTTCATGATCATCTTTAATTATATTTCATATTCCGAGCAAGCTGGTTATCTAAATGGTATATGTATACAATTATACATGTATGCTTTATGAATAAAGTCGCCAACACAGGTGACATCGCAAATAAAAATTTTAGTGGTTTTTATTTAAATGTCAATTTTGTGTGGGGTTTTTAATGCTGTTAACACATTTATCTATCAAATTATGAAGGTGTATAAAATCAGTGCCGGCCTAAGAGCAAAATGCTGTGTGTGCAAGAATGAGTTTTGGCGCCCCTTACAATGAAAATGGGAATAGAAAACCCTCCAAAAGGTGGTATGGGCGCTCTATAACCGAAATTTGTCAGAACTTAATAACTGAAGTTAGCATTTTAAAGAGATTACAAACCAAAAACTAAAACTAATAAGTAGTAATAGATAAATAGTAAATATTAAAGTATTTAGTACCTTTTCATTATTTTTATTTTTTTAATATCTCCTTCTATACTTAGTACTAATTCTTTTAACTGACTTTGTCAAACTAACTTCAATAGGCGTTCTGTACTATCTTGTGTAAAGAGCAAACTCCTAACAAATTCTTTTACTCAGTTTATTGTTTTGTCAAATAGCAAATAAGACACAATTTTTTACTACAACAAAGGATTTATTTGATTTAATATATGTATGCATGGAAAATACATTAATGTCAGTACATACATTAGACAAAGTACGAAAAATACAGAAATATAAACTTTGGTAAGTGTTCACTTTTCTCATAAAGGTACATCTATATAACTATAAATTGGTAGTGTAAAAATTAATAAAACAGAAAAAAAAATTAAAATAATCTGTATTATATACTTAGCAGTGGACCTTCCTAGCTTTAGCAGCAGAAAATGTTTTTATTAGGGCATCATAATCTAATGACGATGAAATAATATCATTTTCAATGGACAAAATCGCAAGGTTGTTGAGTCTTTCTTGCGAATTAACTGATCAAACAATAAATCAAGATTTAACTAACAAATCTTCTCTCGTCAAGTGTGAAAAGAAACTCAACTTTTGACATTTTGGCCTTAAGCTGTTCGAACCTCTCTTGCACAGCCATTTGGGCAGTTCAACAAGTGGTATAAAAAAGTCAACTCTAAAACGCTTTAACATTTTATTTGTTGAACAAAAATTACTAACATATTCAAAATGGATAATTTGCATTCGAAATTACAAAAAAATTTAAATTTTTATCATATTATTTTTTATGTTTTTTCTCATTTCGGCGCCCCTCTGAAAATCGCACGTGTGCGGTTGCATACGTCGCACACGCCTTAGGCCGGCACTGTATAAAATGCGATATTTCTTATAATCACCTTAAACAATATTCATTCCATCATTGAAATTATGATGTAGGTACTGCATAGGGCTGCCAATACCGGGACTGGCTCCAAGGTTGATTTACTTTTTGTATGTTCACGACGTCTGACCTTTTACGAGAACTGCACTAGAAGTCAAAGACTTTAAACTGCCGCATTCAAGAGCCTCAATCACATCAGATTCCATGTTGTAAAAAAAGTTCTTTACAATGTTATTGAGCAAACACGGCAACAAAGGGATGCGAATAGACGATTTTTTTTAACTTTCGATGAATAGAAATCTACATCAAAAGCTACTTTTTGCTACAGTGACTTTATACAAGAAGTCACTGTACTTTTTGCTACATACGTTGGAATATCAGTCTCATCAGAATGATGAAGTAAATCTTGCTATATAGACGCATAGTTTGCATAATTCCATATTAAAACTGACTCGAATTTGGCTGATTGCGTTTAATGTATAGCGTTCTCGGAATAATAATTTTTTTAATTCCCTTTCAACAATAATTATTACAATGAATTAAATCTTACCTTAAGCGTCAGTATGGTGTTAGAGCCGATTATCCTTTTGAAGGGCATCAGAAAAGTAATTATTGGTCTAAAAACGGAATTCTGTTTCGGTAAGGCCCAAAGTGATGAATTATGATAACGTGATACAAATTTTTTTTTAAAATCGGCCAGAAAGTAGTTGTTTCCGGATTATTTTTAGGCTAGAAAATGTCATTTTGACGGACTGAGCCGGAAAGTCATTGTGATAGTCCGGTAAAAGTTTTACCGGACTCATTTTTACTTTACCGGACTCATTTTTTACTTTCCGGCCTAGAATGGTCAATTGCTCTTCCCGTTTCTGGACGATTTTAAAAAAAATATTGTACGTAATACGTCCCAAAAGTGCTTTTACTGGACTCGCAGGCTTGCAGGACTCGCCTGCGGCTCGTCCTGTAATTTGCCTACTTGTCCAGTAAAAGGTCACTTTCGGGACTTGTTACGTAAACTACTAATATTTTGAGGTTTATGACGTTCTGATGCCAATAACGCCGCGAAAAGTGTCAAAGCAGAAATTGTTTTTGTTGGACAGTGTTATACGACGAATCTAACATGTACTAATATGCTGGAAGAACCGAAGCTCTTGTGGGCGCTGAATTACACAACACTAAAAACAATTGTTCGCGGATAATTACAGCTTCGCTGTTGGAACGCGTTCGGTTTAATAAAGTTGTATTGTGGTTTTTGGTGTTTTCAGTGTTCTGTAATGAACTATGTAATATAGAATTCATTTTGTGGAACTCTATAATTCTGTGGTGGGTAGGAAAAAGAGTATAAGTCAAGTTTGAAGAGAGTACAATAGTATAAGTGTACTTATACGTTTTTTCTCGCCAGAGAGTTGATCGGTAGAAATTACACTATGTGTGCAGTCATAGAGATACACTTGACTTATACTCTTAGTGTTAACTTTTAGTGCTACACGAGCGTATTTTAAAACTGACTTGAACTGTTTTGAGCGGATTCCTGACTTATACTCTTTTTCCTACCCACCACAGAATTAATTGTAATAATAATAATAATAAATATACCAAAAACAATACACCACAGTTTACACACTTTAGGATTAGATAAGAACATATACATACAATAACAAAAGGCAGTTATCATCAACACTTGCCACAAAGAATGTGTTTGTTTTACAGCAACTTCAAATTTATTTTGTATAGGTACCTATATTAGTACCTATATGCAGGCCTTGTTTTGTCACTTCTTTTTTGGGGGCACGCTAATTCTCGAAAGTTGTAAGCCCATCATTTTTTGTACCCCCCACCCCTTGCCACTGTGTTTGGAGAAAAAATCGAAGTAAATTATTTTTATTTCATACTGACTAGTAATCTGTGTTTTACCAAACTCATACGAGTCTGGTAAATCGTATTTACCGTACCTACTATAAATTCTATTTACCGTACTAGAAATGTTGTACCCGAATACAAACGTTGCCATAGCAACATAAAGTGACATAACTTTGGAAACGTCAAATTTTATATAAAGTTAATAGAAAAACTCTTAAGAAATGAATCTATGGCCAGTATGAAATAAAATGTTTTACATTATTTGTACGTTAAATCAGATTACGTTACTCGTTTCGAAATTCCTGCCTCAGCTACGCTTCGGCAGTAAACATCTCACTCGTTAACGTGAACCTTGATTTACCATACTCATATGTAAATAACTGTTGCATTGTTTAAAAACACAATATCTTTGGAAATAAAACGTGAACTTATACAGGGTATACCACGGAAACCGTTCATTAGAAGTTTCTGGGGTCCCTTACTACTTATGAATTTGAAACTTTCAGGTTAAGGATAACCCATAGCCTTCTTTTGTTCTAAAATATTGTCGATGTTGTACAACTTCCGGAAAGACCGGAAATCGCCATTCATCTTCTTATGTTAAATGGAACACCCTGTATATGATTGCATTTTTGGATTATACAATCCATTCTGCGTTAATCTGTATTAGATTATCCTATACCTATCTTCAACTGTTTTTGAGATATGACTTTTTTGAAAAATTTGCGCTTTGCGGAGGTATGTTTAATAGCCCACCTTTTGCTCTTCTTTGAACGCAAAACATTCATACTTTACAAACACGAAGTAAAACCATAAGGGTTCACAAAATGCATTTACAAACTTATCACAGATTATACAGGGCGTTTAAAATTAGTGGCAAAGTTGAAAAACTTCAAACACCAAAAAGTCATTTTTTTCAAATGGAACACCCCGTATATTTTTACATATTTGGAAAGCGATTTAATTTACGCATCGATAAACTATAGGCATCCCTATACCTATCTTTAGCGGTTTTGTAGTTATAACACTTTTTATCTAATATTGATTAAAACTGCACTTAAAACTTATGCACGTAAACTTGTTTTTCATTTTTTCACGCCACCCAATATCAAAATTTTACTACAGATAAGTTCCCTAGATACTCGTCTGCCCCACTGCTGTACCTGAAACTTTGGGTTTCTCAAAGACCTGAAAGGATACTGCGAGTACCTGAAACTTTGGGTTTCTCAAAGACCTGAAAGGATACTGCGACGCATCGAAAGTGACAACCTTTACCAAGGTCTGTTTTAGGTGGCCTTGCCTTTACTCAATATTTTCCAGTATACTGAACCCAAATCTCCGATAACTTGATATTATACAATGCTTAGCCTTCTACTAAATGTAGCCCTTGTTTGTATGTAGCAAATCTCAAATCACAATTTTTTCCATCAATTTTTCTTTTTCAATCTTCAATGTTTTTTAAGTAATTAATTCACACCGTTTCACACATGATTAGCTTTAGTAAGTATACTGTCATATTCTTAGTTTTATTGCTTAATATTACAAATGTTTTAGCCTGATGAGGACAATTGCAATTATTGTCGAAACATGTCGTAATTAAAATTTTATTAACAATCGTTAATCTTTACCTGAACGTGTATCTAATAAGATCAATAAATTTCGTGTATGGAGAAGTTTTAGTGACACCCATCTATTTCATTTAGGTAACGTATATTTTCTTAATTCTTTGTAAGCCTTCATTTACTTAGGTTAGTAGTGTAATTTATTACTTAGGTACTAATTAAGCGAAAACATAATTTATTATTCTCTAATTAAGGGAAAAAGAAACATAAACCAAAAGTTCTATTATTATACCTAAATATTTAAAAGTTGTTTGCCATACCTACAGATATTAATTGTAAGTATGGATTGTTAACATTTCACAGAATATAGAGGAAAGATAAAGCAATTTAGCTACAATTTCCGTTCTAAATTGAAAAGCGTTTGTTTCAAGCGGAAATGCTTTGCAGTAACAATAGAGGAACTGTAAAAGCAATTGAGTGTTTAAGCAGTTAACTTACTAATTTGCCTTTTACGCATATTTTCTAAGAAAACTTGATAATTAAACTTAACATGTGCGGTAATACAAGAAAGGAAGGGTTCTCCATCCAAATACAGGTGATTCTTCGACTAAAATAAAACGAGCAGTTGCACATCATTTGCACAGATTCTCTAGTTTTCACTCACTTTCCAGTACAAATATAATCAACAAATGAAAATTCATTAAATTTATTAAAACTATCCGCATAGAACGTTTACTTCCAGTAGAGGCTAAATGACTATAACGTGTCAATTTGAGCACATTTTGTAGTAGAAAAAATTTATTTTGTCCTTATACAGGGTGTTACAGAATGTTGTGAGGAAAATTTCAGGGCACATTGTACATTTCAAATGGCTTGTGTTTAACTTATTACCAGATATAGTAAAATATAACCTCAAAAAAGCACTTTATACTGCCAAAAATAGTAAATGATCACCAAAATTTAAACTCCATTTTAATGTGAAATATATCACCAAAAATTTTACATTTTGCTATCCTACTAAAGCAAATGACTCCAAACTAATCATTGTTAACTCAAAAATAGTAAATGATCACCAAAATTTTAACCATATTGTAATTTAAATTAATATCCAAATATTTAACATGTCGTTATCCTATAAAAGTAAATTACTGCAGATAAAGCATTTTTGTCACCCCAACATAGTAAATGAACCCCTAAAGTTTCGCTCTATAATATTGTAAAATGTTGACTAAAGTCCGAGTTTTTCATGAGGGTAAATTAATATACCGTGTGACAAGTTTCAAAGCGGGACATAGCCGAATAGCATGGGAAATTACATATTTGCAGTTTGCTGGTCACCAATTATATCTACAAGAATGGTAATGATGTCTATCGAAAGAGCATTATTTTCTGAGCCAGTTTATACCAAATATTTGGTACTTATACCTATTCACTACTTTTTTAATTAGGAAAATATAATTTTCAAAAGTTAAAAATATGAGTAGCCATGACATGTCAAATTCGAATAATTTTGAATATTATCAAATCAAACATTTTCAATTATGTAATATGGCATTTTCCCGAAAAATTTAACCATGAATAATGATAGATAATAATAGTTATTATAACAAGGAACGAGTGTTTAAATAGGCAACAGGTCTAAAAATTAATATTAAACATTATTTGAATTTGACATGTCATGGCTGTTCATACTTTTTAACTTTTGAAAATTATTTTTTAATTAAAAAAGCAGTGAATTAGTAAGTATACCAAACAATTTGGTATAAACAGGCTCAGAAAATAATGCTCTTTCGATAGACATCATTACTATTCTTGTAGATATAATTGGTGAGCAGCAAACTGCAAATATGTGATTTCCCATGCTATTCGGCTATGTCCCGCTTTGAAACTTGTCACACGGTAGGTAGGTAGGTACCTACAGTAAACGCCAAACAAAATCCGTTGCACGTCAGCAATCAGCTGATAATTGACATCCCTGCCGTAAATGTAACGGCATAAAAATCGTGAAAATTCGACCTGTAAAAATTAATTTCATCAGAATTTTATGATCGCCACGTTGGTAACCGTGGATTGTTTTCAGCAACGTTGCCAATGCCAATTCCATAAGGTATCGATTTCGTAATGTTTTGTTGTGGTTATGTTTTGACTGTCACAATTTTGAAGTTTTGATTTGGTTTTTTATTTATTATAACTAAAGTTACGAGTGAACTCAGAAGTTTTATTTGCGTTACCTTCTTTCAATTACAATCTGGCAACATTGCCCCCAATCTACGTCACTCACATTATATGACGTGCAATGGATTTTGTTTGGCGTTCACTTTACCTATTCAGTTTTCCAATAGTAACTAAATATTCAAAAAAGTTTTATATTTAACAGTAAACACACTAACAAACATTCTAATTATATGCTATAAAATTCCATGCATAGACCACAAAATTCGTAAACCAGGGCGCCGCCAGAAAATTTTCCCAGGGGGGCAAGCACTATTGGGGGTTCGTGATTCTGGCGTTTTTTCAACATTTCGTACAAAATTTATTTTTATTTTTAATAACTTTTGCTTTCTTTCTTTTTCCCGGGGGGGGGGGGGGGCGGGGGGGGCCCCCCTTGGCGGCGCCCTTGTTCGTAAATACTACATTGGACATGAATTAGCAGCACAGGTAAAATTAACATCTTGATATTAAATGAAAACTCACACTTGTAATATGTCTACGTTTTATGGCAATCTTAATGCTTTATTAGGTATTAAAAGCGCATTAATTTACTCGCTAAGATTTGGTGATCATTTACTATATAGTTGGTATTTGAATGCAATATAAAGTGCAATAATTACTAAAACAGCTAGAAACATTGTAATTTTAGACTTTCGGGTTTTGGTACACGTTTTTTTTTTTTGGTGTTTATAGTGTATTTTTTTGGTAATAGAACTTAGGGTCTCAATGTATTATTTGGTGATCATTATATTTATCTCGATTTCAAATTACGAAAAAAAGTTCATATAATCATGGGTCCGAACATGCTCATAGTCATGGTACGGGGGTGCTTAAACTTTTCTGTCTTTAGTTATTTGGCTGCAACTCAACGTTTTTATTTTAATTCTTTGATTTAATTAGCGGTGGCTACTCGTGTGTTTAAAAGAGAAAGAACCATTTTTGTTAATGGCATAATAAAATAGTATCTATATTTATTTTTTCCCGAAAATCGCGACAGGTCTAGTAACTTTAATTTATAATGTCTAATGGCCGTTAGGTACCCACTCACTTCTATGGAACGCCGTTTTACTTTTTATTGTCAGATTTTATACGCAATGTATAAAATAACTTCTGTCTTAAGTTTACAATTTTAGTTACAATTTTAATGTCTGTTTAAAAAATTTCACGTATTGATACTTGATTTAAAATGTTACCTACTTGAATAAAAATGTACATTGAAAATTAAAGAGGTAGGTAACGTTATAATTTCTTTAATTTTGATGAACAAATTTAAATGTTAGGATACTTTTAAGCAACGAACATTTTAAATGGTAGAATTAAAATGTTTGTCGATAATTTTAATTGATCGCTTCGATCGATGGCCTTATTTGGAACTATAATTTACATGTGTTTCCTTATACTGATGTAGCTTCAAGAACTAGGTACTAGCGATCGAAGCGACCAATATTATTAACAAACATTTTAGTTCTATCATATATGTTAGTTGCTCAAAAGTATCCTAACATTTAAATTCGTTCATGAAAATTTAAGAAATTATAAAGTAACTTATTTTATTATCAATTGACATTTTTACTGAAGTAACATTTTAATTCTATCAATATAAATGCGTAAAATGTAGTAAACATTAATAACATACATTTAAATACTTTCTTGTTTTACTACTAAATAATTAAATTTGGTTTATAACATTTCAAACAAACTTTAATTTTTATTAAGTAAATGTTTATGACTTTCTATTTATTTTAGTATGTTAAGCGTTTGTTAAAAAAAACTTCACACATTTAAGTTGTTAGATGAAAATGAGTTTTTTGATTTAATATATTCCACCTAAAAATTTGTAACAGTCGTTTTAAAACCTTTTGTGGCGACCACATGATCCCCGGTACACAGTCGCTTACGTACTGAAGAGCAACGATTGATTCCCATTGGCCGACCAATGACAACGCGTCGACACCGGCCAGAATCCTTTATAAGCCAATGCTATTACCACAGAAATCAGTCAGAAGCCTTAGCCGCCAGCGAAAGCAGCCAACACCGACCACGCCGCCTACATCGACCCGTCAGCCTGAATTCCAGAGCCAGTTTAGCCTCCGGCGACCGACCACCCTACCTACTGCCTGTACCTCCTTTATTAACCGCTTTCCGCGCTGTTAGAACTTGTACATAATTTGTAAATAGAAATGTTAGTTGTTTTCACAACTTCCAAAACTTTATTGTTTATTTGGCACGATCACTAAATAGCTGGTGATCCGATTCAACCGCCAAACCTTTCATTTAAATTGAGAAGCAAAATATATGAATAAACATTGGAATTCATGTAACATTTTTATTTAACAAACAAAAAATAACAACTAATATAAATTAAAGAATTAAAATGTATGTCGAATTAAAATGTTACATGAATTAAAATGTTTGTTGATAATTTTAATTAGGCGCTGTAGGTTGTGGAGGTTTTGAGTACCATATGCTAGTTAAGTCAATTTGACAACGCCGTGTTATTTCTACGCACGTTTTCTGGAGAAATGCTTGCTGTTAAGGTTAAGTTGTTAAGGATTTTTTCTATGACCATAAACATAGTTAAATAATAAAGTTAAAAATAAAAAATTACATTTGGCGATGTTGCCAAGTGAATTTATGGTGTGTAGTTCACACAACTTCCGCAACCTACAGCACCCAATTAAAATGATCAACAAACATTTTAATTCATGTAACATTTTAATTATTTATTTTAAATTAAAGAACAATAGTATTACTAACAAACATTTTAATTCATGTAACATCTGAATTCGACATACATTTTAATTCTTTAATTTAAATTAGTTGTTATTTTTTGTTTGTTAAATAAAAATGTTAATGAATTCCAATGTTTGTTCATATATTTTGCTTCTCAATTTAAATGAAAGGTTTTAAAGCGACTGTAACAAATTTTTAGGTGGAATTATATTAAATCAAAAAACTCATTTTCATCTAACAATTTAAATGTGTGAAATTTTTTTAATATTTTTTAATTTTTTTTAATATACTAAAATAAATAGAGTCATACAACTCGTACTTAATAAAAATGAAAGTTTGCTTAAATGGGACGAAATTAACTTTAGTAATAAAAAGTAAAACGGCGTTCCATACACTTTCATCCTATTTTTCGAATCTTATCTTTGCAATCAACGATATTAAACTTGCATCCTAATATGCCACTATCTAACTTAGCGTGTAAGAAGGACCCCGATAACAAACGCATCTACCTAAAACAACAGTATTATTTGTAAAGTACCAGAAATTAATAAGGATGCATTCGGTAACTGATATTTCAAATAATTCAAAGATACTCAAATTTGTCTGTAACCATATTAACATAGTGAAACGAATTGGATTCTGCAGTAATTCTCAACTCGTCAAGAGGATTTTCACTTATTAAGAAATAAGCATAGGAACTGAAACTGTCAATTGATGATAGTTTATTTGAAAATTTCTTAAGCTGAAATGGATTCTCAAACAAAAACAAATATTACTATTACATGGCTACAAGGGGTTCCTCAAATCGTTACTATAAACTGGAGCGTACACGAATTCTTTTGTTAGGTACTTTTAACATGTTAGAGGGTTACATAAAAAGACAGATCTGATTTATTCAAGTGTGTGTGACTGTGAGTTTGATATTGGTTTTATTGAAACTGCGTTGCATAGTGGTATTTCGAATGGGGAAATATTTTCACGATTTTATAAAATTTATCGCTGACCCAGAAATCCCGTTACAACTGGACATAATTGGGGTGATAGCGCAATCATTGCAATTAAGAACTGTATGAACCGAATTAAACTTCATATGACAAGCATAACGGTTGTTGTGCCTTATACATATAGACATTGTAGGTTGTAAATTATATTGTAGTATACGAATGCATTATATTTGTTGAATGTATCCCACCTTGTGTGTAATAAGTGTAGCAATTAAAATACTAACTGAGAGCAATGTCACTTTACATCTGTCAAAATAGCTATTTTTAAATGAAATAGAAATTGTTGAGGCGTACGTTTCCATAGGAATGTTAATAAATAACTTGTTAATTTTGTTACTCTGGTAATAGAAAAATTCACTCACAAAGAAAAAAACGTCAATAAATTAGTAGAAGAAATCGTGGATAGGTTCATACTCACAAAGGGGGTAATAATATCAGGAAATGAAACAATTCAAAACCTCCCCTTAACAATTTTTAATGACCGATGATGATGGTAGTTATTTTTTTTAAGATACTTATGCTACTAATTAGTAGGTTGGTAAAATGTTGAACATTGAAGTTAGAGCATGTGGTAATTTTAACCGACACCAGTAGCAATGAAAGATGAATCAAAGTTTAAAACGGCGAATTGTGCGACATGTTTTGAAACTCTACTAGTTCCATTTTCAAGCTTAATGAAATTGCGATAACGATATAAAAATGCTGAAAAATTACATTGCATTAGTTAAGCTAAGCATGCTTGTTATTACAAGCCCACTCAGCTGAGGGGAGAAACTCTTAAATATTACATAATACAAAAATTGGAAACGAAAAAAATCACAAAACTAGCCGTAATAAGGCTCACATATTGTAATAAAGGCCATCGATTGGCAATATTAACTAGATTTAACAACATTGAAACAAGTACAAGCTAATATGGCAAGTAAAGTGCAAAGACGATTAAAGTAGGTGGCGCAACTAAGTATTAAAACATACAGTGACTTTATTACACACAGTGGCGACAAGCGTGGTATCGATTTTGATTGGCCGTGGTATATTTTGCATCTTAATGGCGGCCTGACTGTGTTTACCTTTGATCAGCGTGTGATTTTTATTTGGATTTAGCAAGTTGCTAGGATACCACCGTTGAGTTCATAGAAACCCGCCCAAAATTTTGCCTCCTAATGGCGGATGGGTGGAGCTAATCACTGCTTGTCGTCACTGTTTGTAATAGAGTCACTGTATTAAAACACAGAAATGAAAAATTGAATACAGAGTTAAGGTAAAATATTAAATGCACATCGAGCTAATGTAGTCATTCCGAAAGTCGGTGATTTCATTAACTAAATCCGTATCATTCTAATGTCTTGAAAATTCGAGATTTTCTAAAATGTTAAGAAGATAATCCTTCTTACAAAAATGGACAATTTCAAAGTATATTGAGGGATTAAACAAGTGACCAGTACTTAACCCGTAACCACTGCGACCCTATTTTGTTACATAGTTACTGTTAGTGAGTCAATTTGACCATATATAAATATCTTTGTTTAATTACAATATTGTTGTTGATATAATGAAACAAAACAACGTATATGTAATATGATGAACAAGATTGACAATTGAGTTTGTCGATGGGATCTTTGTTTTTAACAAATGTGGTGTAAAGCGTATTTTTGTTAGAGAATGAAATGTGGATATTGAATCTATTAAATATGTTCTTGATGTTGTGAGAAATAAAGGGGTAGTAAGTAAGCGATCTGTAGATGAGATTATGTTTAGTAGGTTTGCAAGTAGTAAGAGAAGTAGGGTTCAAAGAGCGTTTGATTTTATGGAAAAGACTGGAGACATTAGTAATGGGATAACCATTGTTCAAGGCAATTTGTTTTATGATGTTATATTCATTATGGAAGTTGTGGGAAGACGTGGGGATCAAAACATTCTTCTGATAAGAGAGTGGAGGTCAGCTAGTTTATGAGCAATGGGATGATTGCAATGAAAAGGTATAAGACGGTCAGTAGTAGTGGGTTTGCGGTATATACTAAATTCTATTTTGTGAGGACATTTGTGGAGTAAAATGTCTAGGAAGGGAAGAATGTCATTAGATTCAGGTTAATAATTGGCAATACAATTTTACTTTATTTCATTTATTAAAGTACAAGTTTTGCAGTTGTCTGACAATATTGTTCGATTTTTCAATTGAAGAATTAGCCGTTATAGCTCGTTTTCTTGATGAAGATGCTGCAAATAAGAAAAGAGTGAAATGCAAGACGACGAAAAGAAGATTGTGAGTGCATCTAAGCATATTAGCGAGGAAAA
The DNA here is from genome assembly GCA_036250285.1 of Pyrocoelia pectoralis. Classification (NCBI taxonomy): domain Eukaryota; kingdom Metazoa; phylum Arthropoda; class Insecta; order Coleoptera; family Lampyridae; genus Pyrocoelia; species Pyrocoelia pectoralis. The sequence goes on from CM070074.1 coordinate 53,174,630, forward strand.
CGGAAGGCGAATACTACATTTGAAACAAAAACGTATTCACACTATGAGTACAAGTCAGCTCCAGTCCGATCACGCTCCGGCAAAATATTCTTCAAAACATATCGGTGCCGCTGCCGGAGTGTGATTGAATCGAAACTTGAGCGGTGCTGATTGTATGAATACGCTCATTGTTTCTTGTGTAAGAATCTTTTACCGAACCGAGATTGGACCGAGAGCGAACCGGCACTATAGTGTGAATCGAGCCTAAGTTGGTCGTTCAGTGAAATTCAATGGTTAAGGTGGACTGACTGCCGGTCGGCGAGTGTTTCGCGAGTCTCGTTCGCGCCTTAGACAAGGACAGACAACCCGCTTCGCTTACTGCACGGAAAGGATCGGTGTTTAAGTTTGTTTACTTAAACAATGGTTAACAAAAATATTTAACATCAATAATAAAAATAAATGAACAAAATTTATTTGTGTAAATTCTTATTTATTGCTATCTTTCTCAGCACTGGTTTATACATTACGCACGTGCGTAGAGCCCGGACAAATCTGAAGTTTATTAAAATTTTAATGCCGTTGATTGCAAAGATACTTAGCATGTAGGGAACAATGGGTATGCAACCACTCGTTACTAATTAGGCAACTCCCGTTACAGTTTTATACGTGAACATCAATAACGGAACAATCTTCGTAAGATCAAGCAACAAACTGGTAATCTAAACGTGTAAACGCACACCCGTAATTGCGTCGCAATTAATAATTCATGTATGTTTCAGGTACCTTCGACCTACGACACTTACAAATGGTTTTTACATAAGGAATGTGTATAGGGAAAGCGGTATCCGGCTCACAATGCCTTTGTTGTAGTTTCACTAGATGTTTCCCTTTACGTTGAATATAGGTGTGGAGCTTTGATGAACGTTGGCGCAAAGGCGTAAAGCGCAAAGCTTTTCAAAACACTATCTAAGACTTTAACACAACAAATCTTATTCTATAAATTTCGCTGTAGGCAAGTATTATCTAATAAAGTTAATCATGAAAATGAAATATTTTCATGTAGCGTAAAATTGGAACAGTACAGTATGTTTGTTATAAATACGATTCTGAAAAGAGATAGTTTCAGAAGCGCCAATAATTCAAGAGATCGTCCTTTTTAATAACAAAGTTTCCCTTGACAACTTGTTATTTCTTTAGAGATTTTGGGAAAATTTAACGGCGTGATACATTCCTACGAATACTAAAATATGTGAAAAACAATTTTCAAAATATTCAATGAATTGTAGTCATATTTATTCCCAGAGCAAACTTTTCACAAAAAAATGTTTTTAGATTAGTATTTTCGAGCATTTATTTCGGGCAGTTGAACGAGTTCAAAAATTCACACCCACCTTCTACCTTAACATTAAATGAGACACTGAAGTTTGATTTTCCCGTTAGACATGAGTGACAGATTAGGTATTGATTCCAATGCTTTATGCATGCGTTGCTATAAATTGCATAGTAAATTCTACCTGTTTTTATTTCTTCTCTAACCACTGAATAACATGATAATAAATAATAATAATGTTTATTTAGTTAGTTTAAGTTTAACTAATACATTTATCATACAGTTTATAATTAGGTACTTAAATTTATTTAAAATTAGAAGTTTTCCTTTACATACTTGCTTAACATCTTTTTAAACGCATAACTGTTCTTTTATTTTTTTAACTCATTAGGGAGATTATTATATAATTTTAGCCCTTTATATATAAAAGAATTTTGGGTTTTTGTTTTTGAGAATTTAGGTAACCTATAGTCTCCACAGTTCCTTGTGTTATGATCGTGAATTTGATAATTACATGTAAGTGGCATAGACATGTACGAAGGCAGTAGACCAGTAGAAGAAGGATTTGATTTCAAATAAGCTTTGTCTTCTTTAAAGTGCAATATGTTGCTTGAAAATACTAGAATTAGCAGCCAAGATCTATAGCGCCTATCTCAAACAATATGCAACAATATTATTTGTAGCAAGTTCAATGACGAATGTTCATCTAACAATGGGGTGAATATTTATGCAGAAGTTCATATAAAACAAATTTATTCCTTAACCAACTTGGGCGGTCAATGATTTTTACTTTCCCGTGCTCGTGCATACACACACGTGTATAATATACAACACCATATAGGAAAGTAATGTGGATACATCATCGAAAAAAAAATCGAACTCGAGATTTTGACGGCTCTCAACGTTTTGGGCCCTCCTGAGTCCAAAACAACGATCTTTGAAAAATGTCTGTCTGTGGGTGCCTAAACTACTAGACCGATTTTGATTAAATTTTAAACTAAGGCCTATAAAAAAACTTCATTGGTAAAGCGTTTGGCAATACGCCTACCGCCCTATCGCTGCAAGTAGAAGAGCAACTGATAGATCTTTCTTCTACTGGCTCCGGAGGTTGACATTTTCCAAAAGTCCATCGAGTAAATTCTCTCATTAAAACGAAAGCACTTTTACAATGTAGAAGCCCAAAAATCTAAAAACAGAAACAAACTTTAAAATGAGCTCAGAGTAATTATCTCGAGTATAGACAGATTGTGTATTTCAAAGCAGACGCATCTTAGTGATTAGGTTTTTTAGTTATCGTATATTTGATTTCAGTCCTTTTATGTTATTACAGTGTACAAGGAAATCACAGAGTTCAATATATTGCAATGTAAATTTATTGAACAAAATAAATTTAAGAAAATGATAAAGAATAATAGCGCAATTATTTTGCAATAAAATACTCAATTGGTTTCGAAGTGGCCACCATCAGCTTCATTCACCGGCAAGAGATTGCTTTAGCGACTCAAAAAATCTTGTGGGTCTTGACACAGGCCCTGAGCTCCAAAATCGACCACACACTGTAATCCATAGGATTGTGATATGGTAAGTACGGCTGCCATTAGGCAGATGTATATAAAATCGGAAAAATGTGGATCACACTACATCCGAATCACATTAGCGGCTTTAGCCCTGTGGGCCGGGACAGAGTCTTGTTGGAAAGTCTATTCTGTGTGAGGTGCTACTGGGTCAATGGATTCAAGAATATTACTTCGGTGTACGTCATGGTTGATTTTCACTCGATGCACGAAAACGAATGGTGTCTCTACTATCCGAATAGCTTACCAGATCCTATCATTTTAACAATTCTGCGCTTTTTCTACTGTGATTAACTTCTAGTTTGTGAGAAGAATTCGTTGCCCCAGCTTCTTTTTAGAAATTTATCGCACTGACCAATCACTATAGTACACCACAGCTAAACTGTGCTAATACGAATGTCGCCAAAGACTTTTCTCTTGGAACTCCCCAAAATTCGCCGCTTCTGAATGATCTGCCTTTTCCTGACTGTATTGTCAGTACGCTTTCGTGGGTCACCTTCACGCCCAACTTCTTTGTCAATTTGTTGGTCGTCATTAACAGACACATAAATTCGCATAGGCGTTTTCCTTGGCGAAAGAGCTCTAAACCAGCAACACGTTTGTTTGACATTATTAAAAACACAAAGGAACCAATACTAAACTGTATAATGACAATCGCTATCTAGATCAAACAAGCCAATTCAAAACTTTAACTGCTTTTTTCCTCTTTCCTCCTTCTATTAACCATATATATTTTTAAGTTATTATTAGTTACAAAGTTTAGAAAATTCATTACAAAATATATTTGGTGTATTGTTTTGTTCATTAATTCGAAGCCGTTCCCTCTTGCGGGAGAGACCTACTGTTGGCTATTAGCAGTTTTAGCTATCCACTATTCTCCATATTTCTGCTTACGTACAAATTGTGTGCAAATCGGGATAGTAGTCTCCCTCAATTTGGTTAAAGCAGGTAATCCAGGAAGAACTAACATTACCTACTCAGAATGATCTGATAGTATTTTAACTTTTTACGCATTTCAAATATTCTTAGCAAAAGTTTACATAATTATGAGAAATTTTTAAGAGTAAGTATTAACTTACCGTAATTTTCATTTAATCGCACAAATACGGTGCTTTGTGTACGTCATTTAGAACTTAAACTACTTCCTAACTATTTACGATGCCGAACGTACTGTACTAATTACACTATAATTAAATGTGCTGCTGTTATTTTAGTGTATCGCAAATGTGACTGAAGGTATAAGTAGGTTAAAATAAATTATACTCAAATTATTATTATTAAAGACAAAACTAAATGTTTAGCTTGTCGATTGTTGAACAATTTCACTTTTATGGGACATATAGGCCTTTGCGTGAGATGTAAGAGTAGATCCAAGGTAAACGAATACAGAAAAATTTGAGTTGCTTTAGATTATTGTTTGTAAGACGTACAGTTGCTAATGTTTTCGTGTCATTCGAAACAATAAGGCAAGGGTTTTAAAAAATTTCATTGTTATCAGTTCAGATGTAGTTGTTAGTTTGCTCTTTATCGGTAAATGAAACTAATTTTTGAAACGTTGTAAGATAACGAGTAACAAAGTTTTAAAGCTTGCGTAATAGCAGGGTGAGAACTTAGACTTCGGTGGCAGAATGTAGGGTTAACATCAGTACAACGCGTGTCGTGGATATAGTGAGGTGGTCATATCGACCCTGTGACTCTCAGTCGCGAGTTGCTTACGTTTCTTATCGTTTCGCAACAAATTTCTAATTACTAAAAATTATATGCATGTGAAATATGTGCTAAATATATACTATAGATGTAGACTTTATATATTTCTTAAACAAATGTAGATACTTATACGTAAAAAATACAAGTTTGGTAAGTTGGAAAATGTTTAACAGTAGATATATTTTAACAGCTTGAAGTGAATAAGGAGATTTATTTTACGGGTTTCTGAATTTTCATCAAACTTTAAAATTTAAGGAAAGTTTCGAAACAATTTAATTTTGCTGCACTTACAGGAAGTAAGCGACATTCTAAACAACAGAAAACTTTTAGCCGGTTGGTTGACGATTCAAAAAATTTCCAGAGTTTGGGACACTCCTGAAATGGTTCATATACGCTGTTTAATTCGTTATTATTTTCATATTATTTCAATTATTATGAAAAATAGAAATTTAACGGAGCAATATTTTTTATAAATGCGGATTAGCAAAACCATAGATACTTATATGTGGTACCAATTATTCACATGAGTTGGGTATTTATTTTAGTTATATTCTACAAGTAAAATAACCACAATGAATCAATTGTAAATAGATTGTAAAAGTATCGAATTTTCAATCAATCGATAAGAAAATGTTACAATTAACTCTTTTGAATGAACGAAAGGGATTAAAATAATGCTATCAACACCGTATAACTATATTGCATTTATTATTTTTGTTTCAAGTTCACGGAAAAATTCCAAACGTAAAAGTTATGGCCGATTGGTTAGTTATACGGGTTTGCGTCATACCAAATACGTCATGTCAGCCAGCGGAGCTCATGGGGCGCTAAATCGCGTTAACCATTAATATCAGGGGCCATCATTTTGTGTTAAGTAAGTTTAAACTACTTAATATGAGAAAATTATAAATGTTTACGTATATATAACAGACTATATAATCTCTTAAGACTGTTTAATTATAACAAAACGATTAAAGTTTAAAGCTTAGTTTTAGTTTGGTTTAGCTATTAAAGTTATAAATAAATAAAACTTATTTAAGTGGTGCACATTTTTAATGTCATTTTTTGCTGTTTGCTATTTGACATAAATTTATGAATTTTTCGTTCCTATATATACCTACTACAAGATGGAGGAGTCATATTTAATTCAAGCCGTGCCGGTTCGGGTTTTAATAAACGCAAGATACAAAAATGTTTGCACAAATACCTATCTCAATTTTGACCATTTCCCATTTCCCTTAAAAAATTTCAACCAATTAAATAACTTTTTGAATTTGACCTATGAGATGGGCCTTACTTGTTAATCCCTCCACCATTTGATGTTATTGGCAACTTTCGATTTCGTCACTTGTGATGATTTTCCCATATGAATGACGCCATAATGACGAACAGAATTAAATTAATTAATTTTAAATTTAGCTATTAAATTAAAAACTTAGTTATTGTAAACGAAACTTCTTCTGACTGTCATTTAAGTGTAACTGTAGATGTATATCTTTAAATGATTTATTTTAATAAGAATAGCGCAATGCGTTTCAACGTTATATGGCATTCCGCACTTTGTTTAAACTTAAAATAATTTAGTACATTTTCCCTCAATTAGAAAGGAATATGCAAGAAACTAGATTTTTGTATGAATCCCAAATGGTATAAGACAAAAACTTTTTGGTCGACCAATTTTGCACAAATTCCTTCCTTCCTACAGTTATTCTAAGAGATTTCTCGTACAGACTTATCAATTCGGTAAATGTTTTACGGAATTACGGATGTTCCAGCAAGCCTGAAGTGACTTAAGTTCTCTACACGTTCTCTCCCTTCACGAAATTGTTTACACCAGGTCTTTGAAAGACTGTTTTCTTCAAAGCGCATAGAAAGGTTCCTCAAGATTTCACTTGGATTCGCATTTTCTTTTGTTAGAAATTTGATTACAATTTGCGCAACTTGAGTATGAATTGTTTTCTCGAACATGGCCCAGCAAACTGTTTAAGACAACAATCCCCACTCGGCACGACTGGGAGAACAATTAATCCAGCGAAGCTGAGTGTAATCTTGTATTACACAGACGGCTCGAAAACCACTAAGGGCACTGGCTTTGGAGTATACGGGAGCAATGGACGGGGCTGTAGAATTTCTGTAAGCCTAGGACAACGAGCAACCTTGTTCCAAGCCGAGGTATATGCAATCCTGACAGCGGCTGCTCAGCTATTAAAAGAGAACCTTATCACAAGGAAAACCTTTATAGTGACAGGCAGCAAAGCAGCGATTGCAGCAATAGACTCATATGTGGTAAATTCAGGGCTAGTCCTTGAATGCACACAAATGCTAAACGCACTAGGTAAGTGCAACTCAGTCACACTAGTGTGGGCACCTGGGCACGCGGAAATCGCAGGTAACCAGGTTGTTGACGAGCCTGCGAGAATGGCAAGAGCAAAACCGTTCCTAGGACCCGAACCGGCTTGTGGCATTACGGCATTACTGTCATATCACTTGCGATATTCACTGACAGCAGCCTACTTGCAAAAATCAACAACTTCTTCATAATTACAATAGTTTTTCCGGAAAATCTCAGTAACTATTCAGAATTGACCATACAAATTGCATATCAGTGGAAAGCTTATAAAAAACTTAATCGACTCGTGAACAGAAATACAGGGTGTTCCATTTATAAAAAAAGAGTTATTCGACTTTTTGAGTTTTAGCACACCCTGTATAGTGTGTGCATACATGGACCAAAAGTCGACTATTTATTAAAATTCCAAGTTATTCTAAAATTGTCTGTGGCAAGTTTTTCGAAAAACATCCATGATCTATTGGGCAGTGATCCGTCAAATATGAGTCTTTTTCCGAACAAAACGTTGAATAACGCCGAAACGGAGAGAGTTAGACCCATAGTGACCTATACAAAGTGCCATTATTTTTTCATGTAAAAACTAATAATGTAGAAATATACAGGGTGTCCCATTTAAAAAAACATAGCTTTGGTTTACCACCCTGTATAGGAACATTCTGTATATAACCAAAATATTTTTAAAATGTGCAGTATAAGTGTGCTTACTTGATGGTGAAAACCGCAAGTCGATATCTTGAATAGCAAAAAAGTTATGGACCAATCACACAGCCCTGGGTTACCCTGTATAAATAATAACACAATTAATTTAATATAAATTATAGAACTGAATAAAAAGTTATATAACAAGTAATTCTATATTTCTGTTTCACATTTTTCATGAGAATAAATACAGCTAAGATTTCCTTAGTAACATTATGACTCAGCAACCCCTGTTTTGTTATCAATCACAAACCCTTCATATGACAGTGTGTGGTAACGTGTTGGGATATTTCGAAAGAAATAAGTAAGTAAAACGATTTATTTATATACCGAAAAACAAATATTTTGACCCTTGTCCATCTTGTTATCATTCTATCACGAAATCATAATTATGTAGTACCAACCTAACTAAAAGCAACTAGAAAAATCGTGTGATCAATTGTTTTGTTAATTAGTGGACATCCATTTTCAAACGATTAAGAACCTAATGTGACATTGCTTACACACAATATCTTAGATAAATACCAAGTTAAGCTTACTGATTGTAAATTTTAATACGAAGCATAGCAAAGCGTTCCTTCTTTTCACTATTAACCGTCGGACCTCATCTCTTAAAAGGAAGCAAAAATATTAGTCTCAATTCATACATAATTAAATTTTTACAGAATCTGACTCGGGTAAACTGCAAAGGGTGCAGTTTTATAAAGAGAATTCACTCACTTTGATTTTGCGTTCTCCACTCTACTGAAAAGTTGATACTGTATCCTTTTCTTTTATCACGTTAATGCTATTTGCGCTTCCAGTATTCGCGCTTTGGCGTTAAGTTATTGCATTTTTGAACTAATTGTTTTGATAGGGAAATGTAACCGTTGATTTTACAGTTGACAATACCTTCGCATAAATTACATTTGCATGATGTAGTACCTACCTACCTTTACCATTTATGCCATTACTTCTCATTTTCCTTTTAGGAAAATTATTCAAGTTGTTAGAATACGGATTCGTTTGATAAATGAGTATTCAGTTATTTGACTTAATTGAGGTGATATAACTTGAACGAAGTTGTTCATTTATCATTACTTTGCACAATTGGGACACATTTATTAAAAACAAATAAGTAAAAGAGAATGAAATATTCGTCGATTATCCTCTATATTGGTATACAGCCCTTCAATTTTCTATTCTGTTGATGTAAATTGTAAGTGTGTCGCATGGAAAATAATAACTGTAAATTTAAGTCATATTTCCTCCTGTTTGCGTACCTATGATTTTCAATATAGTAGATGTCAAAACTCTTCTTCTTCCTGACTTATCGAAACTAATATCTAATGAGAATAAAAAATTTAATTACTGCGGCGTTTCGATAAGAGCAGACAGCTTCTGTCAAGGAACGTTTCCTTAAATGATACGAAAGGAAGGAATGTAATAAAAGAAATGAAATGTTAATCGATAGCTTCCACTTGAAATTTGGGAGCATTGGTTGTGGTCATTTAGTGCAGCAGAAACTCCGTCGAATGTAAAAAAATTTAAGTAGAACTAAATGAGACGCATACCATTTTTAGAGGATCTTAAGAGCTGTGAGAAATGAATACGCACGCCTTTTTTTTAGACATAACTCAGTCCATAAATTAGACTAGACGAGCTATGGTATACTATCCTTTCTACTTTGCACCTTTTTAAACAAAAAATGCAAGTTCGAAATCCAGAGAATTTTGTGGAAGTTAGCAAGGATTACAGAAAGTCGGCTATGAAAAATATTAAATTGAATCGTAATTATTATATAACTACATTGTCAAAGTGAATTCAAGAAGTGCCGAAGGCAAGGAAGTTTAACTATGCACCCCTACAAGCTACAAACACAATAAACATTTTACTTCCTGTAGTGAAAACTTCTTGTCTCTTCCCTCAGTTCCTCCAACCATGTAATTCATGCGCTCCCACCCATTTCCGTGGAACCTGCATTTCCTTTTGTCGTCGCCCCACCATTATTTGTTTACATTCTCTTCATTCCAAGGTCTATATCTCGCCACCATTTTCTTCTTCCTTATATATCTCTGCACCCCTTCCGACCTAAATTCTCCATACTTTTCGTTATATTTACCCTCCCTGATCTTACACCTTCTTTCTTGAATCTGTATATTTACGTCCCTTCTTATCATCTCCTCTCTTGTACTCACTCTCCATCCCCTTTGTCTTCCTCCCTTGCGCATCCCCTCCTTTCATAATACCCGTTTCTATCTTCCTGTCCATATTTTATTTTCCCTTCTTTCACCTCTTTCCAACAGGTCTTCAGTATCTTCGCCCCTATCCTTTCCATCCCTTCCTCATATCTTATCACCAACTCCCAGCCCGTACCCTTCCCTTTCCCCATTTTACTTCTTCTTGTACAATATAACCCGCCGGAGTCTCTCTGTCCAAACCTAGTACCCATTTCCAATACTTCCCGTTCCTTTCATCCCCATATTTCCACACCGTACATCATCACACTTCTCACCAACTTTTCAAAAACGACACACTCCCCAGTCTCCATACCTGTCCTAATATTTTACTCTTTTTTTTTCCTAATTCCTTCACCTGTGCATCATCCTCATTATTATGCCTCGTTGTATATTCCAGGTAACTACTTCACTTCTCCCACACTTTCAATTTTCTCATTTCCCCATCTCCATTCCTCCTTTGTGATCATGTACAAGTACCTATTTACGCCAATGCAATGTTGAAATTTCAAAATATCACAAACTTCAAGCGCTTTCAAGAAGATGCACCAAAAAATTGATATTGATAAGCTTGTATCAGAATTTGACGACAAAATATATACAACAAAGAGGTCAGGTTATTTTCAAACAGTAAAAATATGTAGTATCTACTGATGATATTAAGCAAAGATTTTTCTTTAATAGTAGAGATGTAATATGGGGCTTGAAGTCACCAAAAGAGTGAAAGGTTAAAACACTTACCCCTTGCACTGACGTGACGTATCTCCATGCCGATTTTAGACGCACATACAATTACTGCACTTACGGTAGGGTGGATAGCCAAACTTTGAGTACGTACAACTTTGTTCTTTCCTTATTTCCATAAGATCGTTCTGAAATTCGTCAGGTACTTTGGGACTTAAAATGTCTTGTTCTCTAAGGCCTTCTAGTGACTGTAGCCTTGATGAACATATTATTCATGTGAATTTATTCTCACTCGGTTTATTCTAGTAGCAGATGTAACGGAAGTTACAAGGCTTGTTTAAACTTTCAGATTCGTCGTAAGGTTCAGTGATTAGTCGTTACAATAGACGATTTCACTGTAAGATAGTATGAAATAGATAGACTCTACCATATTGTTTTCTTTCTTTTATCAGTTATACCATTTGGTACGAAAAGTTCCTAATAATTTGGTTGTTATGTTTGTCGCCCTGATTACACTACATATATTTTCCCCACTGTTTCCCCCTTTTTTTTTGCCTGTTTTGCTCTTGTTCTTGTTTATATAATCATAACCTCGATTATTTGTTTACAACTTTTAGTTTATACCGTATAATGTGTAATGTAACTATAATTATAATGAAAGTGTATAACTGAGTTTGTGTTAATTTTCTTGCTTAGAAAAATGCCTAAATGTGTTTATAGAAATTGTAGAAATAGTTTTCGATCAAAGCACAAAAACATTAGATTCCGTCCTTTCCCAAAACCTAAAACTAATTTGGTGAAATGTTTATTGTGGTTAGAGTTGTGTGGGAATAAAGACCTCCAACAGGACAACATCACAAGAAACGTTTATGTTTGTGAAACCCACTTTCCAGAAAACAGTAATGATCCTTCACCATTCTATGAAGGGTGCAACGAAAATGAAAAAAGAAAATGGACGTACCTTGAAGTGGGACAATATATTGAAATTGGGACATGTAATGATGAAGGTATTCGGATGTCACATAATAATGATGAAAGGGAGATTCAGGAACATTTGTATAGTAAAAAACCAAGAATTGAATACAACACAATTGCAACACAAACAATCACCACGTCTCTTTTTTGTCAAAAGAAAACAGCCGTTACATCTTCAAGCAACTTCTTGTTTAACGTGTTGTCGAAGAGTAGTAATTTTCAGTATTTTACTGGAATTACTGTAAAACATTTTGAGGCATTATATATGTTTCTTGATCCTGATGTAATGCCCAAATTGAAATATAAGACAACAAAGGGGACACCTGTAAAAAGAAAAAATATTTTACTTCTAAGTGATAAAGATAAGTTATGTTTAACGTTAATTAGAATTAGAAGAGGATATACATTAAAAGAGTTGTCAGTTTTTTATAATATCAGCGTTAGTTACATTTCAGTAATTTTTCACACGTGGGTGCAGTTCATTTATTTACAGAATTGTGGTTTAAGGAATACATTGATTCAAGGATCAAGAAGCACGGAATTTTCAGATATTCCCTATTGCTTTCGTGTGTTTGGAGAGAAAATTGTGCTCATATTAGACTGCACTGAGTTTAAAATGCAGATGTCCAAAAACTTTCAAAGGCAGGGAAATACTCATTCGAGTTATAAACATTTTAATTCCATAAAAGTTTTAATTGGTATTTCTGCTAAAGGGGCTATAGTTTATAATAGTGAAGGTTATGAAGGATCAATTAGTGATAGTGAACTATTTAGAGTAAGCGATTTAAATAATTTCCTTGAATCTGGTGATGTGTTGATGGCCGATAGAGGATTTTTAATACAAGACGTTTGTGACGAAAATCATTATAAATGAGTAATTCCCCCATTTCTTGCTGGGCGATCAAAACTGACAGCAGAAGAAGAAATTCTTACAAAAAGGATTGCTAAAGCAAGAATTCATGTGGAACGGGCTATTCAACGACTCAAAACGTTTCAATTGTTGAACAAACCAATTGCAATCACCATGCTTCCTATAATTTCTAATATTATTAGTATAGCTTGTTTTTTAGTTAACTTTGAAAAGCCGCTAGTGTCATAAGTTTTCAATGTATAAAAAACGTAGTCTTTAATATATTTTAAAAAATGTATTATAATTAAGTGTTTGCATAATAATAATCATTGTCTACACAACTTTAACTTTTGTAATCTATTTCAAATAGAGGCAAACCTCTCGGAATTTTCATTAAAAATAATTCGGGAATGTATATATTGTAATATAGTTTTTTTAATTTTATAGATATGTCATTAATGATCGATTGCTCTACATGTTCTATTTTTATTTTTATTACAATAATGTTAACTTTTGACCATATAACAAAATCACATTCACTGACTTCAAAAATTAATAGTCCAGTTACTATTTGATAATAATAGGGATGATTTGTTTTTAAACACATTATGTCATTATTTTTTACTAAATAAAAATTCGATTTCTGTTTTTCTGATAATAATTCATCAAATTTTTCGGGATCATGATTTGCTAACAGTATAGGGCACTTTATTTCAATAATACGCTTATTTTTGTTATTTTCAGTAACCAATCCATCAACGCTACATGCTAAATGAGGATATTTTTTATTAGCATATAATCCCACTACTTTGAAACTTTCTGTTACATCTAGAAACTTTTCAATATACATATTTCTAGCTATGGGTTCACATTTATGTCCATACTGAAAAGACGGCAAGTTCAAGACAGGATAAAAGCATTCATAAAAGAATGTGCGCTATTATTAGTACAATACATACCTATTGTAAATACAGCAAAATTAGTACGGGTATAGTCTTGAAAAAGACTGTTTTGTAAAAGAGAAAAAATGTTGAATTGGAGTAGGTACGTGAAACAGGGAAGAGATGAATTTAAGTACAGATAGGTGGGTAAACAAAAGTTGAAAAGTAAACAAGAATGAGAAACAATTAAACAAACAAAAATGGAAACAAAACAATGGTTAACTTTAACTTAGGTTATGAAAAAACCGCCAAAAAATTCAAAAGCATGCTTAGGGTTTTTCATTAAACAAGTTAGAAATAGTTATTTTACTTTCTTATATTGGTGACAATGTTAGAGTAAGCCAACAATATGGTAGAGTTTCTGTCTTCTTCTTTTCAAGGTTGAATATACAGCGAAATCGTCTATTGGATTTACTTTTCGTATTTCTTACTTCCTAAGCTAGCTCAGTATAAAAAATGTTTAATTATGAAACGGATTAACAACTTTCTTGTTATTAAAGTCTTTATCTGCTTTTAAGTGTTTTATTTATAAGATGATAATTGATACAGGAAACATAAAATCATAATCATATTTTTCTGACACAACGCTACTACTCTCTACCACCGAATACACACTTCTACATAATATTACAAATGCATCGTTCTATTGCTCACTTCACACTAGTATGATTTTAGTGCACTAAAAGTATTTAATCTAACAAACTTTAGCGGTTCATCAAAGTTAAAACATTAATCATAATTACTATTCAGCGATTAATTTGAAAATCTAGTTGCAAATGATTATGTTATGGAGATCCCAGGTTGAAAAGGTTGCTAACTTTCAAATTACGTCGCTTTAAAACAAATTACGTTTTTACTCCTCTTACAATTGGGTTCTAAATCTATAAAATCAGTTGAAACTAAATACGTTTATTACAGTTACTTATGAAATTAAACAATTTATTGTCGCACTGAACAAATAAAAACTCAGCACCCAACAAAACATAAAAATCTTAAATGGCCAGTTTTTTATTTACCAGCAAATGTGAAACAAGAATGGTTCTACATGAACACACATAGTTAAAGATAAATTCAATGTATATGCATAACAATGATCCTCAATACAATTTTGTTTTCACTGCTAATCCAAAATATGTAATAATATATAAAACAGTAATAAATTAATATCTACGAAAGGCCGCGTAGAGGTTCTGACGCTCAACAATCCACGAAACACCCTCGCAAGGCCGCAAGCTCCGGCCGACCATATAGTAATTAGTAGCTTTTGGTTCCTTCCAAGTCGAATTACCGCAGTTCTCATTCATAATTATGTGTGAAAGCCACATACAAATGTCCCAATCCAAAAATAAAGTGTTTCATTAACAATACGAGTAGCTATCTAAGAAAAAATGCGGCTTCATATAACAAACGCGGGGCGATGTAAGAACAAACGCGGCTTTTTCACAACGTTTATCAGTTGTTCTTTACCAATTAATTAGTGTTTTAATGTTATATCTCTCACTTTGAATTTAGTTATTCGTGCAGGTCCTTTAGTACTTCGGTCACATCAAGAATGCCACGGAATGCTCAAAATCACACTCAGATGCTGAACAGTCTATAAATATTTAACGTTCCTCCGTCAGCAAAGCACGAAATTGGCTATGGCTTTCTTCTCCACGTAGCCGATCGCGGTATCTTCACATGTCGTGTTTCCCAAACTAAACAGCAAAATTAAAATAGCATTAATTAATTGAAAATCGGTTAAAGTGTAATGGCATCAAGACGATAAGGTATTTATTACACGGAAAGTATTTACTTATCACGTCGCGACGGTGTGATGCCGCTGCTCTACGATTGATTGAAATTTTAATGTAGGCGCATACCTTATACCTTATACACGTCCATAAAGAACAGTTATGGAAATTGGTCTTTTGAAAGTATACTTTCGTATATTTGCAAGAAAACTCACATGATATAGATTAAAACAATAGCTCCGGTCAAAGCGGTCTATTGATGACGTTATACTGTTTCCAATATTAAATTCTTCCTAACCTTGATGTGCTTTTACATTTTCAATTAAACTTATTTTTCTATTTTGTTTTGAAATCACGCTGATGACAAATAAACTTTTCCGAACCGTGACGTACTTTCACATGTAAATTTTTATTTTATTTCCATTTTGTGAAAAGTTGTACTGTTGATATTCAACGCATAATGTCGTTTCAAATGTGTTGTTAACTATTTTCACGGAACAAATTTGTTCGGTATCTGAATTCATTCTGTATGTATGAGCTTTTTTTCTGTGTGTATGTAGCTTTTTGTGTTAAGGAATTTTCAAATTCTGACTTCACATTCTGATGGAGCATCGAAAGTAAGCTTAGGGTTTAATGCCGCCCGCCGTAACTTTTCAGGAACACCTTTAAGATGGCTTCTGAAATATGAAAATATTATTACCCCGACATACCTAATTGATGTAGGTATCAATTTTATGTATTTTTTAATGCTGAATACGAATATTCAAATTAAATTTTGATATCTCTTAGGGAACCCCTTCAAAATGGTGAAAAATAGAATTTTTTTTTAAATTTCTAGTTGCTAAAACTGATTGGATCCATCGTGGTGTTAATCAGGGTTCTAGTTCTAGTTGCTAATTTACAATCTACTCAGTAGTGAGTAAAAAGTAAATGATATGACAAATAACAATGTAGGTATTGACATGAAGCGACGGGTCACCAGGATTCATTCAATGAGGTCTTCAGGCCAGAGTCTGGTTAATCTTTTAACTTCAGGTTGTTGGGAATAGAGGTCGGGGATGAGTTGATTTGGATGTTCTAATGAGCGTGCTTTACTTTTGGCAGCTGAATTTCTGATGACTTCAGCGGTGAAGGGAGTTTGGAGGTCGAAGTGGAGAGTTTGATTGCTCACGTACCAAGGGGTGTTGACTATATAGCGCGAAGGGTTTTTACGTGGTAAGGCTGGAGAATTTTTGTGTTGGACGGTTTGCTGCATCCCCAGAACTCGATGCCATAGGACCATATGGGTATAAGGATGGCCTTGTAGAGTAACATCTTGTTTTCTATGGATAGTTGGGATTTGCGCCCAAGCAACCAATACATTTTCTTAATAGTCGTTATATTTAGTTGCTGTCTTTTTGCTTTGATGTGGGCTTTCCATGTGAGCCTTTGATCTAAGTGGAATTCTAGGTATTTTACTTCTGTTTTCATAGGAATGGGTTGATGGTAGATGCTAACTTGAGGGGAAGTAGAGTGTTTGTTAGTAAACGTGATGACGGGATTTAGCACTTTAATCCTTCAGCGATCTAGCCAGTTTTGTAAAAGGTTTAAATGGAGCTGAATGTTTTCGGAAGCCCGGTTAGCGTCATTGTTAGATGATAAGATTGCTGTATCGTCAGCGAAGGTAGCGTAGTCTGTTGTTGGTATGTCTTCAGTCTAGAGGAGATAAAGGAAGGGACCGTGGACACTGCCTTGTGGGACACCAGAGTGGATAGGACCACTGAAAAATAACCTTCATCAAACAAACTTGATCTTTCATCCAGAAAGTTTTATATAGGTAGCGATTAAACTAAGCACACCTACCTACCAAAAATTTATTTGTAGTTAAAAGCACCGTGACCGGTTCTGTGAAAGTTGAGACAGGAGGACAGTCACAACATTTTGGCAAAAGTACTAAGCGGATAGTCTTTGATGCCAGGTTGAATCGCCCAGTAGAAAATCAATTTTCTCTCTGAGACCTCACAGTTTTAAAGGTAATATTCTGTAGTCTTAATTGCTTTTTTTAGTTTTATCCTTTTTCGATCTTCGTGTGGGGTGTATCACTAGATATCTCTTATAGTCAGCCGGCAGATTTTTTATGAGGCACAAACATCTATCTCAAATATTACCAATTCTTACAACTGTTAAATGCCAAACCTACGTACATTTTCTAGAGTGGAAAATCATTTTCATGTTAAAAAGGCATTTCACTTTTAAATATGCAATAACGAATCCGATATCTTATAATCGTTTGATTATTTTCTACACATTTACCAAACAAACCGTTTGAAAAAGAACATGTTAATGAATCAAATTTCATGAACGTTTAGAAATATTATGTCATTGCTGCTAGGTTCATATGTTGTGGGGTTACTTTCTCAATTGTCACTCGGTATACAAACCAATGAATAAATAATTTGACGAAATTTTTATTGAGAAAGTATCATTTCAGATGGACATTACCGAAATAAGAATGTAAGATTCAGGAAGGTTGAAATAAGGGAAACCCGTTTTGCAAACAGTAATTCAAACAATATGACATAAACCTACCCTAAAATTATCTCAACAAAAAAAATATAGGTGTTTGTAGATATTATCACAAATTGCATCCCTTAATGATTTGAGAGAAATGAGAGATTTAGCAAATAAACTCTAAGAGTAATAATTATTATCCGGTTTAGTATCGATTTTCTGTCTTTCGAAAGATATGGGACGATAGTTATTTAATTTTACCAAATGTAGCTTGCGGGAGTTCAAGAAATTGTGATACAATTATATATAGTGCGGTAGAAGTTCTCATGCGATCCGTATACATAAAATGAGGGCAAGATCGTTCTTAATTAAAGATACAAGATACACAGTGTGTGTCACGATGATGTACGATTTGCTGTTTTCGCTGTTTCGGGTTTAAAACGCTTTCATTCCTTATTTATCAGAAACCCATTTTTGTTTAATGTTATGAATTTTGAAGACAAATTTGTAAGCAAATAACAAATAATAATTAATGAGACAACTGGTTTTATTTACTACTGCTTTGAAAACAATTTAGAAAGCTATGGCTCGCATTCATATGTATAAGGCATTGAACTATACGCTATGTATAGCCGTTGATTGTAATATTTCAATCAACGGTATAGCGTACAGTTCAATGGTATAAGGTAACATAACAAGCAACAACTTCATACTATACACATGGTGTTTGAAAGTAGGTATAGCTAGATTAATCAATCATCCTTATTATTTTGGCACAAATTTAAAGATATTATTCGTCCAATTACAATAAAATGTAAAGTTCAAAGTGAAAGTGTTGAAAAAAGACAAATGCTTATGTTTATAGATTCGGTACAAAATAAAAATAAAGTGTGCTAACTTAAAAAAAACCTAAAAGAGTCTGTAAACAAATCTTTTCTAATTAAAAGTATTTCATTTTGTTCTTTTAATATTTGAGTAATTTCACTCAAATATTCAATCAAGTTTTAGATAATCTCAACAGAAAGTTACTAATTTACCTACTTACTTTTTTGAAGTTCTTTTGTCCAACCAAGTTAACAATCTGTCATAAGTGTCATAGGTACTTAATACAATTCCTATATTAGTCAATGGTTGAAGAAGCATTAGGTAATATAAGTGAGGACGTCAGGCAATTCTCGATGTTTTACAATTACTAGGGTAAGTAAGTAAGTAACCAAATGCAATTAACTGATTGAAAAAAACTCATAATCTCCTCCATATAAAATACCCTCATCTCGATCACTGAACTAAAGTAGACCGTTGAGTGAAAGATCATTTGGTGAAGAGATGGATTCTGGATTCTGGATTACGATGGGAGGGTAGTCATAGTCTACGCGCACATAGGCCACATATTCGGCGCCTTTGTGCTACCTCCCGGATTAGAGTCGTCTGAGCACTCAAGACATCCCACACGTGAGTTAAATCTGAGGATGCTGGAAGGGGAAGCGGCTCTAATCGTAGCCATGCCCGGCCAGGATTTCCCCAACACGGATCGTCTCAATTCGACAAATACGGGACACTCACAACAGTGTGTGGTGCGCCGTCTCGTCGTATGTGTAGCATCATCTATAGGATGGTGATTCGACCAAGCCCATGTGCTTGTTTAATTTACAGTTCCCGGAAAGTATACCTAGTAGTAGCAAGTTCTCCTTGATAGACATCAAGTCCCACCTAGCCTTGAGTTCCAACATGCCCTTTAACCTATACGAGCTCGAGGGTATGCGTTTGTCACTTGGCGACACTCGGAAGTCAGTCTAGAGGTGATTTTGAATTGACCTAGTGTCTGCGGAGCGTCTCTGATGTCACTAGAAATTCTGATAATTTTATACTTTATGCTGTGCATAAAAATAGTTTTTGCACTAAGCGTTATTCCTACTAGTTCTGTCGGAAAGTGGTTAGAGTACCTAAATTCAGGTGCCTGTTCCTTCCATTGTTTTAGATCCATCCATTCGCCCTCAACCAGGAATTTTTATCGTATCGGCATGTGAGCTACGATTTTTCTTCCTATCTTTGTACCTATAGCAGTTTCCATTACTCATTTTCCCTGATTTTAGTGGAAATTTCTTAAAAACATCCGCTTTTGCTTTTCTTTCTCCACAACACTATCTACATTAGACTGTTCAAAGGATTCATACGCTGAAGAGCGTTAAAAACATTTAGTATTGTAGTTTTCATCTACAACCGCACATAAATGACCAGTAAACTGCACGCAACTTTCTCGTGTTTACTATAATGACGTATTAAATAAAATAGTTTTTTGCAAAAGAAACTAGTTTTTGCGTAATAACTCAAAAAAAAGAAGAAAGAAATATATAGGGTGTAGTATAGTTGTAATCAGAAAACGATTTCTGATCCTCTCCTGAAATAATATACAGGGTATGTCATAAATATGTTTAATATTTTGTTAATTAGTTGTTATATTGGCCGCCAATTGGAATTTATCAACGTCGTTTTACTTGTAACCATGTCTACTACCTTTTCACCAAGGGAAATTAGTTTGGGTTAAAATTTGAATGTTTGTTCCCAAAATAACGCCCCCTACTTTGGGCCCCTTTGGGGGGATTTTGATGACAAGCTTGTTTTACCGATGAAGTTTTTTTATTGGCCTTAGTTTTAAATTTCATCAAAATCGGCATAGCTCCACTACGTACCCACGCACCCACAGACAACGATTTTTCAAAGATGGTGGTTTTGGACTCAGAAGGGCCCAAACCGTTGAGATTCATCAAAATCTCTAGTTCGATATTTTGTTTCGATTACCTGCATTATTTTCGCAATGTACACGTGTCTATATGCACGGGAAGGTAAAAATAGGAAGATCATAATAAAACTAGTTGAAATCCCTGGATTACAAAACGAACTTCGAATACCGCAGTAACGAAAGTATAAAAAAAATCTGGCCTTATCAAAAAGACAAAATTTGATAATTTCGAAATTTCGACTTTAAAGTCGTATATTTCGAAAAGTATTTGAGAAATCGAAAAATTGGGACCAGATCTTGAATCAGCATAACATTTCACATAAGATCCATATCTTAACTCGGTTGTAGACAATACGCATCTCTTGCAACGCACGGACGCACGGACGGAATATTGATTCCAGTAACGAACAAAGTTCGTTGAAAAAATATGAATGTATCAACGCAGTTTTATCCCATCTAACATCAAGTAATGTGATCCCATTTTATTAAATAGTAAGTAAATAAATATTTTCCTTTAGGATAAGAAAAAGTTGGGCGCACTGGACAAATCGTTTTTAGTTGAAAGCTTAACTGAAGTCTGTTCTCTTTGACGAACGTCATGAAATCGGTCTTATTGTAAATTGGATTATTGAAAAACATCAAGCAGAATGGAATAAAGAATTAATTAAAGCAATTGTAAAATAAATCCACATCCAAGAGAATTTAAAATGAAATCGTGTACGCGGATTTCAGAATTAGCTGAATCCCTTTATGCAAGGTTATGTAATATTACGAATTGGTACTACTAACAATTTAGGGGAAAAGACGAGGGAAAAGACCTAATGATTTTTTACTTTATTTCATATTATCTCTAAATTACAATTACGTTAAATAGATTTACACAGTAGCATACGGTAGCTCGTATTGTAAAATTTCACCCTTAATACCTATTTTTAGAATTAAATAAACTTTTACTCTTAAATGGTAATAATTAGGTACGTAGCTATTTTAGAAAGTACCTTACCTAGCCTATTTATGAACACAGTTTAGAAGTTAAATTTGAAAATCTTAAGGCATAGGACCGTTATGTTAAAAGTACATAAATGACATAAGCCCTCGTTAATAAGCTTGGCGGTAGCAGAAGCAGGTCTGTCTAAAATGAAATTTGTAAAATCGGAAGATAACTTTTTGCTGAAGACCACTAGTTTTTCAGTTACATTGTCCCTAAATTTAATGGGTTGCATTTTTCGTCCTGTTAGGTAATGACATTTTGGAACTTTAGTTTTAGTTATTTTTAAATGGTTTAATTTAGCATTTTCCTTTCTTTCAGCCTTTTTTATTTCTCTTTTCTTTTCTTCTTCAGTTTTTAATTTTTTTCCATCATACATCTTTTTACGCCCACTTGATGTTAACATAAAAGGCACTACGCTTTTCCTTTGCGATGCCTTCAGCCATAGAAGATAATCGAACACGAAAACGAGCTAGGTTGGGAAACATTAGATGTTTATTATTCAAAAATTTGACTATAAAGATTAGTGTCCATACCTATCTATATTTGTGTCACTAAAATTAGCATTGTTTTTATCATGATTAGTAAAAATTATTAGCATATCTTCAATATTAGGAACTTCGTCAAAGTTTTCTTTATCGATCAAATTAAAATCTTCAGTTATAATTTCCTGACCTACGGATCTACTTATTCGATTTGTATCATCGAGCTGTTAAGATTTATTTGCGACTCCACAATGACGTTGTTATATGTAGGTGGTTTATACCAGAATTATAAAGAATAATGAATCATATTGGCTATAAAATAGTGTAAGGTTTTTGCATGGAAGAGTACACCAAGAAACGATTTCGAATTTATCAATTAACATCGATTACCTATTTAATTTTTTCAACGAACAGTTTGTTTAGTTGCTGTAATATCCTGTGCAATTGCGATCGCCTCAATTCTGGGGCATCAAGATCTTCTTTCAGTGCTCCTTCTATTTTATCAAGAGTAGAGCTTCTCGTTTCTTCTGCCTGTAGATTAAACCAGTTATTTTAAAACTCCCTTCTTTTTGTTCTTTCAACACTCAATAGACTGTTAATTTTGCCACCACACATGTTTCCACCACACGATCAACACTCCACGTTGGATTTTGATGATTTAAGACATTCAACACATTGAAATTGACAATTTTCTCATGCAAAGATAACGCACTGATTTTCAAAGTTTCTTAGGTTAAATTGTTAAATACATTTATTTAACCTAAGATAAGTTTTGCGGACTAGGTTTGTCGCCGCTTCAACATAATTTTCTACACCTCCTCATTTTTACAGCTTTAGGTAATTTTTTAGATATATTTAGTAACACCACAAAACACTTTTATGTGTTATTTTTGTTTATCTGATCTTGGTTTATTTCATTTAAAGTTTCTGGTCCATAAATATTAAAAAAATTGCCATACGTTAATAGCACTTTGATCCGAGAGACAGAGTCTGCAAGCCTTAAAGCCCTTTAATACTGTATTGGAACCTAAGGCAAGTAGGGTTTGTTGAAGAATAGGTTCAAGATGAATCTTGGTTAGTTGTATTATATTAATTGATTATGACAGCATCACTTGGCAACGCTTTTTTCTATTCTACTTTGAACGGCTTAAAACGGGAAGCATCGTCCGGCTAAAATATCCTGGTGGCATTTGGATATAAATAAACTAAACTTATTCTGAGCCTACTGCAAAGCACGATAAGTTTCGAAAATTAACAAAACCAGAGTGTTTGCATTTTAAATCTTAGACCATATCATTAAATATCACCAAACATGCAAAAGTCAAATTACGATCCTTAACGCACAAAACAGACTTTGCCGATTTCTAACAGAAGTCTTACCTTGGACAGACACGTACACTTTCACCTACAATCTATGCCTCACTGAATTAAATGGCGTCGATGAAAATTTCCCGCCCAGCATACGTTGCCAAGTTTCATATAATGTATAATTACTACCTACTTAAAAACGGCAAGGGAAACTAAACTTATATAAAAAGGGCCTAAGTGTCAATAACTACCTATAGGTGCCAACCATTGGGTATTTTCCTCTACCCATAACAGAGTTTTGTAATCACGATTCTAACTGATGTGCATATTCAAATTTTACATTGCCGGTAAAGAAACTAACCGATATGTGGTGCGAAAAGTTCGTTAGCTTTTGAAAGAGGTTCTTACTATTTTGTTCTCTTATAATGTTAAGATGCAATGAATGTAACACTTTCATATATTTGAGTAATTTGTGAAACAGGAAGCTAAAGTGATAATTGGACAATCGAGGTTGATCATAATAAGACATCCTGTCGCGTGGTCCAACCCATGAAAATCTGACCGTAGGACACCCTTTTAGTCAATAGTCGCATTGACTTTTAACGCAGTGTTAGTGAATATAATAATTTAAACACACGATTATAATGATGCCATTAAAGCATGAATAGTGTACTAGGTAAGTACATACTTAGTGGTGTAGTCGTAAATTGTCCAATGGTGGGAACGCTCACCTTCTTCCGAGAATTGACTAACATCGGGCGATCCATAATACCAGAAACACGGGTCGTCTATTAATATATATATAGGATTCTTGGATAAAGTAGAGTGGGAACGCCGACCGTTGCCACGCGTTCCCACTCCACCACTACACCTCTGTAAAAAGTACTTATTCCTAAAGTAAATAAGATACCCTACTAACTTGTAAAAAGAAAATTCCGGATAGCAAATTTGTTTACCTTCATGCATGAAAAGGATTTCAGAAAGATACTTAATAAGCACAGAAGGTCTGAATCAAATTTAATATACATACATGAAACAAAATGTTGGACTTTATTAAACTTTGCTGTGATTTTGTAAGCAGGTTTTATAAACTATGAGGTAGAAGTTGTAAATGAATGTAAAGTTTGATTTTCGAGAAGGTGCGTGTACGTCATAGACATTTTACATAGTTACAATTGTTGTCAACAATATAATAACAATAGTAACTAAGAAAAATGCCTATGACGTACCCGCACCTTCTCAAAAATCAAACTTTATACTAAATTTGTATAGCTTCAGCTCACGTAACGTTGCCAACGATAATTATTATATTACAATATTATTATTATTGTTATCATTATCATCTTTTGCTATAGTTGATCACCATAAGGTATAGAAATTAATTTACGTTGCGCTTCAGTAGAGGATAATATAACCAACCCCAACTTCTCTTAACTTAATAACATAATTTTATCATAAAAAGGTGAAACGATTGGTATTCATATAATCAACTACAATTTCGAAAATTGGTTTTGAATTATGTCTGCATTCGAATATTACGTGGGCCTCTTTTCATGATATCATGTTTGATTCATCAGAACGGTTCAATTCGTAAGTAGGTACCTATAGATTGAAATTCTTTAAAATGAAGGAATTTTTTCAAAGTACCTATTGAAAGGAATATACGAGTATGCCTATAATATGTATAAGTCAAAGACTTCATATGAAAACGAATGAAAATCGTTCATAAAATAAATAAAATAAAATGTATACTTAAAGTGTATCAGTGTTTAGTTAATTGAGGTCAATTGAAATTAATGAAAATACGTTTATTCAATGCATATTATATACAACACATTGGGCTAGTAAGTTTTGTGCGAGCTGTTCAGCATTATTATCCTTTTCACCCTTTCATCCTAAGTATTTAATATTAGTGGATGCAATTTTTTTCTGTTGTGTTCTGTTCAGAGCCGCTTCGACGGCGGAATCACATCTGTCATTATCAGGTCTCCTCCAACTGTCTTGCTTTGTTCCGTGTTATTCGGATAAAACTGCCGTTTTCTGCTTCTGTTGCTCTTTTAGCTACGATGTTTTGCACTTTCGCCACTTTCTTTTTCTGGCTTGGAGGTGTTGTTGCTGGGTTTGTTGTTACTGGTGATGTAATTCTAGCTTGTCGACACTGGTTACCTGGAATAGTATTTACATGGAAGTATTTCGAATGGTTTAAACGTCAGTTTATATAGGGCGGCAGCCCAGCGTCATTTTAGGTAGGTAGTGATAAAAGCGCGTCTGCAAATCATACTACGTTGAAGATGATGTAAAATATAAGAGCATAAAAATGGTCGCAAGTTCTGAAGCTGGGGATAACATGTTAAAATTGTGCATAAAAATCACTGTTTAAAGTGATTTGAGCGCGTATAATTCTTGTACGAATCGAAAGGACAAATGAAAAACGTCGTCAGAAAGGTATTTGCAGACGGTTTCGGAGGTGCAATAACCCTGCAGACGGGGTTGAAGGTGCAATATTTTTAAAATCATAAAAATACTGCACCTTTTGCGACCTTGCCTACAGCGCCTGATATATTGACCTGTATCCAAGTACCTGTTGCACAATCTCTGAATATCAGACAGGCTTACGTTGAAGTTTCTTGAAACTTGTTGAAGACTTTCGTCATTTTCAATCAATGTTATAGCTCGCCAAACCAAGCGTAAAACCAAACGTCGGAAAAGACATCTGGAAAGAATCCAAACCAGATGTGAAAAAGATTACCGGACTATGCTGAAATTAGTGAAATTAAATAAATTGGATGTGGAAAAGAATGTACACTTACGAGAAAACATAAAAGAGTAATTAATGGAAATACAGAACCGCCACAACGTGATGGTCTGAAAGATTAGTTGAAATTAATAAAATGGAGACCAGAAGTTAACGTATTAAAGTTTAACTATTAAATGACCGAAAGGAAGAGAAATAAAGAAAGGGAACTGTAATATCGACAATAAGGAAAATACGGGGGCCGAAGCATACGAGGGCTAGACTGAAATAAAGAGATGATTAAATTAGTTTAAAATTAGGAGGTTTTTATTGATATTAAGGATTTCATTCAGAGAACAGGGTTACTATTATAGTTGTTAATGATTCCGCCAGCCTTGTTTTAAACTTGCTGCCGGTTTGACCGATGTAGAAGCAATTGCAAGAGCCACAATTTAACCTGTACACATCGAATTTGTCCAAGGTGTTAATTTTATCTTTAGTGTGGACAAGGTGACTTTTGTGGTTGTGTTTGGATGAAAAAGTATATTAAGACCGTAATGATTAAAAACTTTTTTGAAGAAATAGGAAATTTTTTTGAGGGGGAGACAAAGTAGGGTGATCGATAGCATGGGAATAATTATTGTAAAGCTTGGAGATTAGGTTGTGAGTTACCTTTATTAATTAATCATCATTGCGCCGTACCCCTTTTTGTGTAATTCAATGCTTCACCGCAATGGAATCAATCAATTTGTATTAATAGGTTTGGTTTACAGGTGTTACATACAATTTGTTAAAGTTTGTTTTAAGTAATGGTACCTATAGTAAGTGTCATGTAGTTAATTTTAATATTTAAATCTTAAATGTGGATTGATCTATCGTTTTCAATTTCTAGTGTAAAATTGCTGTTGGTATACCTATAATGTATTTATATACTCCAAAAACTCATCAACAGCGATGAAGGAACTATCGAAACCAGCTAAAATGTCATCAACGTATAACCAAACTCAAATACAATATGTCTTTTGGGATGGTTAGTTTGAAGTTTCTTCCTCTAAATCTTCTCATCGGTAAACTATCTTTTTAAAAATATAAATTTGGGTAGAATAATATGTTTGGCATAAGTGGAACTTAGATCGTTGGCAGACTGAGTTGAGTACCTCTGTACCATACATTAACATTTTGAGTGCGAATATCTTCCATTCGGTGTTGATCTTTTAGACCAGTGTTTGCAATTAGGGAAGTTCGTTTTTGATCTACCTTATGTGTAGCGATTGCCGTATGCAAATACTGTGTAAAAGGGACTTACCCCAATTATACATATATGTAACACAATGGTAAGATTGCACCATACTTGCGTAGTATCAAAGAGTATCTAAAATAAGAGAAGCAACGCCATTAAAAACACTGTAGTTTAGTAAGGTGTGTTGCCTAACCAAATATTATCGAATTTAAAACGTTTATTTGTACGCCACATACCTGAGGCGATAATTGTTTAATTACAAAAAGGACAACTACCTGGAAGTTTTGAAATTTAAAGCAAAGATATCTCAATGTTGCCGAATCTTTGTCACATAACTTTCTATACAAAAATCTGCAACCTTCATTATTATTGCTACCCGATATTTATTTTGGATACTTAGGTACTTTGTTTAAAATTTCGGAGCTTGTAATGAAATATTTAAAACAAAACAATATCAAAATAATAGTTTTAAAATTGTACCTATGAGTTCGTACAAAAAAACAACTTTTAAAATTTTTTACGCGCTCCTCCTAAAATGATTTAATTTTTTGCTTTTTACAGTTTCTAGGGGTTTTGATGTTTTTAAATTTTGTGAAAAAATTTTCAGAGTTTTGTATAGCTTGCATTTCATTAAATGCCGAATTAAAAACAATTTATGGCAGTGGCAACTATTAACTTCTTGCAACCAATTGGGTTCTGAAATATTTACAATATTTATACTATTTACAATTAAATTTTTCATAAAATTTGAAGATGTTTGATGTTCTTTGAAATACGCATAAAAAAAATTTAACAATGTTGTTAGGTAGGTACTACTCTAACAACAGTGACCGACGGCTTTTTTAAAAACGTTTGCTCTCGTGTTAAAAGAAAAGTTTGGAGTACCACAATACTGTAACCACTTATCACAACGTGCATTATAAGTGGGGAATCGAAAAAAACTTAGATATGTTCGCATTTCGACGACTTAACTCGCAATTGATATACACACACGAATTAAACAATGTTTAAAATAATTATGTAAACTAAAAATAAAAACAACAACCACCAAGAAGTACTTACGTCAACTTTATAAAAAAAGCTGAATAGTACTTCGGGGTAGGTACTTTAAAACAGGTAATTAAGTAATTGTACACCTTATAATTCAACTAGGAATTTACCTCATAATGTACCGAGTTTATAAATAAATAGGGTTGTATGAGCAAAAAAACAAATCATTTAAAAGGAAAATTACAAATGTCATTGGTCTCGCGATGAGACAAAATACCTAAATGCTCAAAGACAGGACACAGCGCAAAGGATTAAGATCAAATTTAATTATACAAAGAGTACGTAACATACATACTTAAAAAAATGCAGTATGTACTTCAATATTAAAAACTCGGTAGAAAAAAGTTCAAAAGATATACAAAATATGTATTACAAAAAGACCGTGAGAGAAATTCTCGAGACCACCTCCGGGTTAATGTTGGAATGTAATAAATTTAATAATAACATTTTAATAATTAATGTAGGTACCTATTCCTTAAAACCTAATTACCATTTGTTTAGTACAATCCTTGTTTATATAAACAAGGGTACAATTAACTTATCAGAGCAATCCAGCCATTAGTCATTAAACAAACTAAATGTGGCAACCTTGCAAATACTTTTAACAGACTTACCATAAAGATTTCTGTAAATTTTCAATGGAAGACAATATTTAAAGTACATTGAAAGGGACGCCTAGTTCTGGCTACGTCTACGCGAGGGCCCGATCGTGGAGTCCTAGCGGACGAGTTCTTATAGCCTATACGCATAAATCCTATACCACTGTTTCTCTTATTTTAGATACTCTTTGGTAGTATGTATAGAGTAATTTGGGTAGGGGTGGGTCAGTTCTCGGTCTTGACTTAGGATCGTGTACTAAGAATAAAAATGATAAGCGATAAGAATACCAAAGATGTTGAAGGTAAAAGATCAGGACGGTACAAGATATCTTAGTCAGTCTGTCGTAAGCGCATGCGCTACCTTTTTCCCTACATTGGATGTGTGCTGAGTAAATAATGTGGTAGAGAAAAGAAAGTAGAATAAACCTACACCCAAAATTTTATACCGTTTATCTGGTTTACTTACGGCTGCTTTCGTTTCCTTATATGTAAGAATTTTATCAAAGAGTAATACATTTTTAGTTCTCTTTGGTGTTACCATTAAACAAATTCTATATGGTAATAAACAGCATAAAACAAGAATTTTCTTTTTGTGTTGAAATAATTGAAAACACTTTTAACTTGAGTTTTTAAATTTTCTAAACTAAACTATAAATATGAAATTGTTTGTCCTACACACCATAGCTAATTATTAAATAGCCACTCTGTATTGTTAATATATTTTATTACACAATTTACATTTCATTTCATGACATAACAAAAATACAACTTATTTTTTACTATTATTAATTTTTTTATTAATTATTATTATTATATATTCATTCACACTTACATTGTAGTACAATAATTAAATTCATGGGGGATAACATCTAACCATAAATTTATTTTTTAGGAATCTTAAGATTAAACAAAATTATATTATCTAATATTTATGATCATGAATGAAATTAAATTAATTTAGATTAAAGAATTTTCGGACAATGTGACATGTTTGTAATAAAACAGCTCGTTGTATTACTACAAATAATTTTGGATTTAAATTTAGTGATGTTAAATAAGATTCAAATTTACAAGAAATTACACCTGTTGCCGAAATAACAATTGGAGTAATGTAGATTTTAGTCAAATTCCAAATTGCCATCATCTCAATTGCCAATGCTACATATTTTCTGCGTTTCTCGTTTTCAGTTTTTATAATATTTGTGGATAATGGCATTATTATTATTATTATTATTAATTACCATTATTATTATTAATAAGTCAAACTGCAAGGAGCGTTTCGTTATTTATTTGCGTAGTTAAGGAAACTATATTAAAATTATTCATTTATTGATCATTCTGTTATTTTATTTTAAGGGAGTTAGAAATTTGCAAATACACCTTGAATTACTGTTGTGTGTAGTAAAATTTATAGGAAAATATCAAAAAAGTAGAAGCAAACTAATTTTTCGGAATGGATAAACTCTCAGTTCTTTATTTGTGGGACATTGGGTACAATGAGATTCTTCTAAAAAAAGAAGTAATTAATCAAACGTTGATTAAATCAAGTAAAGAAAAACAAAAACTGTAGCATATTATGTTCAACATGAAAACCGTTTTCTTTAGTATTGTTAATAGGGGCAGATTGAAGGACTAATCGATCCTATTTCTGCATGGTAGTGTTGAAACAGCAACATTGTTCTTACTTGTATGATGATTTTTCTAAATTTAGTTAGAAATAAACCTTATATATAAAATCTAAGGTTGGGCTTACTGAGAAAAAGCCGTTTGCTGTTGAAGTGAGAGAAAATAAATAGGGTATTATACCATATTATACACATATAAATATGTTACACGTGCAAAGAAGCTAATATCCAAAACAATTCAAACGGCAATTGAGATAGAGTTGTATAACAATTGACTTGGTTTTTACTCATGCAAATATGTTTCCCTCCAAGTAATTGAAAGCCATACCTACTGTGCAACAAGATCAAAATAATATTGGTATAGACATATTGCGTTACTTGAAATGAAACACGCACACACAGAATTAGCATACCTAATGGATACGTACTCAAATTATATCACCTGGCTAAATTTATAATCTTGCAGTACCTTTATTGTGACAAATTTTAGTTTCATGGCCTTTGAAGTTGGGTTTATAATTTATATGGAGCTTGAGAATTATAAATTTATGTTAACTTGCAAATACTAGCCGATTGTTATAGGTATAATTGTATCCAGGAGAGTTGGCGTGCACGTCACTACTTGTAATTGTATGTATTAAGATTAAAATTTGAAGTCAATTGAGCGTCTTTTACATATTTAAGAAATAATGACATCAGGAATGAAATCGCCAAATCGTAACAAGACAGTGTTGCAATTAATACTTTAATTACCCACAGGTAGTTGCTTGTACTACTTTAAAATTGTAGTAGTAATATTTTACGTGCTTAATTAATCCATTATGTATGAAATGTATCTTAAAATATTAGTTAGAGCTTACCAGCAAAGTCTTTGTTACCAGCTTAGTAAAGCTAAATGCGGAATAGTGCAATCAAAGTATTAACGTCTGCTGCGATTGGACTCAATGAGATTATAAATAATTAATAAATTTGACATTGACAGATAGAAGTCAAATCAGAATCCGTACAATTATAAGTTGAAGCGTTGATTGAAGTCAGCTGTTGGACATACGGACATACTCACTTCTCTCTTATTTTCACTGGCGATCACCTATATGCATGTCTTTGCTTAAAACACATGCAAACTGTATTGCCATCTTTATCACAAACATATGTATTAAGCTTTAATGATTGTTTAAAAGGAATGTCGTGCATTCATTCGGAAACCTATGACGTGAACGCCAACTCTTGTGGATCGAACTTTAGTACTGTTATAGCTCTTACTGTAGATGGCAAATTCCTATAAAAGTTATAAAACTCGACGAAGTATTGCTTCAATTATTTTTGTGTTCAAATGTGGATTTCGATAAATTGTCTGGTGCATTCCGTTATTGTGATTTTCAACGCAAAAAACATTCGCCTTATTAAAATCTACGGACAACGTGACGGGACGTGTAAACATTTATGGAGAAGATATGAGGAATGATGAGACCCTCAAACTTTTTCGAGTTAAAAATGATGACGTGTTGGGAAGTTGGGAAGATTTTTCACCGACGTAGAATAAGTAGAATAAGTAATAAAAAAATAAGTAAGGTAGGTATCTGTCTCTACTGTATTATCGAAATGAGATTTGGGGACCATGTTCTTTTAATAGTACACAAGTCAAACGTATAGAACAAATTACAACTACACTGAATAATAAAAGAATAATAATAATAATATATGTACTATACGTAAGTGACGTTCACTTGAATCTAGTTACTTAATGTCCCAAATTATTACCATTATTTATCGGAATTCGGAAGCACGCATACCTTTTGGATCGCACATTTCAAAACACCACCTTTAGTTTTTACACTAATCACTCGTACTTTATTGTCACTACCTTTATGCAGCTCAATAACTCTTCCGTAAAGCAAATGGACGGTTAGCAGGTTATTCTACTGGATGGCTACCATTTCCCCATTTTCCAATAATGTTGGCGTAGTCCTTCCACCACTTGCCATCTTGACAATGTATTTAATTTAAGAGCTGTCACATATGGTTCAAATGGGGAGGGGAGTATGTCACTTATTAAGAAATCGCTGGGAGATATGGCTGTAATATCTTTAGGATCGGCGCTGAAGGCAGTTTGGGTTAAGCTGGTTAAACAAATGATGTTCATTTCTATCGTCCGGATAAGTATGTGTATAGTAACCGTAAATGATAAAACTCAGTAATATTGGCAATGCAAAACTTTCAATTATATTTGCTTCTTGGAATTCGCAAAAGATAATACCTACATATCTCGAAAAGCATTTATTTTGTTTGTTGTTGATTTAAGCGAATTGCCAATTGAGTTGGAGGATCAATTAAAAAGTGAGTAGGTTTCGCTTTTCGCTGTGTTTTACTTTGATATGTACAACGTTGACGTTCCAGACGATCATACACTGACATACCGCATGCGTGGTCGACTTCTCGTCTCGAGCAAAACTCCTTAAATCTTTCACTCAACCCCCGAACCACATAACTGGTACCTGAGGGGGAGTGGACGGGTAGTAGAAGTACTTCCAAGTGAGTGAAAACAAAAGCATAATCGAGGGATAAATTGTAAACATGAAAAAGAGTGGCAAAAGCTTTATTTTAACTAAGCCGCGCTTGACAGTAAACACTTATTAAACTCCTAGTATGGTTGCCCGATTTTAACGCATCGGGAATCTAGACTACGCAATATGTAAATTTTGATGCTTGTATCCTTAAGTTAAATGATTATAAAAAATGACCGAATCAAAAGAAATGTTTACTTTGGCAGCATTAACACAAACAAACCGGATAAATGTAAATTATGATGGGACCTAAGTTCACACGTACGTAGGCCTTATTCGGGCCCTTTGTGCCAACCCCTGCCAGACACACCGAGCCACAGAATGAACGGGTCACTCATCCAAGTACCAACCAGAGCGTGAGTTGCTTAACTGTCAATACTTGCATCATGCATGGATTGTGACTATATAATACCTACATTCTGCCATACTACCGGCTACAAAATTACGAATAAAATGGACAGATATCCAGACAGACCAACGGTTTTATAAACAGGATGTTACAGAATATTGTGAGGAAAATTTAAGCTCAGATTCTACATATGAAAAAAAGTTCATATAAACATGGGCCCTTAAATACTACGTTTTCATGATATAGGCTGTTTAAACTTTTTCGTCTTTAATTGTAGTTGATTTTACATTACCTAATCCAAAATCCGTTGAGATATTGAGATGAGTTTTGGTACACGCAAATGTATCATTAAAAGTCACATTTACATATAGAAAATTGTTTTCTAAAGCACTTACATCAGTGGCGTTCGTGCCAGCAAGTCTGTATGTGTAGCGAAAAAACTGTACGCCACTGGTTTTTTGCAAAAATTAGTGTCGCTTTCTTAAATCCAGATTAATTCTGCTTGGATTTTTTCGTTCTCCCACATTGTTTTTGAAGTAAAAATTTTAATAAATAAGTATAATAATAAACCATTCTGAAATACTTAGAAGAGTTTTAAATACATATACTTTCAACACATTCAGTAACAATAACGTTTCCTTCATGTACATACTTTGGCGTAGAAGGGAAATGTTATAAGACAACGATAAAGTAATTAACAATTTTGTTGGATTGAGAACAAGTTTCAATATAATTATGAATACGTGACTGAGACTTGAAGCGGATGGTTAGATTCTACTTCCTCAAACTTTAAAAGCACGTCGAATGCAACAGTTACTTTAGAGAACACTCGCTAAGGGTGATTACTAATTATATTTCGTCCATGGTAAACTTAATAAAAGTCATTGATCGTATAGTATTTCGGTTACAAATGTATTGTGTAACAGCATTATTGTATATTAATTATACTACTTTATTAATTTTCAAAGTGATTAGAGATTATGTGTATCTTAATTTAAACTCACATACCAAAGGATCTTTATTAACTTTGAATGAGGTGTGGGTGTCAGAGGTATTATTCTTTATAGATGGGATGCATATTAAAGCGAATAAAAACTTCGAGTTCTTTCAGTCTTTAATCCCAAACTTCAAACGATTATTTAATGGCGACTAGTTTCGACCTTAATCTTAGGTCATTATCAAACCTTAAAAAACGGAGGTTTTAGTAAAATTTAAATTGCGAGAAGCCACAACTAAGGGGCCCCTCTTAAGGCCCTATTTCCCTGGCCCTTAAGGCAATACCCGGGTTCCTCACTGGAGGACCCTTTAAATTTTATCAATTTTATGGCGATTTGAACTAGTTCAGTTAGATCAGTTCTTAACCTATCATTTAAACTCGATTTTGTTAATTTCCATGTGTCGCAATTAGGTGAGTCTTATATCTAAGCTTTATATTGTAATTTTATATCGTTAACTTTTAGATATGTAATTATTTTATACAACTATTTTTAACGGACATTTCCAACGATTTTGCTTGATAATGGGATCGGAGTATCTCGAAACATGTAGCAATTTAACAGCAAATTAATAAACTTACTGTTGTTATTAAATATAATTCTAAGGGGAGGCTGTGAGTTCACAATTGGCCTTTTCTTACTTTCTTGATTTCTTGTTCCAAATCCTTGGAGGTCTGTATCTACGGTCCTATAAGGACTAGAAGGCTAAAACTGGGCTAGATGTTAGTACTCGGTGTACATTTGAATGCATTAAATTTTGGTGGCGTAAATTAATAATAGTATATTAAAGTATAAGAAATAGAGCACTTTGGCGTACTATGAACGGAAAAGGTACTTTACCTGAAACGAAATTGACAAATAACGGATTTTGGATCAACTGTAAAGGCCTACTTGATTTTAACAAATCGAAAGTAAACTAAAAATAAGTTTCAGACCAAGCAGGGGGGAATCCCAAAATATGAGATTCCAATTCGAAAATTTTTGGTCCATCTCACCTATTGTGAACTCAATCCGGGGACACACTGTATATATTTTCCATTGATAACATTGAATGTTAAATATGCGTGAGCGAAAAGATTCTAAGTAGTGCAGAGAAAGATAATTCAATAAAAATACTTTAGGCCATGGAGTTACGGATACAAGTTATTAATAAGAAAGAGGGACAAGCCATTGTTATTGGGATTAAAAGAAGCAGTGTTAGTTTTCAAAATTTTATTTTAGATAATATATTTTAGTTGCCTTCTGCTATAATGCACTTAGCCGTTCTTTCCTTTCACTGCTTAAATGTTCCAAGCCAAACAGCTTTAGGAAACTGTTAAAATAACACCGAATAGTAGCACCGATCTCTTCCTCTGAAAAAAACCTTCTTCCTCGTAAGTTCTTTTTCAGCTCAAAAAACTGATAAGGATGTAAAATAAAAAGTAAAGTACATGACAATGTCTTTTTGACAAAGTCGTTGTGACAACTTTTCACTTGTTTTATTGAATGTTCTATGACACCTAAAAATAAACTTTATAAAATAATAGTTAACTAATTTGTGGTGGATAAAGTTTGATTAATTTAATAACGTTGGCGTTACATCTGAAAGATTTTTAATATAAAAGTTCTGACGAAGTTTTATACTGGAAAATTGTGCAATAACCGTTGATACGTGATAAATTACATAATTTATGGAACCTTACGCTTTTACAGTTAATAAAGCTACGAATCAATAGT
The DNA here is from genome assembly GCA_036250285.1 of Pyrocoelia pectoralis. Taxonomy (NCBI): domain Eukaryota; kingdom Metazoa; phylum Arthropoda; class Insecta; order Coleoptera; family Lampyridae; genus Pyrocoelia; species Pyrocoelia pectoralis. Next base: position 53,210,551 of record CM070074.1, read on the forward strand.
CATATGAATCTCAGTTTTGTAGAGATAATCTAATGCATTATGAGAGCATAATTAAACGTGTTACTTACTAGTAATCATAATAAATAATTCTAATAGTGTAATAATTAAATAAGTACACATTCGTTAGTAGTAACCGATACTCCTCGAACGTCCGTCTCGAACTGAAATACTTCAGCTCTGCCATATATTCCCTTGGTTTAGGTATATAAACTTAAGGGCTCAAGTTGTGTGTATGTCAATACACAAGGTGGTGATGAAGACCTATAACTTAATAATATGAAGTTTTTCTGAAAAATCTTTGAACCTTACTTTATAAAAGACACTCTGAGAAAATCAGATACTTTTGTGCCCCTTTTGGGAGGCAGAAGTATGGAGTCGTTCATTTGTAATGGTTATCTTAATAGTCAATCATAACTATATTTTTTAAAAAATGACACCCATTCTTGTAGAAAATCAATGTGGTATCAACATGATGGTTACCCGGAATAATTTTCTCAAGAAGTGATTGTTTAAACCTTAGTTATCCAAATAACCGAACTTCCGAATTTGGTTGTACCAAAGGATAGTCTTTGGTTGTACTAGATTTTTATTTGTAGATAAGAATGAAAGATATTGAGCGAATTCAAAATGCTCTTACTTCGATTGCACCAGCTGCAATTGAAACTGCCATTTCTAGTTCTAGAGAAAAAATGAATAGTTGTAATTTATTATTATCAATTATATTTTGTCAATAACTTTGAGAGGAATGAAAATTGGTTTTTTTTTCTTTCAAATTAATTTACTTCTCAACTAACGATAAGCTATAAAAGTTGTATCGTCTCGTCAAGATAACTAAAGTGTATTCAAATCCAAGCCCAACAAAAACAAAAACCGACAAACACGTGATTAGTCGTTTGCAGGTGGAAAGCACGGTTCTTATTGGTCGATTCTGGTGTGACGTGTGGTGAATTTCCAGCGAGAGTCTCGTCAGGGGCGCATTATGTTATTACTTTATTGTTATATAACGTTATTTGTTGTTAGTGTTGTGGTTATTTGTATCACATAGTTTGTAAAATAAATATTGATCAATATTATTTAGCTTTTAATACGACCCTGTTAAATGTTTTTGTTGCACTTTCTAGGTGTTTTCTTTTTGCATTTTGTGGTAGCTTTAAGTCAGCTCTGTCAATACACACCATTCGTTTTATAAAAATAATTTGACTCAGTTCTCAATAACCCTATTCGTTTTAAAAGCTTTATTTTAAGATTATATTAACCTGAGGCGGAAATGTCTTATGGCGCAAGGCACTTTAATCACGTGATAATTGTGCTTGTGCCCAACTCTGTGGCGATGCAAAAAGAAAACACCTTCTGTGTATCACGTGAACAGCGCGTGATTGTGTTTACATTTAGTTCGTCCTGTACAGGCGTAGTCACATAAGAAGGCGAGCGCGGCAATGCGCAAATGACGAATTTACGCTGCTTGTAAAATTTCGCGTATGTATAAGTCAGTGTCGTTTCACGTTATTGTAGATATGTTTATTCATCACTAAATATGAACATTAATGTTATTTATTGAATTATAATTACAGGATAATTACATACTTTAGTGATATATAATGAAATTCGAATAAGTTATTGAGGATTTTATATTATAAGGATTTCCAGTGACAGCAGAGCCGCTCTGCAGTCACTAGGTCAACACAAAATCACCTCTAGGCTGGTTTCCGAGTGTCACCAAATACTAGAGCAAGTGGCAAACAGCAATACCCTCGAGCTTGTATGGGTTAAAGGGCATGCTGGAACAACAGGCAATGAAAAAGCCGATAAGTTAGCCCGACTGGCCTCAAAACAACAGTTTTATGGTTCAGAGCCGGCTCTCCCACTTGCAGTATCAACTGTAAATAACTTAATAACTCAAGACACCCAAGCCCAGCATAAGGTTAGGTGGAACTTGATGTCAGAATGCCGTCACGCGAGAGAGGCCTTTAGAGGACCATCTCGTAGTCTGACGCGCTTTTGCACAGGGCTATCTAGAAAGAACCTGCGGCTACTTGTGGGCATACTTTCTGGGCACTGTAAACTTAACAAGCACATGCACCGCATGGGCTTGGTTGAATCACCATCCTGTAGAGGATGCTACACAGACGACGAGACGGCGCAACACATACTTTGTGAGTGTCCCGTACTTGTCGAATTAAGACGATCCATGTTGGGGGACTCCTGGCCGGACATGGCTAAGATTAGAGCCGCTTCCCCGTCCAGCATCCTCAGGTTTATCTCACGTGTGGGATGGCTTGATTGATGATGCGGGGTCGAACTACCCTAATCAGGGAGGCAGCACAAAGGGCCCGAATAGGTGGCCTATGTGCGAGTGGACTTTTGACCACCCTCCCATCGTAATCCAGAATCCAGAAGTTATTGAAAAAAATGCACTTGTGTGAATGCATTTATTATGATACGCCACTGACTTGTATTTTTACAGTACTCGGCTTTCGGAGTCATGAATCGGGTTGCGCCGGTGCTCGCCTTCTTATGTGACTATGACTGTATTTAAATACACTTTAGTTTTCGAATTGTACCGCGTCGTTATATGTATGTATTTGTTCCACAGCCTGCGCTGAAAGGTCTTTTTCCTTGTGAGCCAAAACAAAGATTTATGGGATGATTATCCATCTTCTTAGTTCCCGATGGTGGTGAGCTGTTAAGTCTAGATTTACTGAATGTGACACCAAAAGTTCTGACGTGTCGCAAGACTTTGCAGTTTGCATCTTCAGAGTGATAATTTTTCTACAGAAACTTTATATTCCTGTATCATACTAAGAACAAATGGGTATTTATGTACACAATTTGTGCTTGTTTTGTATTTGTATTATGGGACGAGGTCTCGAGCAGCGGATTGCCATTCACATAAAACAAACTACAACTCTTAGTTATAGTTAGAGGGCGGATTATATGCAAAATGCATATTGTTGAATATTGATGCTGTAAAAGTACCCTTCCGTATCTAGGTGAATCACATTAATGCGAGTTATATGACACCAATTTAATTTTGCATATTTTGCATATATTTGCAGCAATGTTCATATTTTTGTAAAATGTGTATATTATTGCATAATTTGTGCATTTCTAAATAAATCTGACATTTTACTTAAAAAAATTTCTCTCATCTCCTCAAACGAGCACAGTAAATGAAACTTTTTAAATAAAAGATTAAAATCTAAAAAAGAAAACCTTTAAAAATTCCTGTAGAAGGTAAGAGAAGCGTTACTGCCATAATTTCGCCGTAGCATTCGATCATATCGAGATTTAGATGGAGCTGCCTTGCATCAACTTGATCGAACGGGGATATATTTTATCTGATACGCGACAAGGATTTAACTTAAACAATTTGGGAAAAAACCTTATTGTAAATTGTTATAGGCAGAAAAGCGATGATCAGAATAATATGTTTAATTCTCCAACTGATCGTAAGATTATTTGTAGTTAATATTACACATATACATTATTATTATTTTAATTACTTAATTTTTTTAATTTCATTAAGAACCTTTTTCACATAATAACAGTTTTTGTTTAATACAGGTTGTTTATTATTTCTTGGTACGCATATTTTGCATATAATGTTGCATATTTCAACAAACTGACTGCATATCTTTAACATATTTGGTGCATATATATGCGCATATATGTGACTTTTTATGTGCATATTAATCCGCCCTCTAGTTATAGTAATACTTTACTCTTTGTAAATATAAAATAAACATAAAACTTTATACGTAACTACTATATTCAAATATTAAATGCAATGTAAATGAATTTTTCATTCATATTCAACCTCACGTTATTTGCCTTGTTTGATTTTTACTTTCCCGTGCATATACACACGTGTACAATACACATAGGGAAAGTAATGTAATCGAAAAAAAATAGAACTCGAGATTTTGATGAATCTCGACCTTTTGAGTCCCCCTGAGTCCAAAACCACCATCTTTGTTTGTCTGTGGGTGCGTGCGTACCTTATGGCTGTGGAACCTAAACTACTAGGCCCATTTTGATGAAATTTAAAACGAATTGCGTGTTCGTCCACGAAGCGCAGCGAGTGTACGATGCAATTCAAGTGAACGAATGTGACCTTACTCTCGAGTGCTGTATTTGATTTTGTTCGATACCTCTTTAGAAAGTAACTTATATTACAATTGGAATTATTTTATTAAAAAAATCACACAGTTGTGAGGATCCGTTGCTATGAAACAAGTAAAATACAATAGCAGTGGGCGAAAAGCAGTGAGCAAAAAGCGGTGAGCGAAAATGAAACCTTCGCCCACTAGTAAGAGTAAATATAGTTACGGTTCACTTTCTGAGGAGGTATCGAACAATAGTTATTTACAGTAAGAGTGAGGAAGGTAAAAGTTGCGTGTTCGTCCACGAAGCGCAGCGAGTGGACGATGCAATTCAAGTGAACGAATGTGACCTTAGTCTCAAGTGCTGTATTTAATTTTGTTCGATACCTCTTTAGATAGTGACTTTGTAACTTTGTATTACAATTGGAATTAAATCACACAGTCGTTGCTATGAAACAAATTGAATTTTAAACATTATGTGAACGAAAAACAGTGAGCAAAAGGCGGTGAGCGAAAGTGAAACCTTCGCCCACTAGTAACTATAATTACACGGTTCACTTTCTAAGGATGTATCGAACAAATAACTATTACTTAATTAATATTAATTAATTAATATTATTACTTCCGATTTTTACTTTCCCGTGCATATAGGTACACACGTGTAATATACACATAGGAAAAGTAATGTAATCGGAAAAAAAATCGAACTCGAGATTTTGATGAATCTCAACATTTTGGGTCCTCCTGAATCCAAAACCACCACTTTGAAAAATGTTTGTCTGTGGGTGTGTGGGTGCGTGGGTATGTGGGTGCGTACGTTATGGCTGTGGAGCCTAAACTAGTGTGCCGATATTGATGAAATTTAAAACTAAGGCCTATAAAAAACTTCACCGGAAAACAAGCTTCTCATCAAAATCGGCCCAATGGGGCCCAAACTAGGGGCGTTATTTTGGGAGTAAACATTCAACTTTTACAAGTAAAACGCCGTTTTTCGTTTGTTCCTAAATCAAAGGATGGCCAGAACTTTTACTTTTAATTGATAAAGAACAAAAATTTAACGTGGTCAATTTATTGGTCCGCAAAATTGGTCAAAAATCAAAAATCGATTTTCGCAAAATCTGCTTCGAGCATTTTTTTTATTTTTTGAAAAAACTACATTTATTTCTTTATTTCCCATAGGGGAAGGGTGATGAATGATTGAATTTTAAATTTTTAAAAATGCATAACTTTTTTGCTAACAAAGATGAAGAAGTAAAACTGTACAATAAAGTAGAGGACATACGACTCTTTTAATCGAATATAATAAGTATATCAATTTACTACCGGCCTAGCCGGAAATTAACAAAATATTAAAATTATTTATGATATACCCTGTATATTATTTCAAGAGAAAATCATAAATTGTTTTCTGATTACAACTATACCACAAGTGGTGGTTGTGGTTTAATGAATGATTAGCTAAAGCACATCTTGTTTTATTGGTTTTAATGTCACTTTTGTGAGTACTTAGGCGTGATTTTAGCCAACACAGTGTTAGACCGATATACATCTTACTTCTTAAAACAATTCGCACACTGTAAATTGCACTTGATTGCAAAAGGGTTGGAGTTGTGTCCTTGACTTTGGTAAACAGTTGATTAAGCCAAGGGCGCCGCCAGAAAATTTTCTCGGGGGGGGGGGGGGGGAGTAGTATTGGGGATTCGTGGCTCTGGCGTTTTTTCAAGATTTCGTAAAAAAATTATTTTAATTTTTAATAACTTTTACCCCCTTTGGCGCCCTTGGATTAAGAGGTAGGGGTTGTAGAAAGCAAACTTGATTTCATCGTGTCTTAGGGCATTGATCGGCAAACTTATTAGCCAAAGAGCCAAATATGAAAATTACAACAATTTAAAAAAAATTGGGAGCCAAATCTGCTTGTTTAGTAAACTTTTATTACACTAAATAAGTAGTACACTAAATAAAACTAAATTTCACACTTAATAAATATTTATTAATGCGAACAATGTTAATTACCCATCTATCTTTTAACTTAAACAAAAAATTATACATGTTCTCGATTTATAGAAGAATTTTAATTTATCAAATTAAGATATAATTTTTTTCTTATCAAGTTTATTTTTAAATGAAAATATTGCGCCTTCCGTGGATATTTGTGCCAAAGCCGCACTTAAGGAACCAAAGAGCCACATGCGGCTCTGGAGCCGCACTTTGCCGACCACTGTACTTAGGGTGTTGATTAGTTTGTGTGTAATCTCTGGAATATAAGAGAGTCTTGAAAATTTCTTTAACGGAGTGTCGGTAGTTGATTGAGACCTAGTGCTTATAGTCGGGTGAATGTTACGCATGAAGAGGTTGTTGCAGTTATTATTAAATAATGTGTTGTTAACTAACGCCCTGAGGAAGTTGTTATTGATGAACATTAATGCTCATTTCTGGAGATTTTTCTGTTGTAAACTACAGTGCGATGGCCTTACGATTCTCTTTTTCATCCCTTTTAATGTATTTATCTGTTGTAATAACATGTGGTTAGATTCGAAATTGATTTAACGTTCGGAATGATTGGGTTTGGTGTACCAATCGATGATCTTTCTTTTGGGTTGTTCTAATGAATCTGGTATCTAGGAAGGGCACTCCTTTATCCTCTTTTGTTTCAACTGTGAACTGGAGTTTGTTGTGTATTGACGGTAATTAACGTAATTAACATGATCAGCAGGTAACCCACAAATGATGTCGTCTACATATTTGAATAAAAAGGAAAATTGGAATGGTAATAGAGTTTTCACTGGATCGATTATAGGGGAGAGTAGGGATACTTGATCCCTTTTTCTATTTTTTGAATAAATTTCAAATCATAACGGAACAGTTCGATTTCCATAAACGGTATTTCTTTCTAGCAACCTTTACACAAGCACTCATAGTATTGCAGTAGTAAAATATTTCTCCTTTACAGAGAAAAAAGCTTGCATCAGGCATGCTTCAACAGTGATCAAGTGTCCCCACGTCAGGGAGACTTGATCCTCTTTTCTGGGAGACTTGATCCTCTTTTCTAGGAGACTTGATCCCTTGGTCGGGTTTCCAGAGTTTATTTTTTTAAATAAATTTTGATGGAGGGAAATCAAATTGGTAAATTAATAATAATATTTTTAATGAACGAACAGAAACAATACAATAATGGAAGCTTAACTAACCAATGGAAACATTGGGGAATTTGATTTTGAAATTATAGTGCCCACGTCTTATATAAGGCACTGGCAGAATTTTTTTCACATTGTCCTTTAGCACAAGCCCCTCGTCTCTAATTGCTGGAAAGTGAAAATGTTTTTCTTTCTTCCTTAAAAAATTTACCAAAACCTCGTCGGCTAATGGGTCAACTTCGGTCACTTCTCCAACAAAATAAGTCTTCCCTTTCTTTCCATCCAACTCGACAAACACAAAGTCCTTTATTTTAGGATCGCACACCTCAAAAAATTCGCTTTCCTCCACGTCAGAATTTTCAACCACACCATATGGATCAATGTCATCCAAACTGTCGCCGCTAGCCTCCCAAATATCCTCATCTTCTGAACTGTCACTTTGTAGTTTGTCCTCTTTCTCTTTCTTCTTTTTGGGTTTAACAATCTCCACCTTCTCTCTTTTTGTTAAATTTTTCTTAACAGTTAATCTCTTTTTTTCATGCTCCGCTTCCAGTTCGTTTTTCTCCGGGGTGTCTGTTATAATCCTGCATCGACCCCGTTTGCGGCCTTTTGTTGGATTATCAACCCTCGGTGGTGCCTTCGGAAACGGTCGAACCTCCACTGGAGTTACCGGTATTGGGACAAAATTGGTGATTGACGGCTGAGATTGATGCAACTGATCAGATGGTCCAGGCTGAAGGGTAGCTGATGGTGCTGGAGGCAATTCTGGATGCACAGAATCTAAATTACCTTCCAATGGATTTGGTCTGTCTGTCACCGAACTAGAGTAAAACTCATCCTCTCTAAAAATATCAGAGTTGAAAGGGGAAATGCCCGATACTCTGAAACCACTTAGGATATTCGCTGGCGAAAAAGCTTTGGGATAAGCGTTTCCAAGCAGACTCGCGATGTCGTAAATGGTTAAATTTTTCCCTGGATGATTCGTCATCCAATCACATGCAGCGGAGTTGTAATATGTTTTTAGAGGTCCAAAAACTGTCCGATCCAGGGGCTGTAGCTTATGCGACGTATGTGGCGGCAGTGTTAGTAGGACAAGACCATTGGCTCGGGCAAAATTTATCACTTCAAGATTAACATGACTATCATGGTTATCCAGAATAATCAAATGTTTGTTGCGCGGATTGCAGTTGGAGTGCTTCTGAAAGTGTTCCAAATACTTTAAAAAGTTGTCTTTTGTCATCCACCCAGATGGGTGGGTTACTCCTGTAGAACCTGGTGGTGCACCTAGAAGCATGCGGTCTTGCCAGTTTGTTCGTGGTAAAATAAGGAATGGGGGAACATGATTGCCACTAGCACTTACTGCGGAACACACTGTTACCAGTGTTCCCCTTTCCCCTGATGTCACTTTTGCTATCTGTTTAGCACCTTTCTCTCCAATGATTTTTGAAGGTCTATGGACAGTTGTCACGCCCGTTTCGTCAAGATTCCATATTCTTTCAGGCGTAAACTCATGTTTTTCAATTACACCTCTAAGTTTCTCAAAAAACGTACCAACTGTATATTTGTTAAAAGCCGTGCTACGAGCTAGGCTAGTTGGCTCAGGACATCGAAGTGAAAGGCTGCTGTTCCGATTCATAAAACCCCTTGCCCAATCCTCACCTGCTCTTTTCTTGATGTCCCAAGACGAAGGTTTTTTTTTATGATTAGCTGTGGCAAATTCATAGGCCAATTCTCGGAGCTTCACGAGTGGTAAACCATAGTTTAGACGAGATGCATGCAGAAGGTAGTCAGCAAGTTGTTTTTCTTCCTCATCAGTAAAAACCTGCGCCTTTTTGAATCCGGGCAAGCGATCTTCTCCCCTTCTAATTATCCTCTTGAGTGTCATCACGTTAATACTGAATTGTTTTGCAGCACCTTTAAAGGATGCTCCTTGGTTCACTGCTTCAACAGCTGCTGTGATAGCATTAGAGGTGGGCAATACTCGCCTCTTTGCACCATCTTTTGGTTTGTATTTATTCGGCATCTGTAAGAGGAATAACATAAAGGAACATTAACAGAAAATGCTAAATTGTACCTAGAAGGGAGACTTGATCCCGGGATCACGTCTCCCTTAGAGGTAGGGATCAACTCTCCCGCTTGTACAATATATCTTAAAATAACAATTTAGAAAACATAACTTCAAGAGAGAGAACAAAAAGTTATATGAAAATGTTTCTAAAAAATACCATAAAACTGTTATGAAAACAAAAACTTAGCATCATTAATAAAGCGTGAAAAATAAAGGAAATATTACTTACCGTACAAAATGCTTCACGGCCTGAAATATAAAAAATCCGTACAGAACTAAAGAAATCAGACGCAACGCCACTGACTGTCGTTTAGTTACTGACAGCTGATGTATTACAATCAGTGATGCCAACTAAACATTAAAAAATTGCTTGCCCGCGAAGTTCAAAGGGGGTGATCAAGTCTCCCTGGGGATCAAGTATCCCTACTCTCCCCTATGTATAATCCATTGCCATTTCGGCTAAAATGTGACACACTATATATTTATTTTTTTGAGTTATTACGCAAAAACTATTTTATTTAATACGTCCTTGTACTTAGTAAACACGGTAAAGGTGTGTAGAGGTAATTCAAAATCTTATGAGCTGTGACCTTCACGTGCGCAAAAGACAAAAATGAATTAGTATATAAACTATCACCCTTTTTAAAAACGTACGCACTGTCACTTTTAGAGTTGTTATTGTAGCGATCATTCTGCACGTGTTGTTAAACAAATTTGAGGTTATCTACGCTTATTGTTCATTAAAATTCGTGAAAATCAGTTTTTTTCAAGACTACTCCGTTTTTCCAACATCGTTACCGAGTAAGTAAAATGCATATTAATTAAAAAATAAAGAAACAGTAAGATCGTAATAACGTAGTAGCTTGCAAATTACCTTCACAAAAGTATATTTTCATAGTTGTACTTATACCCAATTATTAAGTGAACCCTACAGAATAAACCAGCAAATTAATGAAATACCTACAGGATATTTGTAAATTGCATACGATATCCATTGAATTAAATTACTCTTAGATTAATTTCAAGCTACTTACTACAAAACTAAATTTTATTTAAAATTAAATTAAGATGCTTATTCTTTTAACTTGTGTTTCAGATAAAATGAGTAAAGTTATACATAGCCAGGGTCGTGAACTAATTTTCAACGTCTACAAATTCATGCAGGAAGAAAAAGACAGGCAAGAATTGACGGTGCCACTTAATAATTTACAAGAACGGGTTGCTGCAGCTACCGGTGCATCACTTTCAACAGTTAAGCGCATTGTGAAAGAAGCAACGATGTTGACACCAGGTACAAAATTAACCTCACCTAGGAAATCGATTGCAAAACCCAGCAAGTGCAGTGTAGTGGATGTTTGTGGAGAACGTATTGTCCGAATATAATTTACACCTATGCAAGCGTACATAAAACACGACCTACAATGAAAGTTGTTTTTGAAATTGTCAAAAATGATAATACCATTAACTTTACTGGAAAGCTGTCCTCTTTTCGATGTCTTGTCAGTAAATTAGGCTTTAAATGGAGAAAAACTCAAGACAATAGGCAAGTATTGATCGAGAAAAAAGAAATACGTTCCAAACGAATTGAATATTTACGTAAATTAAAGAAATATAGAGAAGAGGGTCGAAACATTATCTACTGCGATGAAACCTACATTCACAGTTCACATACTGTGCCAAAAGCTTGGGATGATGGCACGAGTAAATGTTTAAAGTCACCTATTGCTAAAGGTCAACGACTAATAATCCTACATGCCGGTGGTGCCAAAGGTTTCACACCAAATTGCCTCACAATTTTCAAATCAGGTACTATTAGTTCAGTTAATGTAGTAAATTGTGTATTATAATACGTTATTTACAGGTCTTAAAACAGGGGATTATCATGACGACATGAATCATAATAATTTTACTAAATGGCTACAAGATAAATTCATTCCAAATGTTGATAAAAATTCAGTTTTGGTGCTAGACAATGCATCATACCACAATGTATCTCTAGAACCAAATCCAACTTCTTCCTGGAGGAAAGAAGAAATGCAGAAATGGTTAAACGCAAGAGGAATTAATTTTGAATTAACAGATACCAAACCAGAATTATATACAAAAATATGTGCAAACAAACCTACTTTTAAAAGGTTTGTTGTCGATGAAATGTTAAGTCAACGTGGCATTCCAGTTCTTCGTCTTCCTCCATATCACCCTGAACTGAATCCTATAGAAAAATATGGGCGCAAGTTAAAAATCATGTTGCAGCTTCTAATACCACCTTTAAGTTGAATGATGTTCGGGTATTGGCAGAAGAAAAATTTCGCAGCATTGGAATACCTGAGTGGGAAAAAGTTTGTTCTCATGTAGAAAGAGTTGAAGCAGAATATATAGAAAGAGAACACATTATTGATGCTGTGGAAGACCTTATCATTCCATATAATCAAAGTGATGGTGAAGAGTCTGAAAATTCCTTGTGGTCAGATAGCGATGACGAAGATGATGATTTAGGTTGCAAAAGTTTAGACACATAAATTTATAAAATTAAATTAAATTTCAAGGGATGTCTCATATTAAGATATAATCAATCATATTTGTATGTAATGGCTAAGGCAATTTGTATATAATGGTTTCTACTATCATCTTGGTAAACCTTCCTATTTATAGCTTTGAACAATGTTTAACAACACTAGATAATCGTTACAAACAGCATTGCATTTCTAAACATTATTTTACTCCAATTTTTCCAATTTTCTACTTGTTTTATCAATGTATTACTCGTTGTTTATCATTTAATTGATTTTAGTATAAATTAGCAATTCAATGACTTTGCAGTAATAATGACTTTATATAGTTTGATCCAAGCAAATATCTTGTTCCTGTACAAAGTTATAAATGGCCACGTAGCATGGAGAACTCTTAGATGAGGTTTCATTGCATGTACCTAGAACAGCTAGCAGTCGATCACGGAATACTTTTAATGTATAAAAAAAACCCAATATCACTACTTATCAGAACTCTGTACCTAATCATTTATTCATGTACTTAATCTCTTTAATGAGATTAACAAAAAACATTCCGATAAATTAAACATTTATATGAATTCTGCAAATATATTTAAAAATAATATCACTAAATGTTTGGGAGAAGAATATGTTTTAAGTTCAGTATGAATTGCTTGTAATTAGTTAGTAATTTATGATTGTATTTATTTATTTATTCTTTTTTTATCAGAAATTAAAATTATATTATATATTATGTTGGAGCTAATTTGTATTAAAGACTAGTAAATAACATATTTTTTATATGTAGACCGTCTTGGGCATGTCCTGTGATCTAATTGTTTGTATCTTATTAATTGGGATTGTTATATTTACTTGTTTCATCGAATTAAATAAATAAAAAACTTACGATTAAATTTCTATACTTATAAAGTCAATTTTTAGGAAACATTTGAATGTAAATAAATCTAATATAAAACAAGTAGTTATCTAATTCCTGCTAACTTTTAACTAAAAGCTTTAATAGTTCACTAGTAGTATGATTTTCAAAGAACTTCGTTCGTAGCTGTATTCAATATTTTGTCCGTGTGTTGCAAGAGATGCGTATTAGTAGTGCAGTTTAGCTAGGATATTTCAACATATTGTGCACTTTTTGATAAAAGAAAAAATATTAAAAATCTGTTTTACAGTCCCAGTATACCTACTGCCAGTTCAACACATTTGTTTTAAGAATGAGATTTCAGTTCTCGGAGCACTCTCCGTCGTAAGCACACAGTGCTGTGCATTCCAGACCGGACTTCTTGCATTTGCACTTTTTATACAATCTGCATTTGCAAAAGACGAGCTCCCTGCAGATCTTGGGTGCTTCGGGTATCGTTGTCCAGAGAGGTTCGTACACGCCGCTGGTCTTGATCCAACCCCAGTCGGTTGGTGATGGCAGTGTTGGTGCAGAACCAGGGCCTCACCTCGGACATCTCCGGCCTGATATACTGCTCTTTGGACGTGCTGCTCCAGGGCTGCCCTTATCGGTGGGATCAGCTGGACGTTTTTCTTTGCAAGCAGTTTGTGACATGTGCCATGTCCAGCAAAGCAGGAGACGTGTCGCTACCCGTCAAAGATGAAACATCAGTAGTGCGTCTTCCCCGAGCTGAAGGACACCCACACTTCAGTTTCCTCATTCAAGGTGCGTGCCAGAGCCACTGCCAGGATAACAACACCAGTGTCAACTGTGCAGATGAGTATCTTTTTGGGGCCATTGTGAGCAGGGTGGGCAGCTTGCAACATAATGCGGGTGTCGGCTTCCTTGTGTTTGCAAGGAGCCAGTGCTGAAGTATCCAGAAGTCGTGGCTTAGTCGAGACTTGTTCTCCTTTAGTGATGACCAGGTCCTTGTCTGCAAGCTGAAATAAGTTGTTGAGGATGTCAGTTTTCATTATATCAGTCTACCTCTGTGCCAGATTTGGTACTTTTATCAAAAAGTGCACAATAGGTTAAGTAGCTAATTCGCTGTACTATATGTCTATAAACGAGTGTAGATGTGAAATTTTATGATGATTCAAGATCTGGTGGCAATTTTTCGGTATCTCAAATACCTTTCGAGATACCTATTCAACTTTAAAGTTGACATTTTTGTTTGATAAAGGCAGATTTTTTGATGCTTTCGTTACTGCGGTATTCGAAGTTCGTTCTGTAATCCGTGGATTTAGACTAGTTTTTTTCCTAAAACAACAAAATTGGTGCTGAAAATACTTATCCTTTATTACAAAATTTTAGGTTAGTTGCTACTTGTTTACCTATTTGAATATTCGCGCACATTAAAATGAAGCAATGTTTTTAGCTTTCATTTATTAGTATATAACAAGTATATAACCCCTACTTTCGCGCATCTTTCCTGAAGGTCACAGTTCTTAAGATTTTGAATTACCTATACCAGTTTACTGGCCATTTAATTTTAGTTCACTTTAAATGTCAGTTAATTAGTTTCCCAGTAATAAAAAAATTAACAAATGTAATTACATTTAGATCTTTTTTTTTTTTTTTTTTTTTTTTTTTTTTTTTAATGTAATTATTCACTACAATCTGTCACTTGTGACAATCAGTAGTTGGTGCGACTTACATAATAAATAAATAAATAATTTACAGCGTGAAGGCTGGTTATCCAGCGATAATTCACCTATATTACTCTAATACTAGCTAGCGTATTCTGAAATGTCTACAGTTAATTAAATCTCTGTGGCAAATCGAGCGGTTTGAACCTTTTTAGTCTTGGTTGCACTTCTTTGTCTTTATCAATCATGCGCTCCACTAAAGTGTTAGGGTGAGCACTGAGTCTATCACTATAACGCACACTGTATCTTTTTATTTCCTCATTGATGGTTGGTATTGCGAGGTCGTGTAATATTGTGTCATTTGGGACGTACCATGGTGCATTTGTTATGGCTCGGAGTGTTTTCGATTGGAAACGTCGGAGTATTTCAATGTTGGATGTACTGGCTGTGCCCCATAACTGTATGCCATAAGTCCATATGGGTTTTATCATGGTTTTATACAGAAGTTTTTTACTTTCCAAGGAGAGTTGTGATTTTCTTCCTATCAGCCAGTACATTTTTTGAAGTTTCAGTCCCATCTGTTTTCGTTTTGTCCATATGTGTGTCTTCCAGGTTAGTTTCTTGTCCAGGTGGATTCCAAGGTACTTTGCACTGTCGGCTTGAGGTATTTGTTTGTTGTTGATTGTGACCGGGGGGCAGGTGCCCCTTCGTAGGGTGTACGTTACTTGTACCGATTTATTTTCATTAATTTGGATATGCCACTTATTGCACCAGTGCTGTATCGAATCGAGATGTGTCTGCAGTTGCTGGGATGCTAGAATTGGGTCCGTGTTGGATGTGAGTAGCGCCATGTCATCAGCGAAGGTGGCGGTCATGATTTGTGGTGTTGTCGGGAGGTCTGCTGTGAAGAGGAGGTATAGTATTGGGCCTAGCACGCTGCCCTGGGGAACTCCAGAGTTGACGGGGTAGGGCTTGGTTGTTGCGCTTCCATATCTGATTATAAACTGTCTATTGGTTAGATATGATTGTAGAATTTCGAAGAAGTCAGGAGGTAGAGTTTGCTTGATTTTGCATAGGAGTCCCTCGTGCCAAACCTTGTCGAAGGCTTGTTTAACATCTAGGAATGTGGCTGCACAGTATTTCCGCTCTTCGAAGTCATTTATAATTTTGGATACCACTCTGTGTACTTGCTCTATCGTTGCGTGCTGTTTGCGGAAACCAAATTGGTGGTCTGGTAGTAAGTTGGTGGTTAGGATAGTTGGGGATAGTTTCTCTAGAAGCAGTTTTTCAAACACCTTCGACAAGACTGGTAATAGGCAGATTGGTCGGTATGATGTCGGTTGGTCTGCTGGTTTTCCTGGCTTGGGGATAAGTATTGTTAGTCCTACTTTCCATTGGTCTGGAAAGTGCCGGAGTCGTAGAATTCCGTTAAAGAGCGAGGTTATGAATTGGTATCCTTTGTGGGGTAATTCTTGAAGAACTTTTCCTTTGATTAGATCTTGTCCTGGTGCTTTGTTTGGGTTCAGTTTTTTGTGGATGGTGGTTTTTATTTGAGAGGGCTTGAATGGTTTGATTGGTGGGCTCATTTGGTAAGGCATTTCAAGTTGTTGTTGTATTTCTTTCTTTTCGTCTTCGTCCATCGCGAGTGGTGCAAACACATTAGCTAAGTGTTCTGCGAATGTCGTTGCCTTCTCGGTGTCGCTCCTAGCCCAGGTGTTGTTGGCAGTTCTGATTGGTGATTTGTGCTGCTGGGGGTGTTTTAAGTACCTAGTTGCCTTCCATAGTGAGTACTCATTGGCTTCTAGCGGAGACAATTGGCTCAAATATTTTTGTAAGTTCTGATTTCGAATTTCAGAAAGAAGATTTTTGAGTTCTGCGGAGGCTCGGTTTAGATTTCTTTTGTCGTTCGGATGCTTTGATATCTGCCATGTCCTCCTTAGTCTACGTTTTTCTGCAATTTTCTTTTTAACAATGATCGGGTAGTTTATTGACTTAATGTGTTTAGCCGGTACTGGTGTGGCCTGGCGAGCGGCTTTTTGGACAGCCCTATTAAACAGTAGCACTGCGTCTTCTAGGTCTGTGGTGGTTTTTAATGGGATATCAGTAGTCAGGGTTTCTTCGATGATTTCTCGAAAAAGCTTCCAGTTTGTGTGTTTGTTTATGAGTGTTGGTGGGTTCTTTGTGAGTATTATGTTAGAACCTAGTGTTACCAGTATCGGAGAGTGATCTGTTGAAAGGTCTAGGCAGGATTTGATACTGAGGAGGTTTAGGTTTATATTTTTAACAAAACACAGGTCGAGTAGGTCGGGTAGCTTGTTGGGGTCTGTGGGCCAATAGGTGGGTTCTCCAGTAGACAGAGGTAGTATGCCCAGATTAGTTATGGCTTTCAGCATCTCTCTACCTTTCGTAGTGCTTGTTCTTGAACCCCAATGGGTGTGCTTCGCGTTGTAATCACCTCCGGAGATGAATCTGTTGCTTAGGGAGTGAAAGTAGTGTTCATATTTTTCTTGTTTATTGTTATGGCGTGGTGGGCAGTAAACCGCTGATAGTGTGAGTGGACCTAGCCAGTCTTCAACGACAATGGTTGTGGACTGTAGGTGGGGTTCGCTGTATTTGAGGAGTTCGTGGTGCTTGATCGTGTTTTTAATAATTATGGCAGTGCCAGCATGGGCGGTTCCATCTGGATGCTGTGTTACGTAAATGTCGAATCCTCGTATTTTAAGGTAGCTGCGTTCTGTGAAATGTGCTTCCGAAATCAGTATTATGTCGAGACAGTGGAGGGTAATGAATGCGATGAGTTCGTCTCTGTGGTGTGTCAGCCCGTTGGCGTTCCATACTGCTATTTTAATGTGTTGGGCCATTATAGGTTTTGTTGCAATTGTGGTTAGCAGGTTCAATATGGTGCTCATTTGCTCCATCAGTTGCTTCATCATCTGTTTTAGTTCTGTAATGTCGTTGGGCTGCTGTGGTGGGCCTGCCGTGAATAGGTGTGTTGTTTCATTGGCGTTGTATTGGGCATTTTTGGCTGCTGCTTGGGCAAAAGAGAAGCCCGGTTGGTATGTACCTGAGGTCGAGAATGTTTTTGGTCTGAGTGGGGGGAACGTCTTCAGGTGCAGTGCTTGGTAAGTCGGACACCCTTTGTAGCTAGCTGGGTGATTCCCTTTGCAATTTACGCAAATGACTTCACTGTATCTGGTTTTGTGCTCGCATTGCGCGGTGGAGTGTAGACCTGTGCATTTGACGCATCTAGGTGTGCGATTACAGAAATTTTTTGTATGTCCGTGATTTTGGCACCTGGAGCATTGAGGGATGGTTTTTTTTAGGGCGTGGTGGTTCGAATTTTACAATCGAATGCGTTAGTTTTTCTATTTTGTAAATATCTTTGTTGTTGGCTGAAGGTTGTAGTTCTACTACGAAGAGGGGCAGTTCAGTTTTTGTGCCAGCTTGCTTTACGTTCCATATGTTAGTTACGGAATGTCCCAGCGATTGCAGTTCCTTTTTTATTTCGTTTGTGTTGGTGGAGGGGTGTAAGTTTCTGAGGAATACGCGGAACCCACGTTCCTGTTTGACCTTGTATGTGTGGTACTCCGTATCTTTCTCTTTTAGGCCTTTAGTTATATTCTTGTAAGTTTCTGGTGTTTTGGAAAGTATTTTGATTTCGTCGTTTGGGAGAGCCTTGATGTTATAGTTGTCTTTGGCGACCTCCTCGAGGAATTTCATTAGCGGTTCAATTAATTTGACACCCGAAACGTAAATTGGTGGGGGTTTGGTTCAGCTTTCTTGGACGAGTCCGTCTCTTGTGGATCAGGGTTTTCATTTTGTAGTGGTGTAAAGCGATTGGTTGGGTTTAGCCAGTTATTTGTGGTTTTAGGTTGTTTGGTTTGGATCATCTGTTTATCTGAGTTATCCTGCCAACTTCGTTTTTTGTTGGACACTACTTTCCATACTGTGTCTTCGGAGTTTGATGTGTTGTTCTGGTACAATATTGGTTGGGAGTGGAAGGTTGAGGTGAACGGGGTTTGACGTACATCCTGGATGGGAAATTGCGAAGATGCAATGTTAACATTTGGTACAGTGTATTGATAATTTGGCTGAGGGCACTGCATTTGTTGGGTTTGTTCGATTTGCATGGGGGCAAATTGCTGCGTCCCCGGGACCGTCGGGGTCAGATTATTGTGGTGGTAGGCCATTAGGCCTTTGTTTTTCTTAGTGCCAATAAGTTAGTAGTTGTTTCAGTAGCACACGTAAATTGTATTATTATTGCGTTATTAATAAATGGAATTTGTAATATTTGATATTCTTACTATTTGCGACCGGAGGTCACGCGCTTATCTTGTGTCGCTTGATGCCAGCCGTGGTCGGACACAACCTTGCACTTCAACACTCAAACGCACACACATTTAGATCTAATATAATTATCTTTTGCTTTACTAGTCATCGTAGTACGTTTATATTCTATAAAATCGGGTGCTAACCATGATCACATTTACTCCGTATTTATTTAGTAAATGAATATCTACAATTTGCATAACCCTACACAAATATTATACAAGGTTTAATTTAAATTGTGTTAATGGTATATTAAATAACTGTAAGACCATTCATCTTCAAACTACGAATTACCTACCGTTTATTCTTTGATGTCATTTCAGTGCCATTGTATTTGAATTAAAACACTTTGGCGCGTATATTTAAGTAAATAATAAACAAATTTCACGAAAACGTTTTTGTTTATAAGATAAAGCTTTAGAAATGATTTACATTTGACATTCATTTACGTTCGTTTTGATTTCCTTTAAAATTGTTCCAAACATACATTGCAGTCGATACGTTATTTTAAAATGCCTTCATATACGTACGTACTTGCGTGTTTCAGTTTCAGGTACTAGAAATGTATCGGTGTCCACAGTTGGATTGGTGACCTACATACCTCATAAACACTTGACTGTATAGTTTACGGTATATATGCAAAGGAAAACTTTTAATGTACATCTACAAAAGACTATGCACAATACAGGCTTTATTTTGCGCTATGGAGCACATCTACTAGTGGGACAAATTTGACTATTCAAATTTATCACACCAAATTCATTGCACCACTTAGTACGTGGTTTTTTTTTTTGATATTTAATAAACAGAAAAATATTTATGTTAGAGTTAGTTTTCACAAAATCTACATTTTTATTGGATTAATAAATTATTATGGAGTAAGACAAAGTGTTCAGTATTTGTGGATATGTAATGGTCACGTAGTTATCTACAGTAATTAATTAATTATTTTTGCTCTCTAAAAGAGCGTGTGATGCAGACACATTCAACAAGTTTTGCCGCTGTCATAAGTCATACTCATAACTAACATTATGTATCTACATTACGGTAGGTACGTAATTAAGAGATGAAAACCAACCGACGCGATGTAGGTACAAGAGCAAGTACGAGGGTTATTCCAAAAGTAAGGTCCGATTCACCGTAAATATTTGAATTTTGCGCCAAGATCAAACATGCATGCGCACAGGCTCCCGGCATGCCTTGCGCAATGCGCGTAAAGCGCCGTCATTACTTTTTTTACCAGACCTTACTTTTGGAATTACCCTCGTACATTCCTAATTGTAATATGTAATTAATACATTTCGAGTGCGCTGGATATAGTAATACCGTTGATTGAAGGCAACGGTAACACTATAATAATAACGATATAATTATTGCAATTGCAATAATGATGGTGTACAATCAATTAAGAAACATTTAAATGTTACGGTAAACTTTATATTTGTAGGGTCCTGGAATTTATTGTCCATGCAGTCTCTGTGAAGTAATAAATTGTGTAGGTGACGAATTTGTTTTAAACCAGTAAAGTTGAAACGCGGAATAAGAAATGCAATTAGTTACAAAAGTTAACAAATCAATCAACCATATAACAAACAAATTTGCCTTTACAAACCTTTTTAAAAGTCGATTTAGACCTCACTCAGCTTCTGGCATATTCAGAATGACGCAAATTTCCTAGAATAACAAGTAGTGTGTTTCATTCTAGCAATGTTATGCTTATGATTTTGTATCTCGTGAGGGTTTTATGTTTTGTTCTTATATTTTGATGCATACTATATTTGACATAGGTTCCCTTAATTTGGTTTACGCTAGCAGTTTAATAATAAACAGAAACGACATGGAGACGAGCTTAATATATCCCTCAAAATGCCTTACTAAAATTTCCACCATTTAGCACTTACCGCAGAAGACACGTTTTAAGCTAGTTATTAACACTTTAATTTACGGTAGCTGGTACTTAGAAAGATTCAACGATTTATTCCGCGAATTTACTTATAGGTTACCAACAACTTTGAATCTGCGCACATTCTCTAGCTTAACTTTCAGCGCTTTTATTTTATACAGGGTGTCCCGGGACTAATGGAAATAGTCAGGAGCGTGTAGTCTGAGCCAAAATAATGTTAGTACTTCATATAAAATTTTTCTATGCAGACCCTCGTTTTAGAGTTATAGGGCTCCAAAGTTTGAATTTTGAATTTGTTTTTTATTTTTAATTTTTGTACTGGTTATTTGATCTTTATAAAATTGTTCGCATAACTATAACGTATGTGTATGTTTATTTTGGAAAGGTAAACAGATTTACAGTAGTGCCTTGAAGCCATGGACGGCGAACTACTCGCAATGGTTAGTAATCCAAAAATTTTGCAGGGATGGTACACCCTGTATAAAATTATCGAAAATGACTTCCCCACGCATTAAGCTAACGAAAAGGTACTCTTGTTGGAATTCGATAAAATAAGCCGTGTAGCTAATATTTACAGTGCCTGAAAAGCAACTCTACTGCCATTGAAGGTCTAATTACTATCTACAAAACTTTTTTTGAATTCGTGCTACCTGCCTTAATTGCGTTCGTGCATGCAAGACACGCTAGTCTCGTTCCGGCCCACCAAACAACTGTCCGGTTTAATCACCGCAATGTACAGTCACTTTGAGGAGGGATACTGTGTATTTCACTCAAAACAAAGAAGCAAACGAGACGTTGACAACATCTTTTGTATCATAAGATGTGTGGTAAGTAGGTAGGTAGTCATTATTTTCAGTAGATATAGGTTTTATCTCATTAGTATTAGATTCGAATTATTTGGTCATTTGCATAGTTAACATTCGTGACATACCCAGTATTAATAAAAATCTTATCACTTTAAAAGAACACTCTATGTCCTCCACTCATTATTATTCAACATTAACTCGAATAATAATTTACTTACCGAATTTCGCAGTAGAAACCACATGAGCGGTTTTTGTGATTATAATAGCTCCAATGTAAAACAAAACGTAAATTAACTAAAATATTTTGTAATATCTACTACCTCAATTACAATTTTCTTATAAGTTGAAAACTTCGCCAAGCAAACTTTCTTTGCAATGTATATTTACCTAAATTATATCTAGATGAGGCTTATTGCTACAGTGTTTGAATTAACTGTAACAAATTCTTTTAATCCTGTGGATATACAAGTTTGTATAAATAAGCTCACTTAATTTGCATTGTTTTAAATATACTTTCAAAGTTTGTTTGGTTTTTGAATTTATAACTTAGTTCGGCTTCGGTACACTCATAATGGTAATTATGATGACGAAAAATCTAAATTTCAAAGCAGATTATGTAATACACGTTTAAAACTTTTAATCAACTTGAATAAACCTTAGATAATTTTCTCGGCTATTGTGTGAGCGTTTTCAAAGCTATCCTTTTACATCTTTAAAGAATATTTTCCCAAAATTAATTTATATTTTATATCAGTTTATAAGTCCCAAAAATTATTCATTATTCAATTACGTCGTCAAAATATTTCAAATGGTATCCTTAGACGAACGAAGTAAGTACTAAAAATAGAACATAATGGATTCTTGTTCAGCATGCAAGTATACATACGACCATTACGCCGTGTACAATGAAAAAGTGAAACTATAAATTACATTCAGTAGATTTTTATCTTGATGGTTGCTTGCTCGATGCTGCACGAGTGTTAATACTACCAAAGTGGTTGAAATGTAGCATGTTCTACGTTAAACTGGTGCAGTATGGATAGCATTTAATTTAGCTCTACACAAAAACAAGGAAATACAATCAACCGTTTGACAAAAAAGCGGATATCGAAACGGATTTAGACAAAAATATACATGGAAAATAATATGTTAGTGCTTTACATTTATTCACTAGTTTGCATTTTTATGCGATTTGCACAGATCCCACAAAGTATTTATATCTGTTTTTGTAATTAATAAATTAAACAATCCGAAAGTCAGGCATTTACAAGAGATTTGTTGTCTATGAAGATTGAGATTAATACTTTTCATGCCACTAATCTGTTTAAAATACACCTATACACTTATAATATAACTCTTTCCTTTTATGAGTGAGTTTTAATTAAATGAAAGACGTAAGGTCAAAGAGGATATATTATTATTTATTTTCCGACCATTAACAGTGATTTCAAAGTGAAGATCGAACTGGTTTTTTGAAAGCTTCAACTGAGTGCGCTTTCCGCGCAACCTCCTCTTAATTTTTTGAAAACGCCAGGGAGTTATTATTGGAGCATAGAATCTCGTCATCGTAGTGCATGCATCATTGCGCGTTGTGTCCATGGACGTGCCTTTGCTCACTATTCCAGAATCGTCACGATACAGAATTGCACATGTGCAATTATTAGATGATAAATTAAATGACCAGTAAACTGGCACAACTTTCCCGTGTTTACTACTATGACGTATTAAATAAAATAGTTTTTGCGTAATAACTCAAAAAAATAAAAAAAAATAATGTATAGTGTGTAGTATAGTTGTAATCAGAAAACGATTTCTGATTTTCTCCTGAAATAATATACAGAGTATGTCAAAAATATTTTTCATATTTTGTTAATTTCCTGCTAGGCCGGAAGTAAATTGGTATACTTATTATACTCGATTAAAAGAGTCGCATGTTCTCTCCTTCACTGTACACTGTACAGGGTGTACAGCTAAGAAAGGAGGCCGGCCATAACTCAGAAACTATTTGAGTGAAATAAAAAATCTTATGATAAATGTGGCCAAGAGAAAATGCTGGAAATGATTTTCAATTTCCTACCATTGCCGCCAGAGGGCGTTACACTGATTTCAATTTGAAATTCCCATTTTTTGAGCAATTTTCCCCAGTAAAGTATTTAAAAAAATATATTCGTTATAAACTAGTGATCAATATGTAAAACTTTGTTTAATGAATTTTTACGATTGCTGTCAAAATAAAGGGAGGGGGAACTAAATTACGTGTTATTTGAAAAAATCGTGTAACTTCGAAACGGGTTGCTTGAATTTGGCAAGATTGGTCTCGATGAAAAGATAATACTTGATATTACCAAAAAAAAATTCAAAACCACAACAATTTCTTATCTCCGTCTACCAATAGAGGGCGCAAATTGTTGAAGGAACAAAACGCTCGACTTTTCTAAAAAAATTCAAATGGTACCAAATATTGTTTTCACTGCTATTTCAAGGAAAATTAATAATGGAGTAATTAAAAAAAAATTATGTCAATAGCTCTTATAGTACCGAAGATATAATCAAAAATGTGGTAATATAAGAGACAATTTGAGGTATAAACAAATCGTAAGCTTAATATAAACAAAGTAGGCTGTGAGAACTTTAATTTCTTTCAAAATTTCAGTGGTCCTGCAACTGTTGCATTTTGCATGCATTCAAAATATGCTGCAATGCTTCTCCATTGGAAGTTTGCATTTTTGCTTATAATACAACAACCGAAATACACTTAATGTCATTTTGTTATCTAGTTTACAGCTTTGACATAAAGTTTTCATTTTAAGCGTTTTCATTTGTTTATACCTCAAATTCTCTCTTATATTACCACATTTTTGACTATAACTTTGGTACTATAAGAACTATTGCCATAATTTTTTTTTAATTATTCCCTTATTAATGTTCCTTCCAATAGCAGTGAAAAAAATATTTGATACCATTTGAATTTTTTTAGAAAAGTCGACCGTTTTGTCCCTTCAACAAGTTGCGCCCTCTATTGGTAGACGGAGATAAGAAATTGTTGTGGTTTTGGATTTTTTTGGTAATATCAAGCATTCTTTTTACATCGAGACCAATCTTGACAAATTCAAGCAACCCGTTTCGAAGTTACACGATTTTTTCTAGTAACACGTAATTTAGTTCCCCCTCCCTTTATTTTGACAGCCATCGTAAAAATTCATTAAACAAAGTTTTACATATTGATCACTAGTTTACAATGAATATATTTTTTTAAATACCTTACTGAGGAAAATTGCTCAAAAAATGGGAATTTCAAATTGAAATCAGTGAAACGCTATCTGGCGGCAATGGTAGGAAATTGAAAATAATTTCCAGCATTTTCTCTTCGGCACATTTATTATAAGATTTTTTATTTCACTGTTCTATCTCAAATAGTTTCCGAGTTATGGCCGTCCTCCTTTCTTAGTTGTACACCCTGTACAATTTTATTTCTTCACCTTTGTTAGCAAAAAAGTTATGAAGATTTAAAGTTGTCAACTTCAAACATTCATCCCCCTTCCCCTATGCGACATAAATAAATGTAGTGCCAATAGTTTTTCAAAAAATAAAAAAAAACGCTTGGAGCCGATTTTGAGAAAATCGATTTTTAATTTTTGACCAATTTTGGGCACCAATAAATTGTTCTGACCATCCTTTGGCTATAATTTCCAATTTTCAA
Source organism: Pyrocoelia pectoralis (assembly GCA_036250285.1). Classification (NCBI taxonomy): domain Eukaryota; kingdom Metazoa; phylum Arthropoda; class Insecta; order Coleoptera; family Lampyridae; genus Pyrocoelia; species Pyrocoelia pectoralis. Next base: position 53,235,627 of record CM070074.1, read on the forward strand.
ATTTAACTAAGCTAAACGGTTCTTGAGCTACATCCTATAAAGTAAAAACTTGGAAAATTGCTATCATTGAATAAAGAATAGAGAGGAAGGAGTATATGCCTTCGACCTTGCAATCAAAGTGGTGGCAAAATGGCTACTAACATGTTTCCTGTTACATAGAAATTGACAGAAACAATTGCCATATTTATAACTCTAATTGGCTAGTTCAGTGACTGTAATAATCAACAAATAAATATTTCAAATTTTGCAGGTTATGGTCAACTGTCAACACGACCAAAATGTAAACAAAGATGACTCAACAGTGGTGTACAAATGGCTGAACTTCCGTAACCAATTTTTATGCAGCAATGATACGATACTCTCCTTCCTCTCTATTCTTTATTCATTGATTGCTATATTGGCCGCCATTCTGAATTTAGAAACAAACGAAAAATGGCGTTTTATTTGTAACCATATCTACTAACTTTTCACCAAGAGAAATTAGTTTGGGTTAAAATTTGAATGTGTGCTCCCAAAATAACGTCCCTTTGGGTCAATTTTGATGAGAAGCTTGTTTTATCGATGAAGTTTTTTTATAGGCCTTAGTTTTAAATTTAATCAAAATCGGTCTAGCAGTTTGGGCTCCACAGCCATAACGTACGCACCCACCCACGCACCCACGGACAAACATTTTTCAAAGATGGTGGTTTTGGACTCAGAGGGACTAAAAACGTCAAGATGCATCAAAATCTCGAATTCGATTTTTTTTCGATTACATTACTTTCCCTATGTGTATACATATTATGCACGTGTGTATACGCACGGGAAAGTATAAATAAAAATTATTGGTTGTCATTAAAAAAAAATATTGATAACGTCACAACTTTCAAAACAATTGATGTAAACATCTGAAAAAACCTTTTCCATATGCGCTGTAATTTAAATCGCTACACCCCTTTTAGATTTTGTCTCTATCTACAGATTAACGGAGTTACCGAATTTATCCGCTGCTTAATTTCCACACTGTACATAAAAAAAATTGAAATTATTCAAATGAACGTTGAAAAAGACAATCTGGTTTGGTACCTTGAATTTAATTTAAAACAGGTGGCGCTGCAATCGTTAAAATCGGTATTTTATTATAAATTTTGTATTTGGGTGACATTTTATCTTTCTCTTGCAAATGTAGAAAAAGGTCCCAAATAAAACCTTCAGAGTTTTTCTGAATCTGCAATAAAAAATAGGAGTTTCCATTTACGATTTTAATGTCACCCCCCCTCCACCCCCTGCGTTTGTCTGCTATGCGTTGTTGTGTTAAATGTAAAGATGTGGGTACTGTGTTGTGAATGCTCTATGAATCTTGTCTCTATGTCTGTTTCCATCTTCGTTATTTCCAGGTCCACTTCATACGCCGTCTGAAAGACTCCTTTGAACTGGCCCCATTCGTTGGCGGTTGAGAAGCAGGTACAAATGGTGTCTTCTTCATCTTGAGTATCTTGTTTGGTTGTCGTACTTCTTCTTCTTCTTCTTCTTCTTCTTCTTCTTCTTCTTCTTCTTCTTCTTTTTCTTTTTCTTCTTCTTCTTCTTCTTCTTCGTCTTCTTCTTCTTCTTCTTCTTCTTCTTCTTCTTCTTCTTCTTCTTCTTCTTCTTCTTCTTCTTTCTTCTTAATCTTCTATCGGCTGTACTTGTTTCGTGTTTCCCGATAAAAATTATTATTATAATAAATGCTTTCCTCGACCGAACAAAAGGTGACTGTACTGATAGCTCTGAAAATTTACCGAAATTGTTTTCGAAAGCATTTAGAAAGGATAGTTTAAATCACAATTTTTCTGATTAATGTACACAAAAGTTAAACTGTACCATTTAGAGTAGACTAAGTAAGCAAATGATCTTGTAAAGTAAAGCAAAACACAGAGACAAAATTCTGAAATATTGCGTTGACACAAGCACAAATTCAAGTGACCATAGTACCCCCTTCACTTAAAATATTTTTATTGCTCAAAAAGCGGATTAACGTGATCCTTTTGAAAATATTTGGTACTCGACACGTAGAGTCATTTGGCAAATAAAAGTATAACTTGTCTGCTTCACGACGTTTTAATGATTTGAAAACTTTTTATTCAACTTTTTTGGAATGAAATATATTATTTATTTGATCTGGAGAATTGACAAACAAGCATCCTCAGTATGGTAAACAGATAACATTTATCATTATTTACTCTTCATCGAAGACGTTTCTCTCGACCCGATGTTGTATTTTGTCGCAAGACTGCCTGTCTAACGTGAATGCTTTGATTTAATGTCAATTTCAACGACAATGGTATTCTGGACCTTCTTCTATTGTCTAAAATTATTCCGATGTAATTGCATTAGTATTCCAACGGCAACTGTCCACCTTTATTAAATACTATTTTCTGTAATAAATCCGACAATTAAATAACATTTTGTTGTTACATGTGACTTTCCACTGGAAAATGCAACAGTTTTCTATTGTATATAAAATAAGTTATTCGGCTATATGATTCGCGTGCTAAATGCGTGCGAAAAGAGAATAAGGAATACAGTTCAAATCATTTGAATTCGGCGTAGTTAATGAACACAATTTTAATTAAACCTTGAACATATTGATAATTATAGACGGCAGGAATAATGAAATTGAAGTTGGCCAAAGTAATTTCAGAATAATCAAAGCATGTCTAAATCGAAACTTCTATGAAAAGCAATACAACCTAACCGTGGCCATCAAATGTAAATAAAAAGAAAATAAACGAATAAAGCCCGATGCCTTTAATTTTAAATTAAAATGCGCTTGAAAAATCTGTTCTCGCTTCTGGTTAACAATATTACTTTTTTCATATTTATTTTCAAATTATATTTTTGTACGAATACAAAACGGTTGTTTTTCTATACAAAGCGGCGCTAAGATGATAAACTCTGAATAAATTCTCGTAATTAGAGAGTGATTATATTTTGATTTATATCGGTAACATTGTTAACTTATTATCTTGCAACTATCATTTTATGTTTGATCACGATACAAATTAAAAAACTTTCATTATAGTACGAAAATTAATATGAATCTGATGCTATTAGTGCTTTATTCATTCATAAAATGCTTAACTGATACATAAACGTCAAGTTACGATGATTCCTATACCTATAATATTTGACCAAAATTAAGATATTACCTATACCTACATCACTTCAATTTTGCGCAAACCATAAGACCATTTATTTGTAAACGTAAAGGTGAAGAGTGCGAGGGTCACTGCTAAAATTCGTGGAAAATGTAAAAAATGCAAACATTAGGTATGTTACGTAAAAATTTTCATTGTTATTCAAAATACAAAACGTCCGAACGGCAACAGTACACAGAACAGTTTTTTCGAGATGCTCTACAATAGACAAGGTATGCTATGTATACATTTTCATTCTGCAAAACCAATCTTCAAAACATTTTTGCCACTCTGAGCGAGGTATCTCCATTTAAAAGCTTCAACGGACTCTTCAGAAAAACGCTTAGCACGCATTTTATTTCTGATGTTTTTGAACAAAAAAAAAAGGAATTGGAAGACTGGCCAGGCAAATATGGGCAATGAGTCATTGATTTGATATTTTGACTACTCAAAAATTCTGTAGCTTGTCGTGTTGTGTGCGCACTTGCATTGTCACGATGCAGAATGTTACATACAGGGTGGGCAATTGAAAAGGAAACACGCCTGTTTTGGGACACTTAGACCAGTTTCTTAAAAAAACGCTCGGACACGTCAATTTTTTATTTTTGGGGGACAATTTTTGATGTCAAATTTGACTTTGTCAGGTCAACCCCCTAGCCTCAGCAACCCCTAACTCAAGAATTTAAATAGAGAAAGGGAGTCGGGCGACCCCTCATTTGAAGCGTCTTTTAATGCTCTATTCGACAGTATGAATGAAAATTAGTTTTATTCAATTTTTTTTCCCCCCCATGAAAAGCACCCTCCAGATTAACTAAGGTGGGGGTGTTGTTTAGGAAAAATCCTGAAACACGCCACCTTTGACCTTTTGAACGGCACATTTTGATGTCAAATTTGACTTTGTCAGGTCAACCCCTAGTCCCAGCAACCCATAACTCAAGAATTTAAATAGGGAAAGGGTGTCGAGCGACCCCTCATTTGAAGCGTCTTTTAATTCTCTATTCGACAGTATGACCGAAATTAGTGCTATTCCATTTTTTTTTCGCCCCCATGAAAAGCAACCTCTAGATTAACTAAGGTGGGGGTATTGTTTAGGAAATCCTGAAATGTGCCGTTCAAGAGGTCAAAGGTGCCGTGTTTCAGGATTTTTCAGAGGATGCTTCGTTATCAGAATTGTCGGTTCCTTGGAAGTTGTGTTCAGTACCAATTGTGGGTTGGACATTACCTATTGGCCCAATATGCTGATCGTCATGCAAATCTGGCAAGTCGAAGATTTCGATTATCTCATTTTTGAGATAACGGCGCTTAATTTGGTTGGCATGCGCCTTAACTGTTCGATGGCCAGTTGGTGTTGCGATGTCAAGAACGTAAACGACAGTCCCTATTCGAGACTTTACTATACCCATTACCATTTATCCACATTTGATTTTAGTTGATAGAAGATCTCGTCGTTTGCGGCAAATTCCTTTCACTTTGCTCCGTGGTGCGAATTCAATCTTTCTTCCATCTTCCCATTGTTTTCTAAATTTGATGCAACTCGAGGCTTTAGCAAGTCCAGTTTAGTTCGCATCTGGCGGCCGGTCATTAATTGAAATGGTAACTTGAGGCCCAAATTGTACGAGGTTACGAGAAACTCCCGTAGCTTTCGGTCCAAATTACCCTCTGCTTTCTGTAGAACAAGCTTTAATAGATCGACGAAACGCTCGGCTTGTCCATTGGATTGCGGGCTGTAAAATGTGGTCGATAGATGCTTAATACGTTGGCTTCTGCAAAATTCTTCAAATGTTTGAAATATGAATTGTGGCTCATTATCTGTAAGGAAAGCTTCACACAGACCCTGCCACGCAGAGGCGGATTTACGATTTTGCCGCCCCTAGGCTGAAAATATTTTGCCGCCCCTCTTCTACGATTATTTTCCCTTTTTGTTTCTACTGCTGTTAAACAATATTTGATATACTCACAAACTAAAATATTGTATTTTCAACCAACTTCAAAAAGTTGGTTACTAAATTCGTCCGGATGCCTGTGCCTGTGCCTTGCGCGATGTTACAGGGTCTAGAAAGCTGTAAATGGTGTCATCTTATAGGGAATTCTTTACCGATTCCAAATCTTTGATAAATTTTTTGATGGGATCACTCGTTCACCGTCGGGACGCCATTACAGTCAAAAGGTAGGATATGCCATAATTAGTTACAGATTTGAAATTGGTTGAAATTAGAATTCTATGAGAATTCGCCCCTTTTGATCTTGTTTTTATATGTATACGCTTGAATATCTCGAGAACGACACATCCAATTACAAAAGGAAACAACACGTTTCCTTTATTTTTTGAAACCTAGTGAGTCATGATACGTAAACATCACCCTCCCCCCCTGTGGGGTAGGTACTAATAAAAATTAATTAATATCTATGTTTATACTATGGCCTACAGTTTATAAGCTTTAAAACTGGAATATTGTCAATGTTACTTTTCCTCTATTAACTATACGCTATTTGTAAATAGCGTTCAAACATGTCTAAGGATTTTTATTAGTGCGCCCCTAGGTGCCTATATTTTATATTCATAACATAACTAGCTGGGAACTAATAAAGATACTTCCACTGTTTTTCACCCTCCTTGATAGTTATATCAACAAAATGCTAGTCAAATAGTTGAATTTGTGCTTTATTATTACTTTGTTTTTACACATTGCATTCATTTCAAGACATTTTATGTTTCTTTATTTACGTTATATTGAATTGAAAAATCATATTATTGCAATTCTGAAAAACCTATTTGTAACTCATTCTTAGCATATTTTTAAATTTTATATCCTATGGTTGCCGAATGACGTAATTTGTCCTTTGTTGGATTCATGTGAGGTGTATTTTTATACACTAATATGGAATCAGATAATAATGTATTCGAGGCCTTTAGGAAAACAGGTTTCGAATTAATACAGTAACATTCCGATGAAAACATTTCAGAATCCGACAATTTGCAGGGGAAATAAGCATTGATTAATGCTAATTACATTCTTACTTTCATCGAATTTCCTTTGAGAACTGGTTGTTTTTAAATAAAATGTTTCATTCGCTAAAAGTTGAATAGATATTTCGTTATTGTGTTGGCGTTTTATAGGTTTCAGTAAATTAATTGTGAGACAGTACCCTAAGTAGACTTTTAAAGTAAATAAATTTATTAAAATACTTGAAGGATTTCCTTTGAAATAATAATTTAAAAAAAATCCGGCATGTAATGTAAGAATACGAGACTTTAATATTAATATTTTAAGGTTTTCTGGTCGTTTATCACATACACAATAGTAGATATGTATATTCTCACTTAATAGTTCAGTATAATACTAGCTCCTGACGATAAGAAAGTCGTGGAAACAACGGTATGGAATTTATAATTATTTTATTATACATGCGTTATTCCACCCAAAGCGTATATCTTACATTAGTTCACAACGATCTTCCCATTTGAAATGACATTTTGCTATACAGATAAAAACATTTCGTACTTAAAATTAAACGAATCAACCATAAATGTTCCAAAACGAAGATACTGAGGTTAACTACCATACCACAAACGAGGCTTTTAATGCCATCATTCCACTTTTTTTGCAGAATTAATCCATAATAGGATTGTAGAATTTATTTAATTTCTTATCCTTTTTTGATATATATATATTTTATGGTTCATTTTAGTATTGGCTTTTTTATGGTTATTTTATTTCAAGTGATTTTAACGTTCTATGATTAATTTTAGTGGCGTATAAATAACTAATTAAAGTTAACAGAAATGTAAAATTACAAATTTGAAATATTAGTGGTCGATCCTTTCAGCTTGTTGTTAACAAACCTTGGGAGAAATAGATTTTCAACCAAAGCTACAGCCTAGTCGTTATATTAACATCGTACAATCATTATCTCTTTAATATTCACCCGCAACACCTAGTGAAGCAACAAGAATTTTTATTGGATTCCAATGCTGTTGATGATACATATATATGATCTAATAAACATTATTATTATTATTATTATTATTATTATTTTTGTTAATACCTTCGTTATAAATAGAGATATCGTTTTGCGGTTTTCACTATTTTTTTTAGTTTTTAGTGCTCTACTTATTATCGTAAGAAAAAATATACTTATGATTCTATTTAACTTTTTAGAGATATTTAAAGAAATAGGGCAAGTTATAAATCAACGCCCTCTCGCAGAACAATGGAAAAATATATTGTTTTATTTTTAGAGAAAAATACTTCCAAAAATGCTCTTTTAATCAAAAGTTGTTTCAGTGAAATCGGCCAAGCCAAACTTACACTACAAGCATTTTTCTTTTTCGGGGTAAAACCTTCCCCTGCCACTTTATTTGACAGCTGTCAAAAAAATTGGTGTAAGATTTTTTATTCAAAAATGATCGTAGATTGCCTTGACAATATTTTCAGACCCACTTCATTGGGACTTTAAGCGAGAAAATTAAGCTTTTATGAACTCTTATACCAAATACGCCCCCTAGTGGCCATCCTAGGAACTCGAAAATAATTTCCAGAGTTTTTCATCGCCACATTTATAATAATAAAAAAAATTCCATTGTTGTCAGATGAGCAGGTCCTGAGATACAGCCGCTTACCTCACTTATTTGGCCACCCGGTACAAGTTTGTTCATTTTTGTGTGTAATTAAAAAAAGGAAAGTTTTGTGATTTAGCAAATTAGTCTTTAGGTTTTGCTTTTGTAATTAATAAAACAAGTAACTAATTTTGAAAAACAAAATGTAATGTCAGTTCATCTACTCTAAATAACAAAACAAATTCAACATTTACGATATTAAAATAATTAACACAGAGAACTTAGGGTAATGTCTCTTTGCTTCTTCTCATCACCCAATCCAGCTCATATCAAGATTTCATATTCCCCCAACATTTACCAAGTTGTTCAACTGATCTCCAAAAGTTTTGTACAAATAGTTAGAAGACCATTCTATTCTATTACTCACCTTAATACAATTGAAACTAGTGTCTATGTTCTAAATCAAGAATACCTCCTATACAAAATAGATCTGTTGTCTATTTAGAATTACGTGTACCATTCGGTAGCAAATCTAATAAAAACAACAAAGAAGTCGCTTGTGGCATCAATTTTATTTCAACATTTTGTTGTTGTTGTTACCTGCTTACCTATTTGGATCAAGCGTTGTCTGACGAAATGGAAAACCTTTGAGGTAAACAGAGTAAGCCAGATACAGCTAGAGTAAAGTTTTTATGAGAATTACATGACGTCATAGAATTTTCGATACAAAAATCGTTCAAAACAAGCAAATACAACAATTATCACAAAAACTTTGTACGCGCGAAAACAAACTAAATTTGTCAAAGTATTGTACTTCCCTACAATTTTAAAAATCGTCGAACGAAGATATTGGTGTCTGCACACTATGACGTCATGTAGTTCTCATAAAAACTTTACTTATACTAACAGACAAGGAAAACTGGCATCACGTAAGATCCCAATGCAATCCTGTAGATTAATATCTTGGGGGGGGGGGGGGGGGGGGGCTGTGCTGGCGAACTTACTAAGTCAGAATTATGACCGCATGATCCATAATTTTTAAACGTGGACCAAGGTCTTTGGCCAGCATCCCATTTGAACAAAACTAATCACATTCCAGAATATTTATTACTATTACAAAAACGTGCTTAAAAATGAAGGATAATCTCTCTGTCAGCGAATTAAAACCACACCCTCATAACCTTTATTAGAATATCCTCAATTTACGCGAGATTACGCCGATTTAGTAAATAACAAGTCACTGAAACAAAGCCAAATATGACCCCTGAATCCATATGTAGATCGTTACCAGACCATGAGAGTTGGGGGTAGGCTTCAACGTAAATTACGGCTTCGATCAGAAGCACCAAGCATTATTAGGTCCTAATCATACCCTAACACGGTTAATTTAAACATAACAATGTGAAAAGTTTATGCACTGTAGTAGTGCATGATCAAAATGGGTACTGACGAATATCATGCCCAAATTTAGCCAAGGATGTAGAAAGGAAATGCACATGACAGAACTATTGAAGTAAAAAGTATAGCCCGCTCATTTTAAAGGCTGAAATCTCGGTGTAGGCCGGTGAGGCCAATTTTAATTAAATATGAGGCACTTATCAGTTGGTAATTTGTTGAGAAAAAAAAATCCCGACTCAGTGACTCATCAACGCCCAGCCTATACCCTTGGACCTAAATAGCTGAAAGTTTGCACAGAGGTTCCTTTTATGATGTAGACACGAGATAAGGCCGGATTTTTCAGCCCCTAAGGGAGTAAAATAGGGATGAAACTTTCCATGGAAATTCGTTATTTTTCAAGTTAAATCCATAAAAATTGGTATTTGGACTTTCGGTTAGAAGTTAAGAAAGACATACGGTTAAACGGCTTGACCGTTTTGAATCAAATTTGGCAAAGATGTAAATGGATACCCAAAGACGGACGTAAGGTACTTTCCAGGGACGGATGTACTTACCGTTGTAACCGAAGTCTACGCCGACGAAATCGCGGGCAACAGCTAGTAATACATAAATTTGACAATTTTACTATCAGAACTTTTACAGTAGGTATCGAATTTTCTTTGACGGACTAAGGGATTTAGAAGAAGTATTGGAAACGAAAATTTTCTTTTCTATCTTTAGAGAGGCGAGAGCAGCAAACAGTAGACTGTAGAATTTTGTAGCGTTAAGAACAAGTGTTACCAATTTATTACAATAAAGGTAATTAAAATACAGTCGATATTCAGCTCATTCAAAATTACACAAATTTTAAATAATTCAACGTTGCCAACGCAAGCACATCGTTTTTTCATACAATAAATACATAATTTAAAGTTGAAATTTGAGGAAATACCAATTTATTAAATGTTTTTGGCTTTAATTAATTCTTGCAATGGTTTCCATTTCATTCGCTATCAAAGTAACTGGGCAAAACTCTTTAATCCAATATTAATGAGAAAAAGACATTTGTATTCAAAGCAAATAACTGATATTATTCGCAATGCGTACTTTCTACTACTATCGAGATGAGGTGGTCGAACGAATAAAAAAATAAGATTGAAACGCCTATAATTAATATTTTCCAAACTTACTTTGTGGAATTAATAATGTACCTAATAATATAAATTTAGAATATCTGCATTTGAATGCGCGTTGTTGGTTTTCATTTTTTAAATAAATGGTAGATATTCAATTCAACCGTCACTATTGTCGTTAGACTGACAACAAATAAGTGATAGAATAGTCGTTTGTTTTGAAGTTCTGTTGAGAATTTCACAGCAATCTTCGCAAGAAATTGAATGACGTTAGTTGGCTGCACAAAAAACAGTAGATGTCTTAAAAATTAGAAGAGATAGGTATAGGGAACCATGGTACCGTTCGAAAGAGAATAACATTGTATTACATCAGACTATGGAGAAACATATAGGCTGTTCCATTTGAAAAAACCAACTTATGATGATTTGAAGTTAACTACACATTAGATTTCCACCAACCTGTGTGCAATTAAGCCACTTTGAAAGTATGGATGGGAAGCTTAGGGGTCTAGCTATCTCTCGTTTGAATATGGTTCCTTTATCTTTCTTGTTGTAGAAATCTCATGGTTTTATTAAAAAGATTATATATTCGGAAACGTTTAATTTTAGGAATAGGAAAACTGGATGAAAGTCTACCTAAAATTTTACGTAGAATCGAAAATCGGAATAATGTATAGGGTGTTACATTTAAAATAATAAAGTTGGTGAAATTTCCGGAAACACCTGAAGTGTTCCGTAGACGCCATTACTTTATTTAAGGAGGCCATGTCCGTAAACCTAATTGCCTAAACATTCAAAATTCAGATCAAAGTAGTCTCTGAAATATTCTAATGGGGGGTCACCGTGAGACACCCTATATTATATAAAGTGAAAAAAATACCTGACATTAAATAATATTTTAAGTTTAAGGTGACTAGGTAATCTAAACTTACAACCTATTAAATGATATATTTGATGCAAATAGTATTCTGTTTGTAACTATTAGGTCTCTATCGGCTCTTGTTATTATTTTGATAGATAATATGTATTCATGAAAATTTACAAAAACAAGCATCTCTTATTGTATTGTTCATGTTTAGGGTCGAACAATAAGAGCAATTGTAATTTTATTGTGACATCAACATCACGTTGCTTTATCCAACGTTCAAACATGTCACATGCCATTTTTTCAATGATACTTCAACTAAATTAAATAATCCTAGAAATGATTGTCTACGTATTTTCTTCTAGAAACTGAGTAATCTCTTGTGTTTTTTACTATTTTAGGGATCATTAACTTTTTTCTACTAATTACGTCATCCAGGTGTTGTGTTTCATAGTTATTATATTGGCATTCTGCCGAGTTAACTCTGCAGTGTGGGAAGTAGTATTATCGTGATGTAGCATAATTCCCTTCTTTGACACTTCTGGCAAACAGTGTTCGACGACCATTTAGCTGTGACAGTTTTCTGCTCCACTAATTTAAAAGCGCTTACTACACCGGTACTTCAAAAGAACACAGCCTACATTACTTTCTTCATTACTCGCTGCTTTCTGATTATTTTTGGTGTGGTCTCGTCTTCATGGATCCATACGCGGCTCTCTTGTCGAGTTGGAATGTCGAAAAATGGTATGTAAGTTTCATGGCCTGTTACAATTTCCGACAAAATTTTGTGTCCACCATTCTTAAGCAATGTTAGAGTTTCGGGGCAAATTCGTGCTCGCTCTGTTATATGCTTCCATAATCTTCTTCACAGCAACAATGTGGCACAGCGGAAATGGGAGAGCCTGCACCTTTCTGGTGGTCAGCTGTAGTTCTTCCACGTTCGAATTCCTTGTGCATTCTGTAAATTGTTGCCAAGGAAGGAGCCTGATCGTCAAATGTTGGTTTCAAACTTTCTTCGCAGTCATACGCACTTAAACCTTTCTTAAAGTCATAACAAATCATTATGTCCTCGGGTTAATTTAACTTTTTTACTACACTTGCGAAACTTAAAACTTTCTTTTTCAAATGCTATTTAAGATAAATTAGCAAATGAAGAGGCAAATCTCAAGTAAAGATTGCCCTTACTGAGGCTACATTTTTTGTTTTCCATGGTTTACCTAATTTCTTCATTCTCAATAATAATTCCTTGTTCCTGGTATGAGAGATTTGTAACATGTGTCACAAAATGTGATGATGAATACCTACAACATTCATTGGCTCATGTTTCAGTAAATGCGTTCGCCAAGATTTTTTCCTGGCACGCACCCCTCCTAGCTATTAATAAATTGTTTAGGGAAATTATACTAATTAACCTAATTCAGTCTCAAACCCACGATGTGCTGTTTCGGAGCGATTATTTGTTCCATCTTCTTTTTGAAGCATGCGTTGAAACTACTTCCACATGGTAACATCGAACTCATCGACCATTCCCCTTTCTGGTGAGTCTCTCTATATATTTATCTTCGCACCATTAAAGGTAACTATTAGTTGTTTCGAAAAGCACCATTAAAAGGGCCAACGTTTTTCTATTGAAATTGCCACTTGCAGGATCGCGAAACCGTCTTTGCTGGGGAGGAACATTCGGATCTTTTTTTTAACGAGTACGGAATATAATCGCGGAGAAAAGTAGATTGTGTGAGTTTAATACTCATCAAGTTATTGTAGCTACAGTACGTTATTAATTTCTACGGTGGAAACAACATGTATTTGACAAGTTTATAACATCCATTGAACCTTAAAAGCTATACCTACTTAAAACCGCAAGAAATCAATAGAATCTAATTAAGTTGTCAGTTTCTTTCTTATTGAAATCCCGCAAGAGCTTAAAGGAGGTCATTTAATACGGTTCTAGAATAATTGAATATTAAGAGATCTATTATTGCGTCGTATCTTTAAATTCAGTCAATGCAAATGGTACAAATTAATAGAAGTGAGGAGTATTTCGTTCATCTTAAAGGTTAATTTTTGGTTTGCGCTTTTGTTATCATTACTAAATTATTATACCTATACATAAAAATTAAATTTCGTCCGGGTTTATTAATAGGGTGTTGTAGAATAATTTAATATTACACGCTTCATATTGCGCTTGTTAGGAAACAAGGCGTAGAACATTTGTTCACGTCAATTAAGCATTTCACAATTTTTCTCGACAAGAAAATGTTTTTAGCACTAATTATGTTTGTGATTCCTATTTTGAAAAAATGTGCACAATAAGATTTGAGTTTACACCCCTTTTAATGTAAATATCTTGTATTTAGATTAAAAACGAGGCGTACGCTTCAGCTTCAGTGACAAATGTCACGTACGTAGAAACACTAATTTAATTTTGAATACGATATGCTATGAAGATACATAGCATGAAAATAACACACAGGTATCGCGATATGCAATTTCTAAAAAGAGATTGTCGATGTGTTCTACGCTAAATTAATAATTACAATTTAAAAATCCTTAAATATGATATAGATTTCTAGAAAATGCTTTCATAGAAATGTCTAGCGAACAATAACCGCCGGCTAACTATTGTGCATAAACACTTAAAATTAAGAGGAGCTGGTCACCACGGTCACTACGCCCATTGTGTATGTACCCTGCCGATCCACCATCGTGTTCTTATCATTTCCTATTGGTATTTTATATGTTCCACAATTCCCTCCTGCGGATTCTAATATAATTCGTCTAAATCTTTCCATTTATTTTCCACCCCTAATGTCCGTGCAACTTCTTGAAACTATTTATTTATTATTTCCTAATATTTTCTCTTGGCGTTTTCTTCCTAGAGTTTACATTTTCTTTTATTTGTATCTGTCTTTTATCTTGTAATTTCAGGTTTTTTAATAGTAATTCCATTTATAGCGGGTGGTGGTCATTTCCTGAGGAGCCTGACGTCTTTTACATATTTAAATTTTTGATTGACTATCAGAAAAGAATCAATTATTGACTTTTCATTTCTGCTACAAATAAGTCGTGTAAACTTGTTGATGTCTTTATGTCGAGATTTCGTGTTAATTATGATTGAGTTTCTCGACCTATTTTGATAATTTGTTTCCTGTTATTGTTCTTTCTCTCTTCTCCCTCTCACACCATTTTGTTCTATTTGTTGCTGTAGTTCCATGTAATATTTATCTTTATCATCCATTCTGACATTTTTCCCGTTATGATACCCTTCTATGAAGATGAAAAAATCAAAGAATGAACCCTGGAGAAATTTGATGAATCGACCGAGAAAAATGGAGATTGTAAAGCAGGAGGTTCTTGTAAAGATCACCTCTCAACTTTTTGTATTTTTGATGTCACTCCATTTTAATTATCAGAAAACCCTCTACAACTCTTTTGTACAATTCGAAAGTTTTATAACAATAATACACCACTCATTATCAAAACAAACTACTATCACCTTACAACTTATGAGAATCGATGGCCTTTCTAATAATTGACTTGACTTGAATATAACGTAAAAAACCACAATAATAATTTACTTTTTGCCCAAACACAATTGTTGTAGTTTTGAGTACCTATTAGTTGTGTTTAGTTCAACAGCCACAAGGGTTGCAGTTCTGCCAGTGACTTGAATACTTTCGAATACTACCCAAAATGCATAACGTTTTCCGACTTGGATTGTTTTACTAATTACCTTCCACGAAGGAATGGATTGAGGGTGGAGATCATAAGGTTATTGTAAGATAAATATAGTGTGCGATGAATTTTATTTAATTGACTGTACTGAAAAGAAACATACACAAAATGTTGAAATTTGGTAGCTTTACCGTTCTTTCATTTCACCATTTACATGTTAAATTTTATATCACATTCATTTAGAAAACAAAGGGATTATTGACGAAGTACAAGATGCTGGGCCGAAGATCATTCTTAAACGAAATGCAGCACCATTCCATTTTGTAGATTATGCTAGAATAATATAATAAATTGTCGATTTTTAGAGACGTCCTGATCTTACACCCTTAAACTTCTTCTTGTGAAGTAGTGCAAAGTGTAAAGTTTAGAGTGACATAATCGAAAATAATCGTCTGAAGAAAAGAATTGCAAGCGTAACTTCAAATGTTCTTGTTAAAATACGGACAGAAATTGAATTTCGTACATCACATAGAAATCTTTTATTCTTCTTCTTTCAATCTATTGCGCACAATACTTACTTTTATTCAAAGAAATGTAAAAATCATCGCTGACTTGTCGGTAAATATTTTTGATGTTCGTGTATAATGGAACCCATTAAATAATAACTGCAGTAAAATTGGTTATGTTTTGTTTTAGTTGCTGTACGGTATGAGAGCTGTAAAGTTAGCCAACTCAAATCTGCTATAATAAAGTGACACGGTTAACTGAAAATTTTGGAAACTAAACAGACATCGTTTAAACGATGCGACGATGAAAATGCAGGATGTTTTGTATAAAACCAAAAACGTTCAAGTAAATTCAGTTCAGAAATTGTTAGCTATTTCTGATGTAAAAGTGATTCCCATTCTAATAAAGATCAGCTTGTTTACCTTTTGGCCGGGTGACGCGGGTTCAAACCGGCCAAGGTAGCCGTTTTTCTAAAGCGGGGAAAAACTGAAACACGCCTTCTTCTCGGATAGGAAGTAAAACCGTAGGTCCCGTGTCGATGCGATGTTCCGCACGATAAAGATCCTGATTAAGGGTGAAATTCCCTTAGTCAGACAAAATTCTAGTAAGGGTAGTGCTAATAACCAAAGCAGTTGATGCGCGTAGAGGTGCTTGGAAATTCGCTGTTCCTAGATTTCGGCCCGTAACATGAATAAAATAAAATAAATAAATAAGTCAGTTGCAGTTTGTTCTAAAACCTAAAACAAAAAGATTTTTGGAATTCGTGAGCATATTTCCACAGTAACACGTACTACAGCGAATTATCTTGCTGTTAACAAAGAGAATGTTTTTTGGCTCTTCTACCAGGATAAACGCTCACAGTGCTGTTGAAGGGATTGAGTATCTGAATTGGATAGAAATAATTCACCACGTCTCCGTCATCTCATAATTCCTTCTGCTTTTCACACTTTTCGGGTTTATGTTACAAATCTACGCGTTTAAAAATGAAATAAAACACCCAAGAGAAAGAATAATATTGTGGACTGGGATACTTCAAAAAATTATAAATAAATGTTTGTCGTAAATTGTATACCTACTCCTCTAGATATTGGACTCTAAGAATTTCAAACTACCCTCATGTATATTATACATATTACGTTAATTTATTATAAATATTAAAGAATATTGGTGATTTTATGACAGTTATTTTCTTGAATGTAAATTTCTTATAAAGTGGAAGAAAGTTTACGAAACTCAAAACTTTTATAAAGCAATCAAGAGGCTCTAGAACCCCGGTTGACGGTTACCTCTATTTCATTGTATAAAATATAATCCACAAGGTATAGGTCACATCAACGGCGTGCTTTGCCCTTCAAATTGACTCGTGAAGCTTAAAGGGATATTGAAAAACGAAGAGAAATCGGAAACGTATATCAGCAACGCGCTTCAATAGATTTAAAATTCTAAACGTTTGAATGTGTACTATCGATAAGGTCTTTGAATCCTTTTTGTAATCATAGCTTCTAGGTGTATGTAACATAACGCTCTGTAGGTTGAACTTTTTATGACCTCCTAAAAGCTGTAAGTTAGCAGACGCCTTAATTAATCATTTATATGGATAGTATCCTAAAAGTCGCCCGTGAGTGTAATTAACGATAATAAAGTGAACTATTATCTACTGAAAGGTTTTGAACTTTTTCCATACTAACAATTAATCTACCTATAATTCTTTTACTAGGTATTAATTAAAAACCTAATGTAACATAGCAAAATGTGCAGGAAAACTGAAAGATTCTATGTATAAAATTTTACAATCTTTTTTTATATACTCAAATTTACTAATTTATGAAATCCAAATTTTCACCTCTAATAAAAGTAACGTCTCATTTGCTAATATTGTGAAATAGCACTCTTTATCTGAGTCCATATTTACTCACTCGCCATAAATCATACATCTTTTAATATTTCGCTTTGGTGTATTAAACCTCCTCTTGTATGAAAAGTTTTTCCTATAACACGATTTGATAGGTCCCTCATGTATGAGATATAAAGTTCCTTTATTTCGAAAAACAAACTTCTCGTATGATTTATAGCATAGCATAGCAATATTATGTTAAAGCACTTTTATATTCTAAACGTTTGCAAAATGATTTTATTTATGTAGATAAATATAAATTGCAATAAAAGTCGATTGATTCATTATCCAAACTCGATATACGTAGGTATTATACTAACATTATACAGTGAGGCCTAAAACTTGGAATTTCCCGTGGTGATTGCACGTAGTCCGTAGGAGTTTTAAAAGAAATCCATCACATTTTTGTCGTTACTAAAATGTCGTAGCGAATCAGCTAAGACCTTGTAGTATTAGAAATTCGTCGTTAGAATCACAAGCAGTAGGAAACACGTATAAAATTGGCACGTTGCGTTGTAACAACACAGTTAGGTAATCAGAAAAAATGTACGTGGGCTGTCATGTTTTCTTTTTCAAAACCATAAGGTTGGGGGTTGTTTTGCTCTACAAGCTTTAAATATTTCATAATAAAATTTAAATGGAGATAAGCCGAGATCTTCATTCTACAAACAGTAGTTTCCTTTTTTATTGGTAGGTAATTAAAACACTTTCATTTTGGTTTCCCTCAACCTCATTTTCAATAAGTGTTCATTTAGACGGGTAACAATAATAACAAGTTACGTTCGGAATGTATAGCAATCAACCTGATTAGTGATTGGTGCACAATAGCAACAAAAAATTAAAGTACTCGGTTCTGGATATTTCTTATAAGAAGATAGGAAAAGATCTCTCAAAAGTAGTGAAAGCAAAACAGCAATGATTTTGAAATGTTGACCGCCCTGAACACGTACAAACTTTAGCGTATTATTATGCCATTACCCACGTGTTACACATTTTAGTACACTACACAGTGAATTTTTGCCATCAGGTGACATTGTAATCCATCTCATAACTACTATAGTGTTAAATTTGTTTATTATTTAACTTCGTTTTGGAATCTCAGTGACTGGAAAACGTTTAGGATATTGTAATAAAATTGGTGGATTGTTTAGAACCCGGTACCATGCACAAGTCGTTTCAACTTTTCCCCTATAAGAGAGGATGGCCAGCCAACTAAGAAATGCTATAATATAATGAGCGCAACTCACTAAATTGTTTAAAAATTCAATAAATAAATAATAGCAAAATGACAAAACTTGGCTGATGTTTCCATAGGTGGCAATGTAATAAGAATGGATCGATATTCACAAAGCAATACTATTGCGAATGCGCGTGCTCGTCATGGATCAATACTTTCAAGAAGCATGCCTGTCTTACAAAAAGCGTTCCATTTTCCATATTGTTAGCTGCCATCTTTTTCCTACACCGTCTTACAATCATTTTTCTTTTGTATCGAGTTTGCATTATGCTTTTTCCAAAGCAATAATGGATACTGCAACTTGCATTAATATTTATATGCAGTATAGCGACTCTTATAAGTTATCCTAGGATATATGTATAAGGCCAGGTAAATGCCACTGTTTTCTTTATGTAGAGCTAATATTCAGGCGATATTAAGCTTACGGAAATAAATTTTAGCCTTTCATCTGTGATTAGGTTGAGAAGAGGATTCAATTCGGTAAAATCGTTTCTATGTATAGCTTGCATTTACTCGGATAGGTACATTAGACACGTGTCTTAATGTATTGAGTACTACCTTACTGTCAGCGGAGGCTCCCACAGCTAGAGTCAGTAAGATAAAACGATTTCCGGAGTTTAACCGTGTCAAAGTTGAAAAAGTTAACGTTCCGAAACATTGACTTTTTCAACTTTGACACGATTCAACCCCGTAAGTCTGTTTATCTTACTACTTTAGGTACTATTTAAAAGTAATTAGTAAGTAATTAATTTGGATTCGATGATGCACCATAGGAACTTTGTTTCAGGAATAACTTGCAAAAGACCATCAGAAATGCCTCTTAAAGAGAAATGCATGAGTGCAGTTTTTGAGGTATTCAGAATCAATTTGTTATCCAAACACCATTGGTACCTATATAATAATGTCTTGGTGCGTAGATATAAGCGTAACATCATCAACATAAAGAATGCACGTGACATTATCAGGTAAACATAGCGGGAGGTAGTTAATGTAAACGAGAAATAAAAGAGGACCAAGGATGGATCCCTGAAGTACTCCGAAATGTATAGGTAGTTTTTTAGACAAGGAGTTATTAAATAAGACACATTGGGACCTGTTGGTTAAATAAGATGCTATCAGTGCACAGCTTTTATCACTAATCTTATAGGCAAACCTAAGTTTAGCGATTATAGTATTATGACTAACGCAATCAAAGGCTTTGGTGAAGTCAACAAAAGTGGCAATGGAATGTAGGCCTTCTTCAAACGCTTTGAGTATATTGTTCGTAAACTCAATTATTGCATCAGATGTTCCCTTGCCTTTACGAAACCAATACTGCTTGTTATAGAATAGGTTATGTTTTTCGAAAAAACATGACATTTGATTATGTAAAATTGATGCAATTATTTTTGAAATTACCAGGACTATAGAAATAGGACGGTAATTATTGAGGTCATCGTTAACAGCTTTTTTAGGTATTGGTATAACTAAATGCAGCTTTTAACAATTCCGGAAAACTACTCGAATCAATAACAGCATTGATTATTACAGTGAGTGGACCAACCAATAAACTGATATTTCGTTTTAAAAGTATAGAATTTAAGCCATTTAAGCACTTGCTATTTTTTAATTTAAGAATAGCATTACGAACCTGAACCTGTGAGACGTTTACAAAATTGAAGCAATCGTACTTATCTGTGTATAGGTACGTGCGGCAAAATTTTATAGGATTATCCCCCGATTGAGGGAGGGGGTCCATTTCCCCAGCACACCCCACTCCGAATTTCGAAATGAAAATTTGCACACGAATTGTGCTCGTTTTGTGCTCAATTGTGCCCTTAAAATTTCGTTTTGTGCTTCACCCCTTCCAGAGATATCATCAATAAACTTTGGGCGGTGCTGGGGAAATGCGAGCACACCCCACTTCGAATTTCGAAATGAAAATTTGCACACGAATTGTGCTCGTTTTGTGCTCAATTGTGCCCTTAAAATTTCGTTTTGTGCTTCATCCCTTGCGGAGATATCGCCAAAAGTATGGGCGGTGCTGGGGAAATGCGAGCACACCCCACTTCGAATTTCGAAATGAAAATTTTCACACGAATTGTGCTCGTTTTGTGCTCAATTGTGCCCTTAAAATTTCGTGTTGTGCTTCATCCCTTGCGGAGATATCGCCAAAAGTATGGGCGGTGCTGGGGAAATGCGAGCACACCCCACTTCGAATTTCGAAATGAAAATTTACACACGAATTGTGCTCGTTTTGTGCTCAATTGTGCCCTTAAAATTTCGTTTTGTGCTTCACCCCTTCCAGAGATATCATCAATAAACTTTGGGCGGTGCTGGGGAAATGCGAGCACACCCCACTTCGAATTTCGAAATGAAAATTTGCACACGAATTGTGCTCGTTTTGTGCTCAATTGTGCCCTTAAAATTTCGTTTTGTGCTTCACCCCTTCCAGAGATATCATCAATAAACTTTGGGCGGTGCTGGGGAAATGCGAGCACACCCCACTTCGAATTTCGAAATGAAAATTTGCACACGAATTGTGCTCGTTTTGTGCTCAATTGTGCCCTTAAAATTTCGTTTTGTGCTTCATCCCTTGCGGAGATATCGCCAAAAGTATGGGCGGTGCTGGGGAAATGCGAGCACACCCCACTTCGAATTTCGAAATGAAAATTTTCACACGAATTGTGCTCGTTTTGTGCTCAATTGTGCCCTTAAAATTTCGTGTTGTGCTTCATCCCTTGCGGAGATATCGCCAAAAGTATGGGCGGTGCTGGGGAAATGCGAGCACACCCCACTTCGAATTTCGAAATGAAAATTTACACACGAATTGTGCTCGTTTTGTGCTCAATTGTGCCCTTAAAATTTCGTTTTGTGCTTCACCCCTTCCAGAGATATCATCAATAAACTTTGGGCGGTGCTGGGGAAATGCGAGCACACCCCACTTCGAATTTCGAAATGAAAATTTGCACACGAATTGTGCTCGTTTTGTGCTCAATTGTGCCCTTAAAATTTCGTTTTGTGCTTCATCCCTTGCGGAGATATCGCCAAAAGTATGGGCGGTGCTGGGGAAATGCGAGCACACCCCACTTCGAATTTCGAAATGAAAATTTGCACACGAATTGTGCTCGTTTTGTGCTCAATTGTGCCCTTAAAATTTCGTTTTGTGCTTCATCCCTTGCGGAGATATCGCCAAAAGTATGGGCGGTGCTGGGGAAATGCGAGCACCCCCCACTTCGAATTTCGAAGTGAAAATTTGCACACGAATTGTGCTCGTTTTGTGCTCAATTGTGCCCTTAAAATTTCGTTTTGTGCTTCATCCCTTGCGGAGATATCATCAATAAACTTTGGACGGTGCTGGGGAAAGACAAGCACCCCCCACTTCGAATTTCGAAATGAAAATTTGCACACGAATTGTGCTCGTTTTGTGCTCAATTGTGCCCTTAAAATTTCGTTTTGTGCTTCATCCCTTCCAGAGGTATCATGGATAAACTTTGGGCGGTGCTGGGGAAATGCGACCCCAATTTTTAGTATTTACAAAGTAAACCTATTATTTCCTGGAAACCCCAAACGGGGACCTAGCTACGTCCATCTTAAAGTTAAGCAGGACGAAGATAAAAAAAACAAACACCTGCACAACATGGGACTGACTGAATGCCCGATATGCAGGGGTTGTGGTGAGGCAGATCACGTCATTTGCCAATGTGAGGCATTCATAAAGGCAAGGGAACTCCTACTTGGAAATGAAAAAATTACACAAGAGGAAGTAACGAAGATTCGCCCTACTAAAATCCTGGACTTTGTGAAAGATACAGGTATTCTTGAAGGGTAGACAACACCGGGGAGCACAATAGACCAAAAGGTCGCAGTGCGGGAACCTATTGGGACCACCCCCAGAACTATAATAACAATAATAATAATAATAAACCTATTATTTTCATTATTTTTTTGTTTGCGGTTTACTGTTGTGTATTTGTCAAGGGTGGCCCAACGAAAAGGTAACAGGCGGGTTTCTCGCCAAAAATTTTTTTTTGAGAAATACAAAAACGCGTCAATTGCTATATCGAAGGGGACAACTTTTGTCATACTTTCAATCTGCAATGATTTCATCTCTTAGCGCTGTGAGAACAAAACTACGTCATTTGAAAGGTCTTTCTTTTCTGAATTCAGTACACTAGTTTTTTTTTATTTTTAACAAAAAAAGCTTCTGTAATAAAAACAATAGATCTTTCCGAGCTTTTTTTAGTTTTTAAATGCATCAAACTCTTTCCTCATTTTCCATGTTTACAACTTCAACTTTTTTGTTAAAAACAAAAAAACTAAAAACTAGTGCACTGAATTCAGAAAAGAAAGACCTTTCAAATGACATATCACTTACCTCATCATCTCTATCTAAATGATAGGGGTTGTTCTCACAGCGCTAAGGGATGAAATCATTTCAGGTTGTAAATAATGAAAAAAGTCACCCTTAATATAAAAATTGCTATTTTCGAATTTCTCAAAAAAAAAATTTCTACCCAGAAACCCGTCTGTTACCTTTTCGTTGGACCACCCTGTATATTATATTACCTTGTTATTTTTTAGTTTTTTTATTTTATTTTGTGATATTCATGGGAAACGGTCTTCGTTTTGTTTTTATTTTTTTATTTGGCTTTAGCTTATTTTGTTTTTCTTCCTTTTTACATGTATTGTTCTGTATAGGTATATTGTGTAAATATTGTTCGAGGTTTAGTTTATTATTTTCATTTTATCTCATTTTATTTTATTTGTATACATTTGTGGGGTTTCTGTATATTTATTTTTTTATTCTATTCTATAGGGTATCCAGAAATGAAGGCGCCAAACGAAAATCCCAGTTAATAGACATTATTTTACGTCAATTTAACCCAAATTACCTTAGTCCAAAAATGTATGGTAAGCGAGCTAGAGCTCCTTATAGATGGTGTCATGAAGTAATTTTTTTGTAATATATATTGAAACAGGTGGCTGTCATCTAGAGCACTTACTGTAAAATTTGTTGTTTTTTATATAACTTGATATAAGAGTAATTAGTTAAATAAATAAATAAATTAGTAATTTATTTAAATTTATTTTTCTCGAGAAGGGTGCATCCTAACGATTTGAAACAAGAGCACATTATTTTTAGAAAAGACCCTAGAGAATTCGAATTTGACACAAAAAATGTCAAAAAAATAAATGTAAAAAAAATACAATCCAAAATGTCTGCGGCCCCTCCCACATGAGACGCTAATGGCCGCAGCAAGGAAGTATTATTTACAGCGACCGATATGTGATCAGAAGGTAAGTCATTGTGCAAAGTTTGGACATCTTCGATCGAAACGTTTTTGAGATATTACAAAAAAAAGTACTTCATGGCACCATCTATAAGGAGCTCTACCTCGCTTAAGAAGCATTTTTGGACTAAGGTAATTTAAGTTAAATCGACATAAAATAATGTCTACTAACTGGGATTTTCGTTTGGCACCTTCATTTCAGGGCACCCTGTATTTATTCTATCTATTTACACTGTAGAGGGATCATTTTTGTTTTTATGGTGGTTTATTTTATATTTTATATTTCATTTTATTATGGTTTTATTTACTAAAGGACTGGTTGTTTTTTTATTTTTTAGAAAATTCCTGTTTATATTTTCTTTTATTGTTAACTTAGAAGATATCTGTTTTTGTTCTGTTTTTGAGATTTCTGTTATTATTATATATTATTATTAAATATTTTCTAATTTTTTATTATTAGTGATATTGTTATTATCATTATTATTATTACGGGGTAGATGCACGGATGATGCCTGGGTAGATCACAAAAAAGCAGGCCTACCGAAGGATAAGGTGCAAATGTCTGGCCAGGATTCCCCCAATATGGATCGTCTCAGTTGGACAAGTGCGAGACACTTACAAAGTATGTGGTGTGCCGTCTCGTCCTTACTAATGTTAAGCACTTGAATTTTAAAAGCTAACTTTTATGAAAAATGAATGCTTAACGCATCTCACCCAAACTTTTAAGAGTCTACTTTAGGGAAAGGTAGGCAATAGAAGTATCAAAGTATGCAGCCTAAATGAGTACAAAATACAGGGTAGACCATTTTAAGGGCGAATATCTCGAAAAGGAGATTTTTTTTCAAAAAATGTTTCAGGTGAAAGTTTTGTGGCTTTGAGGGGGAAAGATGATGACATTATCAATTTTGTAGATGGCGCGACTTAAGAGATTTCATCATGACGGCTATTTTTTTAAATGGGAGTTGATTTTTCTTTCCAAATGAAAGTTGTAGCTGGCAATAAGACGAATACAATGGTTTTTGGTTTTTTGTAATCTAATCATTTTTCACTGAGTTAAGTACGGTGTTCCAAAATTTATAAATTAAGTAAAAGCACAGGTAAAAGTTTCCACAATTCCACCCCCCTTAGTGTACGTATTTTGTAACTCCACACCACTCGCTGCATTTCTCTCCCCTCTCTGTGTTGTTCCTATCCGTTATCTGGACCGATTTTGTTTGATAGTCAACCAGGTCCAGGCTGATTGACACGCATTTTCCCTTGCTTAGCATTACCCAGGATGAACGACGTGGACGTGACGGGGTTTTCATCCCTTTGGGGTGCTTGATTAGCGTGAGTCCCCTTGCCTCTTACTATTCGGAGTACTTGAATAGTGCGAGAGGTGCAGAATTACAAAATACGTATACTATGGGGGTGGAAACTTTACTTAATTTATACATTTTGTAACACCGTACCTCACTGAAAAATGATGCGATGAAAAAACACAAAAAACTGTTGTATTCGTCTTATTGCTAGCTACAACTTTCATTTGGAAAGAAAAATCAACTCCCATTAAAAAAAATGGCCGCCATGATGAAATCTCTAAAGTGGCGCCATCTACAATTAAATTGATAATGTCATCATCTTTCCCCCTCAAAGCCACAAAACTTTCGTCTGAAACATTTTTTGGAAAAAATTCTCCTTTTCGAGATATTTGCGTGTATCACTTAAAATGGTCTACCCTGTATAGTATATATAAAAGATTGAGACCTGTTTCAATTAGAAATTCCAGATAGAAAGGGCTTCCATTTCGACAACTTCACCCGTAAGTTTCCGTAATATCTATTGAAAGGTGAGAGCACTAATGATGGTAATTTGTGCGCAATGGGGCTGCCATTTCCACTGCCACCCTTAATATCTGTTAGGAGGAAAAGAGCACAAAACGAAATAACGGCACAAAATGAGCACAATTGGTGTGCAAATTTTCATTTCGAAATTCGGAGTGGGGGGTGCTCGCATTTCCCCAGCACCGCCCAAAGTTTATTGATGATATCTCTGGAAGGGGTGAAGCACAAAACGAAATTTTAAGGGCACAATTGAGCACAAAACGAGCACAATTCGTGTGTAAATTTTCATTTCGAAATTCGAAGTGGGGTATACTCGCATTTCCCCAGCACCGCCCATACTTTTGGCGATATCTCCGCAAGGGATGAAGCACAAAACGAAATTTTAAGGGCACAATTGAGCACAAAACGAGCACAATTCGTGTGCAAATTTTCATTTCGAAATTCGAAGTGGGGTGTGCTCGCATTTCCCCAGCACCGCCCAAAGTTTATTGATGATATCTCTGGAAGGGGTGAAGCACAAAACGAAATTTTAAGGGCACAATTGAGCACAAAACGAGCACAATTCGTGTGTAAATTTTCATTTCGAAATTCGAAGTGGGGTGTGCTCGCATTTCCCCAGCACCGCCCATACTTTTGGCGATATCTCCGCAAGGGATGAAGCACAAAACGAAATTTTAAGGGCACAATTGAGCACAAAACGAGCACAATTCGTGTGCAAATTTTCATTTCGAAATTCGAAGTGGGGTGTGCTCGCATTTCCCCAGCACCGCCCATACTTTTGGCGATATCTCCGCAAGGGATGAAGCACAAAACGAAATTTTAAGGGCACAATTGAGCACAAAACGAGCACAATTCGTGTGCAAATTTTCATTTCGAAATTCGAAGTGGGGTGTGCTCGCATTTCCCCAGCACCGCCCATACATTTGGCGATATCTCCGCAAGGGATGAAGCACAAAACGAAATTTTAAGGGCACAATTGAGCACAAAACGAGCACAATTCGTGTGCAAATTTTCATTTCGAAATTCGAAGTGGGGTGTGCTCGCATTTCCCCAGCACCGCCCAAAGTTTATTGATGATATCTCTGGAAGGGGTGAAGCACAAAACGAAATTTTAAGGGCACAATTGAGCACAAAACGAGCACAATTCGTGTGCAAATTTTCATTTCGAAATTCGGAGTGGGGTGTGCTGGGGAAATGGTTCCTGAGGGAGGCGTGATACTACAGTATTTACCGAATTAGAAAAATAAACAATAAAATCGTCAGCTGTTACGTGAGGTTGTCGCTGACGATTCGCGTTTCGATGCGAATTGATAATTGCCTAGACGGATTTAACCTCGGATTTAACAGTATTTCCTGAGCTTAGTCATAGCCCACTGAACTCAATAATATATGGAAGAGCAAAGCCGTTGAAATCAAATGGGATGCGCGTGAAAAAAGTGTGCACATTTGAAGAAAATAATAAGGTCGAAAATCGTTTAACTACGGGGCTTACGCGTTTGCGCAGTGGAAAATATCATGAAAATGCATCATGTGTTGAAGTCGGTTGAAGTCAATGAACTCTACCTAATAAATTGAAGTTGAGTTAAAAAATTTTACGTGGTTTGTCTTCGTGAACAAGTGGATTAATTTGATTTATAAACGTTACAAGGGAAAAGGGTTTACAGTGGGTGTTATGGAGTTCATGATTAAAATACAGTTTTAGATAATACAGTGTGTCCACGGATTGACTTCACTATAGGTGTAAATGACCAAAAATTTTGGAATTTCAAAACGATTTTTTCAGATTCTGCCCTGCTTCATTGGAAATGAATTTTCATCATATTTTTAATTTTTTTAATTCAAAGCCGCCTTGATCGTGGAACAAAAACTATTTTTTTTTCAGGTAAAGTACCTTTTTTGTGTATCATAGAGCAAAATTTTATTAAGAAAAGCTGTTCCGAATCGAAAAACTGACTATAAAATGACAATCAGTATTGTTTGTAAACAAACGACAATGTTATGTTTGAAATGTTGTATGCATAGATTCCGATTTAATCGATGATAGTTGTCTTATTAAATAAAAAACGGTTTCATGAAATTGTGCCGATTATTTTCAAATTTTGCATTTCGTATTATTTTTCGATTCCAAACAGCTTTTCTTAATAAAATTTTGCTCTATGATACACAAAAAAGGTACTTTACCTGCAAAGAAAATAGTTTTTGTTCCACGATCAAGGCGGCTTTGAATTAAAAAAATTAAAAACATGATGAAAATTCATTTCCAATGAAGCAGGGCAGAATCTGAAAAAATCGTTTTGAAATTCCAAAATTTTTGGTCATTTACACCTATAGTGAACTCAATCCGTGGACACACTGTATATAACAGCTGTTTTATTTGTTTGAACTCTAATTTATTACGGCGCATGATCGGGAGCCCCGTGCGCGTATTCAATTTGTATCACTTAAATTTACAACTTTGCTCTTCCATATATAATAGAGTTCAGTGGTATAGCCTTATTATTTGCATAGACACCTGTCTTATATTCCGAAAATCTTGCTATTATCATACACACAAAACTTTATAGATTTCGAAATGCCTTTTTTTAAAGACGCAAAGTAGAAAACTTAGGTACTATAAAGCCATAAAACTCGTATCATAATAATATGTATACTACCACAGATGTAGATTCTGTGATACTACTATTGTATTATAGTCTCACGCAGATACCTATGCAATTTATTTGTATAAATCTGGCAATAGAAATCCCCTTGCTTATTATTACTTTGCAATTATAAACTTTGTAAGCGTAGTTTTTGAACAAAGTGAACATATTCGATGCAAATCTAAAAACTGCTACTCCACTCTCCACATAACCACCAAAATAGTTTTAAAGCGGTGTTGAGGTCAACGCTTCTGTTTATCATAATATTACCTACACATACTTTAGTGTTGATTCTCTAAAATATGTAAAAGCGGAATGAGCAAGAATGTAGATCGTAGGATACTTGCGTACCTACGTAAATAATAGCTTGTTGTCCGAAGACTTTTAGATCTCAGATTCTTATCAAATTGAAGTTTGCGTTGTGTTACATGTTTCAGTATTTTTTTACCTTTTTTTGTTTACCTATGTGATTTATGTTTGTTACAGGTGAGCCCAAATCGTTGCATATTCCGATCAAAAGAAGTGATTGCATGCGCCTCAAAAAGTAAAGAACAAGGTAGTACGTAGTTACAATATTATTTTATAAAGAATGAGTGGAAATGATAAAACTGAATCTATATAATTATATAATCGTCTAATACGGTTTGATTGTCCATTTTATTCGTAATTTCATGGATGACGTAAATAATATACCGTGAGCGGCTCAATTATGGAACAAATTCATTATTTTGCAAACAATTTATATCAGATAACAATCCTGAAATAGGTCGATTTTAAATTTTAAATTCCGATTTTTTAAATAATATGCGAACAGCTTATTGTTAATGATTTTTAACAGTGGTAGCAAGTCCCAAACTGCAAAAAAAATGAAAAAAAAAATAGTAATTGGTTAACTATTCCATTACCGAATACAGTATTAAAAGACCTTTCAAATGACGTATTACAAGACCCACATTTCAATTTAAAAAAATTAACAATTACGTCACCACGTCAAAACTGGTGACGCAGCCATGTTCGCATATTATTTAAAAAATCCACATTTAAAATTAAAAATCGACCTATTTTAGGATTTTTATCTGAAATAAATTGTTTACAAAATAATGAATTTGTTCCATAATTTGTAATAATATAATGTAAATATAATCGCCCTGTCCGGTTTGTTTGTGTGTTTATTCTCATAAAGGGTTAGAATCCTGCCAAAGTAACAATTTTTTTTTATTCAGTAATTTTTTTAATCATTTACTTTAACTTTATAAAAGTTTTGCAGTCCTCACCACATTTATTTTGTTTTGTCTCTTACAGCTTTTGAAAAGTTGAGAAAAACTAGAAGTTGACATTTTTCATCAGTCTTCTGTAAGCGTTAATTTGAAGTAAACGTTCACATTAAGCCACTTTTTAAAATAGAATTACACTAATTTTAATCCCGATTGTTTTTAAGTTGAAATATCCTTATATAAAACGTTAGGACACTTCTTCCATAAGGATGTTGATATTTTGGATTCATTAGAGATTTTATCGATAAATACTTTGTTAATTGAAGCCCTAACTTTAAATTAAATGAAAATTTGAAAGGCCTTCCAAATAACCAAAACTTGGGCGTCTCATTTCGAGAAAATCGCAAATGTCTGTCAAATTGTGCGGGAAGTGTGAAATTAGGTACACTTATTAATTAAATCAAAATAAACGATTTGACCCGCAGCACCCCTATTTTCAACCCTTAGTTTTCAAAAGTGCCCCGTATTTAGTTTTTTCCATCCCTTAACGATAACTCCTTTGTTTACAACTTTTCGAAAAAAATATATTAATAAAAGTTTTAGGAATTCTTATAAGGAACATTTTATATAAGGATAAAATTTTCACAAATATCAACCCTTATCGATATATGTGCGGAAAACTGATTTTTGCAGTTTCATTACAAAATCGGTCATAGTTTTCTTGTTTATCGTTTCTCAGAAAAATTATTCAAATAAGAGATGTAGATAAGTATTAATATGATAAATATTTTAGGTATATATAATATTTTCACAGAAAGCAACCCTTAACAAGTTACTTCGATATTTCTGAAAGTAAGCAACCCTTAAGTATGAAATCGCTCGTATCTTTTTTATTTGTAACTTATGAGGAAAAACATGTGAATAAATATTATAGAAAATTATCTTTTGGGCATTTTACGTAGGTATGAAAATTTCTCAAAAGTCAACCCTTAACGAGATATATCGAAAAAACCAGAAACTGTCAATTTTCACATAAAATCGAGCATAACTTTTCTATATTTCACTACAATGACATTATTGTTGTATAATTCGGTAGGTATATGGATGTAGAAAATATAAGTAAGGGGTAATTTTTTTACAAAAACTCACCCTTAGCGAGATATTTTGACAAAAACAAACTTTCGGCACTTTTTAGAAAAGTTTTCGTAACTTTTTCAATTACGATGGTTAATATTATTTCTTCGCGGTTAATAATAGCCAATTACAGTGCGTTTCATGAAATCATAGTGATTTTGCACCATATCACACTGGTGCGGGAATTTTCAACGTACAAAGTGTAGGGTTTATTCGCGGTAATATAATTAAAAAGAAACAATCTAATTGTACCCAAAATGCAAACATAGGTCGATTTTTATATCAAGGAAGACATATTTTGATGTTATTTTCTTGGGGGTGATTCTCACCTCCAGCGCTTCACAGGGGGTGACATTGAAATTTCGTCGCGGCGTATGGTTTCACTCGGGTGTCGCATCTCCTCTTTAGTCTTCTATTTGGTTGTTCTCACTAAATAGATAATACTAACTTGTTGTTGAAGTGCTTACCTTTTATTTTCGCATGTAAAATGTCTAAAGGAGATGCGACACCCGAGCGAAACCATACGCCGCGACCCCGCTACGTAACGAGCTCGCGCACCTAAGCCAAAGTGTTTAAATAAATATTTCAGTATTTTACTTAGCTACTGATAGATATAAAGTGAAAAAAATGCAAAAATGAAAAGGCCAAGGAATTAGCTTTCCAATGATGTATCACATGACCCGCCTTCCGATTTGAAATTATTTTTAAGTACAAGTATCCAGCAGATTATAAACTTTTGGGACAAAGTACAATAAATTACGAACTTTTTGATTGTGTATTAACGGCCCTGATTGGTCCTAATTATAATTCATTATATTCATGAAACAATAAGCATGGGGATATTTATAACAGACACTGTATTAGCAATAATGACATCCTGTTCATTACCTATAGCCAACATTGTTAACAATTGATAGTTTCAACGTCATTAATGTAACAATTGTATCAGCAAACTATTAGAAAGCTGTTTCCTTTTATTACTCATTTTACTCATATTACCCCTTGCAAGAATAAAAAACAATGAAATGTTAAAATCCAATATCTGCGGAATATTCAAAAGGATTGAGAAATTAGAGGTAATATAAAATATGTAAAAGAGAATTCAAAGCAGGAAAGGACCACCGCAAAAGAAAGTATATCGTGGTGGAAATATGGGAATGAAGAATTATACCATACTAATATTAAGCTGATGTTTTTAAGGGGAATCGCTTACAATTTAAATTAATTATAATAAGGCTTTTAAGTACGCATGTATCATTTGAACACAATAAAAAGTAGTTATTAAAGCTCAATCTTTGTATATTTCATTTTATTCAAAGCGCAATTGACCGACGGGATTTTTTTGGCAGGGAAATGACAGTGAACCATAACTTTCGGTTAACTTCTCTTTCGGTAAACTGTGCTTCGGTAAAAATGTTTTTCGGTCAATTGTAGTTTGGCGAGTTGTTCTTTCGGTAAATTGTTTTTCGCTAAACTGTTTTCGGTAAACTTTCCTAGATCCCTCGAAAAGGTATACCTGGATGC
The DNA here is from genome assembly GCA_036250285.1 of Pyrocoelia pectoralis. Classification (NCBI taxonomy): domain Eukaryota; kingdom Metazoa; phylum Arthropoda; class Insecta; order Coleoptera; family Lampyridae; genus Pyrocoelia; species Pyrocoelia pectoralis. The sequence goes on from CM070074.1 coordinate 53,267,638, forward strand.
TTTTCATCAATCGATTAAAAAAAGGATCCTTCAAATTCACTTCAAAAAAAGGTTGTAGGTATTTTTATTGTGTGCAAAGTGTTATTCAAGATGACGTTAGAAACAAAAAACTATAATAATTTTGAACTATAACATGACGAAAGGAGCTACGGGCACGTTTGCTAAAGCTGTCGTATATACAATAGCAAAGCATGTTTTTGTGTAATGTTTAATCAAAGCGGAATAAATACATTGGTTTTGCATAATTTATCTAGGACATCCAGTGTCTTTGTGTCTGTATGTAAGATTAAAAGAAATGAAACAATAATTACAAAATATTTAATGTTTAGTCAACATAGGCAGTCTGTTTGTGTTGAATAACATATGTAATAGTCCCAGTTTTCAGTTAAGTTACTCCCTTCTACTTTGAAGTCGAAATGTAAATTAAAAAAAAATACGTGGCGCTTGCTACATTTCTACACTTCCAAGCACAAAATATAGTCGAGGAAATAAAGCACTAAAATAAGCCAAACCTACCAAATTTTTGTAGTAAGACGGATTGAGATGGGGTTTTTTGCATTCGCTTCCTAAATTTAATAGGAAACTTTGTACCTACTTTTCATCATGTTTTTTTTCGAAATTGCATTTGTGCAGTCGAAAATGCATCCTGAAAAATGCATTTACATAGAAAAAATTAATAACTTCGTTATAAGCTTCAAGAATCGACTCAATTCGAGTACAAGGGGGTTTTCGAGGTCGCTGATCCCGAATATGACCTCCAAATTGCCTCACCGCCCACCTGGAGCTCAGGATGGCTGAGCAACGTCATCTCCGAAGCTTTTTCTGAAATTCACTCTCAAATGATTCTAGACATCTCATACGAAGTTTGTTTGGGTTTCTGATTCCAAATCAGGCATCGGCAACCGTACCCCGCGTATCTGTTGCCCCACATCCGGGCGTCAACGTCATCCTCTGAAGTTTCACTGAAGTTTCAAGACTATAGGGAACCGAAAATTGTTTCCGGGGTTTTTTGGATAGCTTAGGTCGAATGTGGCACCAGATACTTGCTAACGGACACCTGGTGCATCACACAGCGGCGACATCAACGTCATCCTCTGGAGTTTCACTAAAATTTCAAGCCTAGTAAACCGAAATAATTTGTAATTGCTAATAAAAGGAACAAATTAAATTAAATTAAATTGAAACTAAATATTTTATAATATTAACTTACATTTGGATGATAATGTTATTAAACAAAACTTAAATTTTTTTATATAATATCTCAATTTTATTTCACAAAATGAAAATGTCCACATCTATTCAAATGTTCCATTATAAGTTTTACCTCATGATTTCCTGATATGATCAAACAAGTATTAGAATGAAAGCATTTGAGCGAAAATTTCAAGCGAAACTCCAGAGGATGACGTTGATGCCGCCGCGGTGTGGTGCACCAGGTATCCGTTAGAAAGTATCCGGGACCAGATTCGATCTGAGCGACCCAAAAAAACCCGGAAACAATTTTCGGTTCCCTATAGGCTTGAAACTTCAGTGAAACTCAAGAGGATGACGTTGATGCTCGGATGTGGGGCACCAGGTACGCGGGGGACGGTTTCCAATGCCTGATTTGGAATCAGCAACCTTAAAAACCCTCGGATGAGATGTCTAGAATCATTTGAGAGTGAATTTCAGAAAAAGCTTCGGAGATGACGTTGCTCAGCCATCCTGAGCTCCAGGTGGGCGGTGAGGCAATTTGGAGGTCATATTCGGGATCAGCGACCTCGAAAACCATCTTGTACCCGAATTGAGTCGATTCTAGAAGTTTATAACGAAGTTATGACTTTTTTCTATGAAAATGCATTTTTCAGAATGCATTTTCGACTGCACAAATGCAATTTCGAAAAAAAACATGATGAAAAGTAGGTACAAAGTTTCCTATTAAATTTAGGAAGCGAATGCAAAAAACCCCATCTCAATCCGTCTTACTACAAAAATTTGGTAGGTTCAGTGCTTTATTTCCTCGACTAATAATGGAAACGTCAAATAGGTATCAGATGCATCGTTGCACTTTAACCTAATTTATTCGATAATGGAATTAAAGCAAATGATTCTTGAGATTAATATTACGTAGATATTAAAACAGACACAAAATTTATAATCCAGTAGCAGCTTTGTGGGCATTTTGCTTTGCTCTCGTAATTAGTGATGACAGAGCATTTAACAAGCGAAATAATAAACCAGTGAAAGTGAGAAATTTCATCTTCGAGAAGTTAACATCAATTTATAACTTTTAACATTAGAAAAACCCTCGAAATGTCAGTAAATAAGTTGTAATTAGACTATAAAATTAAATTAAATCTTTCAGTCACTGAGAAAAAACTAATTAGTTAAACAATCCTCAACTACAATACGGTTCTTGAAACGTTCAATGCTAAATGGGTGCAATGTATAAACTGAGAAATGTAATAAAGCTACGAACGGAAAGCTTTGAATATCGTAAAAGCGCGCACTTTAATAAGAGGTTCTTGAATTTTAATGATTTAAAGTGGCACTATAGTTCAATTAAACAATCTCTATCATTTTCCTGTACCGATTAAATAATGTAGGGTAAAAAACGCAATTTGGTTATAATATCTAATATCTTGTGGTGAAAACTGGCTGAAAGTAATGAGAATTACCTACATATTAAATTAATTGTAAAGTCCGCATTTAATAAATCGCTGACACATTTGTATATTTTAAAGAGGTTTATTACAAAATTTGCCGCTATTTTTCGTGCTTAAAAGTGTGGTTCCTTCAATATACAGTAAATATTTGAGGTTACATTATTGAGTTTGAAGCTGTTGATCTAATCCTTGTACCTCTCAAGAGACGTGACTTCAAGCTAGAGCATTGTCCACTATAAAAAGCTGTGAAAGGGACGGAAAAGAACACTTGAATTGACTTTTTGTTCTAAACTACTAAAAGATAACATTGTGCGCCCTAACAAAGATTATATAGAAATAGCAGGTGAGCAAAATTAGTTTCAGGTGTGACAAGTTTGCAAAGATTATTTATTCATAGATGGTAAGTACTTACATCCTTCAACCTTTTAAGTGCACAAAGAAAAGCTTGTTTTAAAATTTTAATTACCTATTGTTATTAATTTGTTAGTGTAGCAGCCGATTTTCATTTGTTAAGTAGTGTCATGAGTTAAATAATGATTTAACTAATTATTTTGAGATTTAATAATAATAATAAATATAAATAAAATTGTTTCTTTGATTTTCTTTACCGTTTTTATATTCCATTTCAAACATATGGAACTAAAGAAATTTAATTAAATAATTTCAAAGTAAACTTTCGAACCCTTAAAGTTAAGGAATCAAATCATATACGTATAAGGTGGCCGTAGGTATTATAGTGTAGGTTTGAAGATTGACGTCCGAATATTTGTTATAGAGAAAAATGTTTCAAATACGAGGGATAAACCATTATTATTGAGAATAAAATAACCAGTGAAACTTTTCCAAAATTTTATTTTAGATATATGTTCAAAGTATATAGTTGCCTTCTGGTATAATGCATTTAGCGATTCTTCCCTTCCACTGTGCTACAAGCCAAACAGCTTTAGGAATACTTTTAAAATACCTATGTACCCTGAAAAAACTTTCTTCTTCGTAAGTTCTTTTTTAGATCAAAAAACAGGCAAAAGTGAAAAATTGACAGATCCGGTGGTGTTCGATTACATTAATCTTGTTTGTAGTGAAATACTGCCGAGTAAGCACTGCAGTGTGAGATGAAGCATTATCGTGATGTAGCATAAGTCCCTTCCTTGGCACTTTCTTAAACACTTTCGGCAAACAATGTTGAACGCATCATTTAACTGTGAAAGTCTTCTGCTTTAGCGCTTACTAGACCGGTACTTCTAAAGAACACAACGTGTATTACTATCTTCATTGTTGGCTGCTTTATGATTATTGTTGGTATGGCCTCGTCTTCATGGATCCATACGCGGCTCTCTTGTCGAGTTGGCATGTCGAAAATTGGTACGTAAGTTTCATCGCCTGTTATAATTTTGAACACCACCATTCTTAAGTAATGTTAGAGTTTCGCGGAAAATTCGTGCTCGCTCTGCTTTTTGATAATCTGTAAGGTGCGATGGGGTACAAAACGACTTTTTTCAGATGAAAGTGGTCGTGTATTATTGTTTTCACAGATGAGGATTCAATCCCCATTTGAGCCTCTATTACGGCGTAACTAGTTCTGTTATCTTCTTCACATCAGCAATGTTTTCCTCTGTCACAGCAGTAGTGGGAGGGCCTGCGGCTTTATGGTAGTTCTACCACGTTCGAATTCCTTGTACCATCTGTAAATTGTTGCCAAGGAAGGGGCCTGATCGCCCAATGTTGATTTTAAACTTGTTTCGCAGTCATACACATTTATGTAAAGTTTCTTAAAGTCATAATAAATCATTAGGTATGCGAAAATGTTCTCGAATTAATTCCATTTTTTCACAATACTTGGAAAAACTTAAAACCATCTTTTTCAAATGTTATTTAAGATAAATTAGCAAATGAAGCGTCAAATGTCAAATAAAGACTTGCTCTTACTGATGCCAAATTTTTTTGTTTTCCATGACCTCTATACCTAATTTCTTCATTCTCAATAATAATGGCTCAGTTATACTAATAACCTATGGCTGGAAATTAGTGATCCCATATTCCGTAAACCTTACATCTTCAGTCATTTGAAACCTGCCCAACAAACGTTTAAACTATTAAAATGTTTTAGATGTCCAAAAGGTCAATTTGTTTAAATAAAATATTCCATACTGATATTGAATTCTACATATATCTTTTTTGCACTATAGGTATCCTATACTTACAGTTAATAATTTCAAAAAGGCATTTAAATGGTAATTCTTGAAAATTGAGAGCTGAAAGTATAATACATATGTTGTTCTTTGTAATAAACTCCTAGCACAGACAAATCTGTGCTCCTAGCAAATAAGACACGGCATTTGTGGTTTAACCCAAAAACTTGGTTGTGAGCTAACTTGGTTTATACGGGTGTTCTGCTTAAATCCCAATAAAGTTTGACCGTTGAGTGATATACTTTTCACTCAACGGTTTGACTATGCACACACAAACAGCAAATTGTTAAATATCAATACATAGATTTACGCAACCCTGCGTTTGCTGTTGATATACATATATTATTTTCATACACGTATAATACGGTATTACCTTATTTTTTATAGAAAAGGGAATACAAAAGTTAATGTGGAGGTTATGTTGAAATGAACACTATGCATAACCAATTGAAAGCGACTTTACTTGATTATTTACTAACTCAAAAAGATATGCTGTGTCTTGTTTTTATTTTCTGTTAGTGCTTAGTACATTACCGCTCGGTAACCCGTTATATCTTCTAGTATTAGTGGACGTGATTGCGTTACGTTACATTACTTTTGTTACCATTAAAACCATTTTTGTAAAATTTTACTTACAAGAATCACTAATACTTTTACATAAAAGCAGGCGGCAAGAGAAACAACGTAATTTAGGTACTGCGAAAATACTTGAAACGGGGTTGATGATGTAAGGCTTTTTAATAGTATATTATACAACAAGCTTATAATCTTGGTGTATATTGCACGAGAGAACGAGATAATTGAACAGTTTATTATCCCGATGAGCATTGTTTTTTATATAAAGATTGTTACAATTTTTGATATGTTTGGTATAGGTACTTGTCGCTGTGATGAGCTTTCTGTGTTTCACATTAGATGATATAGAGACGTAGGTAAATGCATTGTCGTTATATAAAGGGACAGAAAAAATTACTCCACAAGGACATTTACCATAGTAGATGGCGTAGTTCAGTTGTCAACTTTACGAGTCAGTAGCTTGTTAAAGTGGCATTTCAACATTTCCATTTTTGATTGATTAGCATTTACGACTCGGTAACAAATTAAGAAAATAATTTTAGCCCTAATAGTTTTGCATATATAAATATTATACATATAATATATGGTGAATTAATAAAGTTCTATGTTTACTGGAACCACTTCAGTCCTCATAATAAAACAAGAAAAGGCGGTTGGTTCTAAGACAAACTTTCGAAGACAACACCCAACAAGTTATTCAAATTAAATAAGTGTTTCGCGCTTATACAGTTACTTTTTTCTTTAAAATAAACCAATATAATACGTAACACAGTCTTAGCTTGTTTCGTATTTCACGACTTTTTTTTATTACCTACCTATTTATAAATTATTTGTTTAAAAATGTTCGTTATTACCAGTTTTCAATTACTTTGGCGATATTTGGGAAAAGGAATGTGTATAGTCAATTCTGCTTGAGGGCTAGCCGGTTTCATTGTATTTGCTTTCAAAATTTAAATATTTTCGTCATTTACACACACAACACGGGAAAATGTTAGGTAAATTGCTTAATATATTTCAGCGGCTTTTAACTTACAACCTACATTATGCGGATATCTTTTCTAACATTGCTAATGCTTGAGGGAGTATAAATTTTTATAAGCAGCTGCTCTACTCCCAACTGCTTATTTGAGAATAAGTGGTTCATTAATAAACAATGAATACACGTAATCATAAAAATGAAATACAGTATATTATGTATGGTAATTTCAGAATGATCTTAAAAGTAGCTTACTCTAAATATGTTTTAAATTAAAAATCATCTACAGTAAAGCTAAAGATTTTCCGCTTAAGTGGTGCGATAAAACGTTGTTGCACTACTGCAAATTGATGTGTTGATTAACTGTGTCAGATAAGTGAAGGATGTCTTAGATTATTTGAGTATGAGTTCCTTAAATTGTAAAAAAGCTGATAGATACGCAGTTCAACTAACATTAATGCAAAAAAGCCAATATCGTGAATTTCCCAAACCTTACACCCTAAAGCTGTTATTAGTGTATATTTAAATAGTAATAGTGTAGTATGTAAATAATAATAGTTAGATTTATAAGGAGCAAATCTGCACAGAAATTGGATATCTTTTAACTAATTTATTAGACACCTAAATATTTCGAACGGAGACCTCTGTCCTTTTTCACCGGAACCACTATACGAAGACATAACATTGTTTTATAGGGAGAACTACAGATAATGGATTTTCAGGGAAAATACTTTTCCGTTATAACATTCAAAACCGTTCGCACAATTTATTTCACAATTCTCGTTTGACAGTTCTAAATGTAGCATAAATAACTGAATTTTTCACTACTATAATTCTTAATTTACATTTTGGCGCACCTTTCAGACGTTCCTATTAATTTTGAAGCCAGTTTATTATTGCGGAATACTTCCCAGATTAAGTTTACGCCGTATACCTGATATGTAACACAAAGCCAAAGGAAATAACGTAATAAAGAACGAAATCCAAATTTTTATTTATTGTTATAACTTTCGAGTGGAAAATCGTAATTGTTGTCATTAAAATACCTACTGAGTTTACAGTTGAATGTCCATACCATTTGGCCTTTAACCAAGGGGGTGGGAGTAGCTGTCAACCTGCACAAAGTAGTTTTCATGATCCTACCTTCAAATTTCAACTTCCTCGCTACATTTCAGTTATTGTATCCAGACTTTTCCTCTGCCCTACAACAGAACGGTAAGATATAATTAGTATGTCCTTCAAATTTTTATTACAGATTTATTTGACTAGCTTTAATTTTTGATTCCTTTGTTTGTTTATTCTCACCTAACTTCTTTTCCTTTCCAAGTTTTAGATTTTCTAATTTTGCAGTCCCTTTCTTGCGCTTAGTCAAAGACAGCAAACAGTCTTAACGTTGCATACAGTGTGCACAAGAATTATAGTTAGATGCAAAAAAAATTCTGGCAAGTTGCCACGAGACTTCCTTCATATTAACACTTTTTTCAAAAAATAAATATAGCACAATACATATATGTATATTGTTGAATACAGAAAAAAATACTCTTAAACTACATAAAAAACTGCAACTTTATCTTATAAAAAAAATGAGTGTCGCCATTTTAGCTTATACCGGAAGTGACCTCATCAAAGGTAATATTAGCATTTTCGCCATTGGCCCGAATGCAATCGATGGGCGACAATCGCATTTCGATAACTTTAATAACTTCTGAGGATAGAGCGTTACAGTCATTTTTAACAATTATTTTTTTAACACTTTTTTAAAAAATAAGTATAGCACAATATATATTGCTGAATTCAGAAAAAAATACTTTTTTAAACTACAAAAAAAACTGCAACTTTATCTTATAAAAAAAAATGAGTGCCGCCATTTTAGATTATACCGGAAGTGACGTCATCAAAGGTAATATCAGCATTTTCGTCCTTGGCCCGAATGCAATCGATTGGCGAAAACCGCATTTCGATAACTTTAATCGTTTCTGAGTTTAGAGCGTTGCAAGGAAAGTGTACGTACAGACTACAGGCGACAGACGGAAATTTTTTTTTTCATATTTTGAATCTACGTATTCAGAAACGCAAAGATATGTAAAAATTTGCATAGGTGAATTTTTTTTTGTAACACTAATATGTACAGTACTTCCCTTTTACTTCCTACTCGCGAAGCAAAAAAGTCACGAAGGTTCGGAAAAACTTGGATGACACTGACCAACAACAAAAATTGGACAAATTATACAAAAGATGGACAATGGGCCCAAATAACTTTGAATATAGGGAAATATGCAAAAAATTTAGGAACACATTAAATAACGAGATGAGATTCAAAAAATAGTTACCTCCAACAAAAATTTAAAAAGAGATGTAAAACGAAATGAACCATATGATATAAATTAAAAGTGAACACATTCGCCATAAACTTCAATAACAGAAAACATAATGAAACACCACGCGTACAGAACATAAGAGCGATAGATTATAATGTAACATTTTGGGATTGCAAGAATTAATTTGCATGGCAGATAATAATTTTTTGTAGGAAAGAACGTCCCCAGAAGATCTAAAAGAAATTAATAATAAGGTCAATCGCCAAAAAAAGCGATCTTGAGGACTTCAATAACTATAGACCCTTCAGTATCCTACCGACAATTGAGAAATGAATAACGCACCACTTAAGGAAATACCTAAGATGAGAATAAGTTATTGTGAGAAGGTTACCCAAAAAAAAAGAATACCGAACAACTTTTCAACAAAAGTCATGGATTACATAAACAGTAAACTTGACAAATACGCAATAACGGTCTTTATACATTTTTCGAAAATGTTTGATACAGTTTGTCACGAACAACTCTTGAACTGCGCGGAAGGTATTAGAATTTATAAGAAAGTTAGTTGTACAACAGGAAATATTTAGTAAACTCCAAAGAAGAGTTTAGTAGAGGAATACCGATTATCGTCGGAGTTCCGCGAGGAAACAACTTAGGTTCATTAATGTTTCTTATATCCAACAATAACTTAAATAAAACAAATCATTTTAATAAGTCTATAAATCAAATACTATTTGAGTGACATGGTGTCGAGCACTATCATAGAAAGGAATACCACTTCTGAGCTTCCTAGTTTACGTTTACTCTTGATGCTGATACGTAAGCGTTTTAAGGTATCTTCTCTCAGAGTCAGTATTAAAAACAGCACACATTAAAATAATGCGGTCACCATTACTTTTCCTGCCGAATAATGACACTGAAATGTCTTTATCTTCGGATATTATGGATGCATCCACTGTATACCCAGATGTTTACACTTTGGTTCGTGGTGATAAAACCAAGGCTCATTAACGGCAACAATTTAATGTAAAAAAATGTATAGCGCATCAAACACCGTAATGAATAATGATAAAGCGGAACACAAGTTCTTTTGTTCATCAGTAAGCAGTCGTGGAATCCACTGAGATGCAACTTTGTGACAATCAAGGCTATGGATTATGGAAAAGACAGTTCCAGCGCTGATAGTGAACATCTGAGAAAGTTCTCTAACTGTCATACGCCTATTTGCTGGTAAAGCAATTTCCAGTTATCTGACATTTTGTTCTGATGCAGTAACACGTGCATGTCTAGGACGGGCCAAATCTTGAGTGGATTCTCTTCTTTGTCGAGATTTTCTGCCCCATTCGGACCACTGTCGTGTGAGACTGACTGTATCCATCATATACGACATTCATTCTCATGTAAATTTCAATTGGCGGACCATCCTAAACTGCCAAAAGCTGTAGAACAGGACGGATTTTGGACGGATTTTAGATCATGGATGCCATTTTATGTCTAAATAATAACAATTAGGGAAGAGCTAAATTTAAATAATTTTGACCAATGCGTCATTGGTACTTAAACCAACATAACAGGCAAATGGATTCCGTCGACAAAGTTACAGATATCCTGAACAAACGTGTTTCTATTGAACAAGCATGTAAAACACAATTTCCTAACTACCTCGTATATTGTTTTCCACTTAGAAGGATTGGGAACCCATTTATGGTATATCATTACCTTCATTGAAACACAAAGAATAAGCATTTCTTGGAAAATATAGCTACTCAAAAAGCGTACGCGTTTTGATACTGCACCATTATCAAGTGTTACAAATTGTAGGTGAATAACTTAAGATATATGTTGCCTGGGAAATCTTTGGCACGCTGTAGTTGAATTAATAATTATTATTTATTAGATAGAATTACATCCATTGTGTGACTTATTAGTTATTTACTTTTATTAAATTTGTGTCTGATTTCATTTCAAACTCACAGCAAGACACGAAAGTTTATATTGACACTTTCTATCTATTATTTTTTACCTCTTCAGCTTCGGTACAGAGTAAGTATTGTGCGTTTTAACATTGCCGTACATTGGGGTATAAAAGCAATTTTTTATCTATATGTAATATTCTCTTAAGTTCACACTTTGTCGACCATTTTATTATTATTAAATGTAAAAAATATTAAAAGCTTTTATGGTAAAACCCTGTGGAAATAAGATTCATGATAAGATATTCTCAAGTTTCCGACATTGATTGATAGCAGTATCAAGCGAATGAAATTATTTACATAAATGCACAGAATGTACATTGTACAAATTCAAGTATCATTAATAAATTGTAAAGTATACACCGGTCCTCAGTTCAGTAATCACTTAAAAAGAGATATTTAGCATTGGTACTCTGCTCCGTATGTTCGTATTAGCACCTTACCATCTGTGAACAAACGTAATTTTAAATTAGTAGGACGTTAGGACAACGGAATGCAGTATTTTTATATTTACGAAATTAGACTTTATCAATGAAAAAATATACATTTTCCGCCGATCGTTCAAAAATTGTGACATTTCTGACAGAATTTTGAAAGGAAAAGGTCAAGATTCCGGTGCATGTAGTCGTTGCTAGGCAGCCAACGATTACTGTAAGGAAATATTCATTTCTGTACTCTAAAGATTCATTTCTGTACTGTAAAGAAATGTACTTCTCCATGGATACCGACGTTCGTTATATTTTCAAGGCATCGCTTATTCTTTTCTTCATAAAATAATTTTTAGAATTTCCATGTTTTTAGTCTGTTTTTTAACGATCGGCGGAAAAATAGTATGTGTACCTCGTAGGAAAAGCAACATTCCCCGACTCTGTGTTGTTGGGCTCGGCTGACGCCTCGCCCAACAATATTCACATCGCCCGGGAATGTTACGCTTTTCCTACTCGATACACAATGTACTATTTCTCTACGATCTACTTGGTAATGCATTTTAAAAGATATTGTCTAGGAAGTTAGAGTAGAACTTGAAATATATCTAACACAGAAATATAATTCCGCTGGTGAACTTTCATTATTTTTTAATTTGTCTTCAGTAGTATTAGTATTAGCACAGATAAGTTACTTATCTGTGGTATTAGTATGCATACACATTTCATATTCCTTACACTGGCTTTCATTGATCATAAAATATTTCCAATTCTTTGCTATTCAAGTAAATTGGAATAGCTGTGGATAAATTTCAATAAGTATTATCCTAATGATTAGAAATAAATCACATGTACTGTACGTATAGCTCGTTTAAAGAGTTTTTCAACTTTCACTTGGAGATTTTGTTAAAGGGTAAATAGAGTTAACGGTGAAATCTTGAGAATCACACATAAAAGCAGATTTTTTCATTACCCATACGCGAGCTGAAATACGTATATTATTTAACCGTGCGCGTTGGTAGAGTAGCAGTCCTAATACTCCTACTATCGGAGTAAAAATGCAAGGCCTCTGACTTTAGAAGCTTGTATCTCAGTAATTAGCAATCATAATTTAATGAAATAAAGTGCATTTAAAAAATCATTTATTCCTACATAAAGGTGTACAGTTTTAGATTTTTGCAACACATCGTTAATTTTCTGTATTAATTTATGTGCGAAAAAGCGCTAATTATGAGCCAAATCGCACACGCGCTCGACTTTAAAAATTAATTACGGCTATATTATTGAAACTGAGTGGTAGATACTTATATATTTGACAAGTGTATACTTTTTTGTCGGTGTGAGATGCTTTTGAGGCCAATTGGTTTATTAGGCTTAAAGCAGAGTTCACTGCTTAAAGCTATAATAAAAAAACGACATCTTGTGTAACTGGGTACCTGAACGTTCGATATTAATAATATTGACAGTAACATAACAAGGTTAAAGCAATGATATTGTGGTCTAACACGATTCACAAAAATAATGCCATGTATACATGTATTATTTAAAAGAAATTTGGAAAAAAGGATGGATGCTTGCGTTCGCGGAGCGAGGTGCGGTACGGGGTGTAAGATGGTGCCGTACACTATTGCTATGAAGCGCATGGTTTTGTACAATGCTAAAGAATAATCACATTGTTGTGGTTTGCCGCTCACAATTTACGATGTGGTAGATTACCTCTCGCGGGAATATGTGCGTCTTTCTTTCGCGATAATTAAACATTTACTTTGAATTACAAGAAAACAAATTTTGTTTTCAATAAAGCAATAGTGCAGCTCGATTTGAGTAATACAAATTTAGCATTTAAAACAAGAATTTTTTCTTCAGTTACCGTATATTGCAAAATAATCAAATTTTCGGTTACGGCTTATAAAACCAGTTAATTATATGAATAATCAATATTTATTGGCTGTCGACTTTTCAGAAGTATGTGTGCTACAACATTTGTAAATTTGGTAACAATTTATGAAACAATAACAATTTTATGATAAGTTAAAACTGACCGTCAGCCAGGAAAATACTAAATACAGCGTTTTTATTGCTGTTAATTAAAATAAAAGTTAAACAACTGATTCTACCAATTTGATTTTTACACATGTTAAACATATATAAATGACTAATGTACTGCCCAAAAATGAAGAAATTTCACCCCCCAGTTTCTTCGTTATGACCACTTAAAGTCAGAGGCCTTGCATTTTTACTCCGATAGTAATAACTTATTTGAAATGCGCCACGTTAAATAAATATGTGCAAACGTTACCTACAATGATTAAATGTACAAGTTATTCATGTTGGCGATAAACCAATTAGGTACGTTGTTGTATTACTTGATTAATAAGCAAAAGTTGTATATTAGCGCACCAGAAAGCAGCAACAGAATGTAATAATTATGCGATAACTTTGCTAATCAATCAACCTATTCCCAAATTCCCCAAATGTGAAAACTTGAGCACATTCGATATATCATAAGCGATAAAGCGACAGTGCACAATTTGTTTTTTATTATTAATATGAATATGTATGTAATTACGATTGACATAAAACACCAATGTTGCACAGACGTATAGCGCAATTATTTACTATCAATCTAACAACAAATCAATATTGGATAAATTAGGTAGGTCCATTAGAGCCTAAAGGTACCGCATTACTGATTTTCCATAAAGCTCTGTAGGTAACCGTTAAAGACAATAAGATTGAAAAGTTTTACTCAATCTGTGCTGTAAAAAAAATACACAATAACGCACAAAATTATCCACCATTTATCTCTTATACTGAGTGACACCAAGAAAGGGTTGGAATTTTTTATTGAAGCTTGGTAGATTTGTTGGGCTAACATTAAGTAATAATTGATTAACTTTTGAGATGAAGTTCTAACGTAATAACGTCACACTTTGACAGTTCTTATAACTTATCCTGTTAATTATTTTAGTCTGTGTTTTTCGTACGATTTCTTGTTCTTTTGCATTGTTAATAAATATTATATTGGTTGTTGTTCTTTTGTTAACGTGATTTGTTTTTGATCATGCCTAGAGTACGGCAACGAGGATATTACCGTTTCGCGAATGCGAGAGAGCTCGAATTATTGGTTTGTGCGAAACTGGTTTTGCTAACCGCGTAAAACGAAATCGGTCTACTGTAATGCGAGTTATATCGTCCTCAAGTTGTGCTTCCTTTGACTGCGGAACATTGTCAGCAACGATTACAATGGTGCAATGCAAGATCTCATTGGAATCTTGAATGGCGTCGTCTGGTCTTTAATAACCAATCTACAACGTCGTATCGGAGTCAGAGAAGACGGGGTGAAGGATGGAATCTTCAATTTACGGTTATTGGGGTACGATTACCTATGACAGCAGATCTCCCTTAATGTTCATCGAGGCAATATGACAGCACAACGATATATTGCAGAGGAGGTTGGAACACATTTTCTGCCATACTTACAAGAGCTCGAAGATTCATTATTCCAGTAAGATAAGGCATGTCCTCATGTAGCAAGGTTTTCTTTGAACTTCTTTACCCTAACCTCCACGATCTCCAGACCTTTCTCCCATTTAACTGTTTGGGACAAAATCTGTTGAATGTTGCGAAAATCGCAGCGTCCTCTTTTGACTTTGGAGGGTTTGAGGCATGAGGAGCAACTTGCATGGAAGGTAATACTCCAAGACGAGATAAACCACATTATTGAAACAATACTACGGCGTGTAAATGAATGTGTAAATCAGAGAAGTCGCATCACGCATTATTAATAATAATATTTTGCTTAACTAATAAAGATTTTCCACCCAAATCATTTATTACTATAACATAGTAAAATTTCATCCAGAAGTTCCAACCCATTCTTGGTGTTGCGATTTCTATATGACTCAGTATATCAGGTATAAATTTGAAAACTTGCTAGGCCTCATATCTTCGAAACTGTAACAGGCCAGTAAAATTTCTTGAAAACGTTTCCAGAACATTTAGGGAGAACCAATATGACTCATATAGAAATCTTCTGCAACTCGCCCCTGTTTTTTTGAAGTGCACTACGCCATGTGTAATACATCATTGGAAAGCTATTTACAAATGCTACTCATCGGTACCAAACAAAATGTTAATTAATCGATCATTTTTTAAATAATACGAAAAATAGTATTTAAATCAATTTATTCAAATGTATTGTTTTAAATGTCAAATTAGGTACTATTTTACGTGTAGGAAACTAGAGTCTAATAGGTCGACGAATGTAGATTTTATTAAGTTATAAACGATGCCAACGGTATCCTTAAAATTTGATGTGCAATCTTAAACAAAATTGTAAATGGTAGCATTCCATTTATAAAAACAAAGTTGTGGTCTACTTGCGGTATAACCGGAGGCATATTTACATATCCTCCTATACAACGGCACCAGGGTGCTGAAATCTGTTAGTCTTTGTGGTGTACAATTGAGCTACAAACGCTCATTGATTTAGGCACCTCCGCGAATTGTTTAACTTATTTTAACACTTCCAGGTGAAATAAAGCAGCCAGAGTAAAATAATATAAACACATGTTGAAATAATTAGTTATTTATTTATTTAAAAAATATATTACTGAGATTGTATGGTATACACTACGTATGTCTCCGTAAGTTGAAACCATATGGAAAACCTTTTTATTATTAATTTTAAGGAAAAAAGGTATTCTACATAAAATGTTCGGCATGGTCCAAAACTCAAAATACAGCCATCAGATATCAATTTTTTTCATTCGAAATATGAGGTTTGTCAAAAAATGTGATTTGTGATTGTGAAATGTGCAAGTAAAATACTCCTAAGTATTTCGAAAATTGTGGTAAAGAAAAATTGGTCAGAATTGAAAACTACGTTCAGATATGCAATCATATCCATTTGTATTAAATTATTTTATTATATTTACATTTCAGTTTTATTTTAAAACGATATTTGATGATAAAATGTTACTTAAATCCACATGGTTAAATATTTAAAACACAGTTTTTAATTCTAAATAATATTGTCAAAAATAAAGGTACTTTACTGATGCGCATAATTCATATTTTTGACCAACCTCGTATACGACTGAAAAAAATTAATACCTGATGGTTACATTTTGAAAGTTTTAGATCATGCAGAACTTTTTAAATCAAGTTTTTTCAGTACGTGTTTCTACAGTTGTATCCAATGTTTGCATTCGCTTTCATAGTCGTCAGAAAATTTTGTTTTTACCTCCACAGTATATTTATCTTCATTAATTGTACTTAACACGATATCTTACACGCTGGATCAACACGATGTAAAAGGGACTTTATGTTTGTAACATATTCCTCTTCCATTGTGGCGTATAAATAACAAACGTGCACTTTACTCACTCTCGGAAATATAACGGCCAAATTTTTAACGTATAGGCACGGTGTATGTATGCACACGCTTGCAGTGATTTCAGCTCTCGGAGAAGTGCCTAAATCAATGAGCTTTTGTAGTTCAATTGTACGCCACAAAGACTAACAGATTTCAGCACCTTGGTGCCATTGTATAGGAGGATATGTAAATATGCTAACCGGAGAAGCCACCATTTTGAAAATATTTTTATTCGATAGATCGTATTGCCTTACTATCGATTCCAAAGTTTCAGAATGGTATCTTCTTTCGTTCTCCATATACTCCTAGGGTACGATCAAAAACAATCATGTCTTGTATAATCAAGATAAAATTGAGCAAAAAATGTAAAAGCATGTTAATATGCAAACACAGACAAAATTAAACACTCTGTATTACTGATAATGTTCATCATAATATCATATTGCTCTATTTCGCCACGAAACTATGAACCTTAGTCTGGACATCCTGTATAATGTCATCAATCTTAATAATTAGGGGTTTTTACATAACAATTGCAACTTATTTACTGAATATAACGTACAGCATAAGATACACTATATTATATTGCTAAAGATTTGCCCCATATCGGAAGTCACGCTCATAATGAAAATTAGTTGAACGAAAAGAATTCATTTCAAGGCACGTAAAATCATTATTTATAGCCGAAAACAGCTTATTCCTTAGTGGCTGGACCCGGTATTCATCAGGAGTTTATTAATTTTAACCAAGGAATCATTCGTTATATTTCGTTGCAATACGCTTTAACATTTTATGGAGTGTGATCCTCATAGATTCAGTCAGCCATATCCGATATTATAGAGTTGGAGCATCTATCATTTTTCGCTCTTTCTTTCTCATGGATACTACTATCCTGTGAAAGGAAAACTTTTACTAAACACAAAAGAAAACGAAAGCCTATTGGTTTAGTGATTGAAAAGTTGTACTAATGAAGGTATTGAGAGGGTTGTAGTAACACTATACAAATATATTTGGAATAGAATTTTTATTTTCTACATAATATTAATAAACGTTTCGCTTTACACTTGAAGTACTACAAAAAGTATGAATTTTACTTTCAGAAAAACGTATAAAATCCATTAAAACTTTTAATCTATGGTATTTGATGAGCGCCTGAATAATTTTACGTTATAAATTTAAAAGTTCTCTAGTGCAGAAAGTTTTAAGCTAGAAGTTACGTTTACAACATTGACTTTTACATACCTTGGTCACTAATAATGTTAGTTTTAACATAAATTTCATTTTAACCCCTCGCTAGCTGTTAAAATTAGACATTCCACAAATATTTCGTTTCTTACAAAGATTGTAAGATGAATTTTCGAATGAAACTTATAATTCATTTATATCATTTTGAACGAGAAGCATAATAAAACAGTGATCGGGGAATCCGGAGAACTGAAATGTAATTTTTCGTTATACGGAAGTAACAGTAAACTATGTTTGAGTTTGTGTCTTGTATTTTATTTCCCAATCTTATTGCTGAAGCTTTCGTGCAAATGAACAATATTTGTTAGAAGCTTCATAGTACGACTACATTAAAGAAAATGGAGGGTTAAAATTTGAGTGGGGGGGGGGAGATAATTGAATATACGAGTCATATAGATCAATTCGTTGTAATTCAAATAAAGGGCCACAATGTTTCATACCTTCAACAACGGATTCCCTTATTTTCACATTGAATCATGAAACCCTTACACAGCTATCATAAAATGTGATGTGATAAATTATAATGAATAAATTACGTAAAAGTGTTCGGATTTGCAATAAACTCAACAAAACGAATGCTTACTATAGCTCTTCAATTTTATCGACCATTAGGAGTATAGATACAAAAGCACTTGGATGTCAACCACATTTCCATATAATTTTGAAAATTCCTATCGTACTGTCCCATGTAGCACCGTTTATTGGCGTTAGCTTGGCGCAATATTAGCGCAATATAGAGCGATTGGGGCAATATTGTCGAACTGCAGCCAATATTGGGTGAATATATTTTTGTAATGTTATACAAATATTGGAAATACAATATTTAGTGAATATCAGCACAATATTTGCAATATTTAGTAAATATTGTTTTTTAATGTATATTCAAATATTGTACACACAATAATGTACCAATATTGCGTGTACAATATTACTAAATATTGAAAATCTATATTTAAGCAATATAGTATACAATATTTAGTAAATATTGATATTCAATGGAAATTCAAATATTGTACATACAACAATGTACCAATATTGCGTGTACAATATTACTATCAGCACAATATTTTCAATATTGAGTAAATATTGTTTTTTAATGTACATTCAAATATTTTACACACAATAATGTACCAATATTGCGTGTACAATATTACTAAATATTGAAAATCTATATTTAAGCAATATAGTATACAATATTTAGTAAATATTGATATTCAATGGAAATTCAAATATTGTACATACAACAATGTACCAATATTGCGTGTACAATATTACTAAATATTGAAAATCTATATTTAAGCAATATAGTATACAATATTTAGTAAATATTGATATTCAATGGAAATTCAAATATTTTACATACAACAATGTACCAATAATTGCGTGTACAATATTACTAAATATTGAAAATCGATATTTAAGCAATATAGTATACATATTTACAATATTTAGTAAATATTGCTGTACAATATAAAATCAATATTTATTTATCAATAAGATAACAATACTGTGTTTTCAATATTACCGGATATTTAAAATGATATATTTAGGCTACATGGAAAAAATATTCATATATAATAACGTTATGATACTTTCCGCCGAATGTAAACTTTCGCCAATTTAGAGATATCAAAATAATCAAAATTAATATGCACGCCCTACTAAATAATCTATAGTGTTCAACTTTAAATTTCAAAATTATATAAGTTTCCGTAGCGCAGTTGTGTAAGGGCTGACTTAGTAACCGGGTGATCGATGGTTCGAGTCCTACATGAAGCAAAAGCCTTTTTCAGCATCACCGATCTCCTCCGACTCTACACGTCCTAGGGAAGAAACCAACGAAGCACATGGAGCCCTGCAGGCGCTGCGCACTGGGAAATAGTCCCTCGGAAGAGTTAGGGCTCTGGGGTGGCGCAGGTCACCCTCTTTCCTACTATTTTGGGGCACATTACAAAACAATAAAGAGCCAATATTGTATAAATATTTTCCTCAATATTGAAATAATATCGGTTAGTAATATTTAGCCAATATGTAAAATTGTTCACATTTCAATGTTGTGACAATATTGTACATTAATATTCTATCCATATATTTACAATGGAATACCAATATTACACCAATATTAAATGCCACATGGGGTAGTCTGCAAGATAGTGAAAATACTGTTCCGTTACAGTTATAGCTTTCCCATTTGAGTTTGAAGAACAAGTTGAGGTCATTCGAGAGTGACTCTTGATGAGTAGCAAGGTTATGAAGCAATTTGAAACCTTTGCAATTTATTGTACTTGAATATAAGGCGACTTATGTGTGAAAGTTTTCTAAAGTGGAAATATTGTACACTGTACTTATGGCTCATAAATCATTTGATTCTCTTCTGGATAATCAATTAATAGGATTCTTTTTCTTTGCGGAAGTAAAGTCTATGGAGGGCCATGTAATTCTTCACACTCACGTCATTCGCATCCCATTATCTCATTAAGTTTACACACTTACCAATTTTCTAGTAAGTAAGCAGTAAAGGTATCGGTTTTTACTGCTTAATTACTTATAATTTTAGCCTGATGATGACAATCAGATATTGTCTAAACATGTCGTAGTTTTATATAATTTACAACAACAATCATTAACTTCTTTGCAACTAACATCATAATTTTTAATTTTAATTCTGTTTAACTTAACGTAAATTTCTATTTTACAATTTAATCACTATATGTATAACAACCGAGACGTGTGTATATGTTTGTGTTGCTGTGCACTTTTCCGACAGTCGCCGAATCCTGACGAATGCGGATGTGATATTTTAAAACCAAAGCTATTATAAATTTATAACCTACAAATTAATGCTACAAGCTACAATTATAGATACCCCGCAAACCACATAAATATCTGCACTAATTTTTTTCAAAGTAAGTTTTAAACATTTTTGTATAAAAGTCCGTCATCTTATTCAAGCGGTATTTGTGTCTAAATATATTTTCTTTACTTAGAAAATACGTTCAAAGTTTCCTTATGAAGATTACGTGGAAAATAGAATTCGCTATTTGTGCTTATTTTTGGGTGAAAATTTTGTGTAAACATGCAAAGTTTGTCTGTCCGAGGTCCTTAACCCATTTGGAACATTAAAACGATGCCAGAAAGTATTTTCACGAAAATTTTCAAAATGACAAGTATCGGAAACTTTTTCTCGATAACATGGAAATTTAATTATTTCAAGTTGAAAAGTTATTTAAATGATGAAAAATGATTCTATTATGCCTCGCGTTAACATTTTCATGGTTAAAATGATGTAAAAAGTAGTAACAGCATTCATCGTAGACTAATTTATGTGTCCCGATACCTTCTTTCGGTAACTTTCGAAATGTACATGTTTGTGTGCTTATTTCGAATTTAGAGATTTTGAACGATGGACGATGTCGTAGGTAACATATATAGTCGAATGTTTTCACCGAGAAAAATGTTTTTGTCTACATATTTAACTTAATATCTATTGATGAAAGTAGGTGGCAAGTGTATTTTGTTACGTTACACTATACCAAAGAGAATACCTATACTTTGACTATACTTCTAAATATACAACTTATATTGTAATTAAGAGGAAGTAAAATCCATATTTACTGCTGTACATATACGTGTAAATGATGCCTTAGTTAGTGAAATAAACAAAAATGTGAAACTGTTTAAGGTAGAGAAGGTCTTTCTATAAAACAAATGTTATGCAACGTTAGACCAGCTTCTATTTGTACATTTTATGTTTTATGGTATTTTTAGTTTTACTATAGTTAAAGATGAATGTTAAAACGTTCTCCCTAAGGCCATTCGTATTCCCAAAAAGCTGCCAGTGTCCAAATTGAGTTCTTTTACATTCAAAATTCATTCTAAACTATCCTTATGAAGTTCACACGGAATTTGTTATATTTTCGATAATTTTTGGGCAAAGACTATGTGCAAAGACGTAATTAACATTGTGAAAGGGCCATTATGTATTTTTGGTCTCAAATCTATTCCAAAAAGTTTACATTTTACATTTTTTTTAATAATTGGTAAAAATTTACTATAAGTAGGTAGGAACGAATTCGTATATCTTTACCAAATATCAACCAATTTTTATGATTTTTACGTCAAATGTAAGTACGTAAATGTAATCCTTTATTTTAGTTAAATAACTTGCTAAATATTACAGATACCTACAGGGTCAAAAATCTGAAAAGGTACAAAAATGTAAATTTTTTTTCTTTTTTCAAGCAACTAAGCCAGCTCAACAAGGTGTGATATTTTAAAACAAAAGCTATTACAACCTACAATCACAGATACCCCCTCCCCCCAAAGCACGCAAAACGCGAGAATCGCGTGTACCCCCGTTTATAAATTTAATATGGGGAAGGTTTTGTGATTACTGTTTCTAAGTTTCGCGTTATCCCATTTTGTGTTTTACTTTTGGTCAACTTATATGGATCCCAGCAACTTTAACTTATAATTCTTGATAATGATTCGGATTCGGATAGTTATTACTTATTAGTCCAGTCAATAAAGGTTTCATGTCGCAACTAATTAGGGGAAAGCTGAATTTTTGCAGGGTGTTAGTACGTAAAGTATACACTAAAGAAACACAAAGTCCCGAGCTCTCCCCCTCTTGCTTTCACCCCCACCCCTGTAGCAACCTTACAAGAACAGTACTCTGGTTATATGCTTACAGCTCGAAAACTAATGATGCTACCGGGGTGTTCTTTTTTTTTATTTTACTCCTAACAATATTATAAACAAATTATGTTATATACACTTTTTATGTAGATAGCTCAGTTTCACCGTAATACTTAATCATATACAGAAAACTGTCACTACAAAAAACAAAAAGTAACTTCAACAAAATAAATATAGCTTGGGAAAAAATGTTTTGAACAAACGAGTTCGAATTAGCATCTCACCCACCTTCATTATTTGACGATACATTACTACGAAAAGGTACAAAAACATCGTTCATGAAACTATTTGGAGGTGGGATTGTCCAAGAAACCTTTGATGCAAATGAAGCTATTTTTGTGATAGATGGGGGATATTTGTTACATGCAGTGGTTTAGAGAACAAAAAGCACTTTCAAGGAAATAGTAGAATTATATTTTAAATATATACTTAGTAATTATGGAAATAAAGTGACAGTGGTTTTCGACGGGTATCCCAACGTTCCGACCACAAAACTACAAGAACAAGAAAGAAGAGCGTCAAAGAAATCTTCTCACACAATTTTTTTTGGTGAAAATACAGTTTGTACAACACAACAAGCAGACTTTCCAGCAAACCCTCAAAACAAGAGGAGATTAATAGAAACAGTTACAACAAGGTTTGTTGCTGAAGCTATTAACGTGGTTTCTGCGGAAGATGACGCCGACACTGTCATTGTCGACCAGGCAATTAAGTATGCACAAGGTAATAACACTACTGTGGTTGTGCTGCACATAACAGACTGATTCCTAAGCCCATGACGATTACTCCTGCTCCAAGTGAACTGTTACAAACTGTAGCTGTCGTAAAGCTGGGTTCGATTGCACGCCTATGTGTGGACACTGTTGTGGAATGCATTGTAACAATATTTCGGACCAAACCAACGGAATGTTAGAAGATGACCCCTTATAAAAGATTAAAAAATAATGAAAAGTAATATTAAACATTAATAGTACCTATCAGTAGTGGAGGAAATAATCAGTGAAAATATACTATTCCTGATTTATTTACTGCAAGACTTAATTAGTTAGCCAAACATTATGTTGTAGAAGTAGACTATATCAGTGACAGAAGTGAACTAAAAACTTTTATAGCAAAAAATTGCACTTTGGTAGTAAAAACTTAAAGTGAACGTTGTTGATCCATTGCAAGATCATGAATACCAGTTACTAGGTATATGCAGCGGTGAGCGTTAACAGCCCTGATAAGACCGGTGCCGCGGTGTCCACTACTGTTTCACCACTCTCTATGAAGCCATGGTTTTATCGGTAAGCCTTATTAGATTCGTCATTTTAAAGCCAATGATATTATCTATAAGTTTTGTTCAAAACATTTCTTCCCAAGACGTACGGATATAAAGTTATAATTTGTTGAAGTTACTTTTTGTTTTTTGTAGTGACAGTTTTCTGTATATGATTAAGTATTACGGTGAAACTGAGCTATCTACATAAAAAGTGTATATAACATAATTTGTTTATAATATTGTTAGGAGTAAAATAAAAAGAAGAACACCCCGATAGCATCATTAGTTTTCGAGCTGTAAGCATATAACCAGAGTACTGTTCTTGTAAGGTTGCTACAGGGGAGGGGGTGAAAGCAAGAGGGGGAGAGCTCGGGACTTTGTGTTTTGTTAGTGTATACTTTATGTACTAACACCCTGCAAAAATTCAGCTTTCCCCTAATTAGTTGCGACAAAGCTTAATTTTTTACATTCATTGACTGGGATATATGCACTAAAAAACCTTGAAATATGCATTCAAAAAGGCACGAAAAATACTAAAAATATGCCCTTAAATATGCATTTAAAAATTTGTTTCTATACGATATCTATATTACGATCTTATAAATTCTTTTGTTTATTTTTCCTTTTGGCATCCTAGATGATAACACTTTTGATGGTAGCTATTAATTAACTACAAAAAATTACAAATTGGCAAGTACAAATATTTTATTGATGTTATTCTACTTGCGTAATTAGTACGTCCGGCTTAAAGTCATCTATTGAAAGTACCATATTTCTTGAGTCTGTTTTACACTAATGTAGTAATGTTTCACGTATTGAAATTTAACGCCCTAAACAATGAATAACATGAATTTTTAATCATATTTTCTGTAAACGGTTTTTTCGCAAGAATATGAAAGTGTGTATTTATGAAGAGCTTTAACTAATTACAATTAGATTACTAATTAGTTAAGGAAGTAAGTATGTACCTATTTAGATTTATAATATTATCTACTATCAAAAATAAAATTTCAAATAATGTATAACAACCAGCTAAAGAATGTATAAAAATGCCTTAAAAGCATCCTAATATAGTAAAATATGCAAATATGCTTTAAAAAGTAAATATATGCTTTTATAACAAAAAACGGTTAAAATAATGATACCTACATAGTGTCGAAGCGTGTTGGGTTACAAATTAGTGGAATTACTTGTTTTTATTATTTGATTATATTTACAGTATTTGTAACTATTTAACTAGTTCCATAACAAAGTGTAGATAAAGTTGATTATACCTATCTGATTCATTAGATTTGAGAATTGAGTAAAAAAATTCAAGTAAAGTTAACAAATGTGTGCACGAACAAAGTACGACCCATATACCTATATATCTTTTTAAACTAAAAGTAAAATGAAAATTGAAACTATGAAAATAAATAAAAAGTTCATTTTGAATTGCTTTAATCCACTTTCTATCACTGATTCACTATACATTCATTCCATTTTCCTATTATATTCGAGGGTATAATTTATTGTAGATAGTTTGTTGTTCTTCAGAATTACATTTCAGTAACCTTTTTCATTTCATTATTGACGAATTCTGTTCAAGTATCTGCTATTATCTTCTTATCACAGTACCAGCTTCTGAAAATTTTAGCAAGATAAAAATGACACTGCAGAAACATCCATTCATCATAGCAGTCTGACCCATAACCAAAGAATAAAACTAACTATTTGATCTGAAACTGGAGTTTATTTAATTGTATACTGAACTGAACTGAACACGGCATCGCCACCCTATTACAAAATATCATGAATGATCAGTTAGCTAGTAATAGCTCGAAACCATTCCCCATAGAACGTTTTAAGGGGAATGGTTTCGAGTTATTCTGATCACTTCCACCCATTTTGAATATTATCAATTTCTTTATTTCCCACCATTATGGATCCAAGACATCATCATGAATGAAGTAATTTTCACCTTAACTCTAACCGTTAATTGAGCAATCCTAGTCAATGCTGTACCTAACATATTAGACTAGAAAGTTTCCATGTGGTGACATCTTTTTATTTGCTGGAGGTGGGTAAGCTTACCCCTATCCTGTTCTTTTTACATAAACCTATTACTATAGTAAGCTATGGAACTCAGTAAAAATATTAATTCAAACGATTATAACTCTATTGTGTAGCGTACTCCACTGTACAATAAATGGTAAATAGAACAGCAATGGGTGTTGTGACCATGACTATGCAAAATGTAACAAATTCAATTAATCGAAAGTATAGACTGTATCTACTGTACGAGTTACTATAATACTCGTATTTTAGATTGATTCCTTTTTGCGAATTTTGTAGCAGTGTTAGGTATAACATGTAACTGTAAGCTTAAATGAGTTCACAAATTAATAAGTGTTGACTTCATAAGACAAATTGTACAATTTTGTGTTACCGAAAGTTGAGAAGGTCACAACATAAAATTTGTGTCATAAGTAGATTCATATATGTTTATACGCAAGGCAGAAATTCTATTTGATCAAAAGGACTCCTTTAATATTCAGATTGTTGTACTTAGTTAGGTACTTAATTTCAAGTTGTCATATCACCACCCGTTCTCGCGTAATAAGACGTGTGTTTAATTAACGTGGCGTTAACTGCATATAATTATTTTTGAAAAGGTAACTTAGACGGTGACTAAATTTATGTTTACGACAGTTATGCATCGTTTCACAATTAGACTTTGCTATACTTATAGTATAGTATACTAGGGCATTAGGACTAAGCCATAGAAATGAATGGTGAAGTAATTGTAATTTCACAAAATGCCCACAAAGAAATACTCTCTCAACTTATTCACATTGATCCACTCCAAAGGAATACTCAGTAATTCAAAGGCATTTTATGGATTACGGTTACGCTTTCATTTCTACACAAATGTGCACGTCCGTTCCATAAAATTCTCCAGCTAGGTGTACCCGGTACCCCATTTAACTAAAAATTACGGCTTATCTTATATTATAAAGGCTAGCACATGTGTGTGGCGAAATTACTTTGCAAGTTTATTACTTAGCTTTACTATCAAACTTTAATCAACTTTGTATGATTTTTAAAGGGGGTGTTTACAAGTTACTTTATTATACCAAGTCATTAAAATTTTGGATGATGTAAATTTAATAAGGTTGTGTTGAATGAACGAGCCTATTGTTCCTTATTTTAAATATCCATGCTGTCACATACAAGGATCGATTGTTTAGGGACGTAAGGCTCGTATACTATTTTTATTTTTCAACATATTTCTCTTGAATTTCAACCCGCTTAAACTCTCAGTGGTTCGGTGCTGAAGTGACCTTAATACGTAACGCAGCATCTTTAGGAAGGTACTTTGGAAGGAAAGTTGATCGTATTACTTCTGCGAAGATATGGATACCTAATGTTTACAGGGAATTCAGTAAGGCATACAAAAGTCGTAATAAATAAAAGAAAATTCTGATTAATCCAGACTCCGTAGATATTTAAACCTGAAAACCTACAATCGGTAAGAATAAAGACAGAACATAACCGCAATTTTAGACATACGAGTGGTTTACTCGAATTCACTAACAGCCGTACTTATAATATCACCATTAGTTAAAAAATGAATCAAAATAGGAAGACGAATTATTCAATGCCGAGTTTCTACAAGGAAAGTAGGGGATGTCTGCAGCAACTGTACAGAAAACATGTAGGAATTATTTTTAAAATACAGGATGATTTTCTTAGGACACACGCTGAACTGTGACAATTCCAGTTTCAGTCCCCAGTGGAAAGTATTCGTCTTCACTTTTACTCATGACGCAACCAGTGTCTCTCCTACCTCTGTCCATATCAGACACCTTATTCTTACCGTTCGCTGTGTCAATATCTCGTTCGTGATGGGATTGATCAAATATCACTTTTATCCTTATTTCTTACCATTCCAAGTTATTCTTGGCTATTCTCTTGATCTTCATTACTATTCAATTGCAATACTTGGGTGCTGTCCAAACATTGATTGATATGGACCAGCATGTAGAAATCTATTTTTCACAAATTGTACATAGGGATCCTTCATTCTAATTATTTCATTCAAAGATGCCATTCACGAACATTGTGGGATTGTAGGATATACAGTGCTCGCCAAAAAGTCGGCACCAAATGGATTTTTTTTTATTTTTGATTTTTTTTAAAAACTTTTTACGGCAATAATTTGTGCTTGTCTGAAAACCTATTAGCCCCTATCAGACATACCGAGTGATTTTCACTTAGCTAGAAAATGGCGTTTTTCGAAATTGTCTAAATTCAAAGTGTGCTATTTTTCGTAAATTAAGCAAGATTTCAATGAGATTTTTTTATCGTCTGTCAGTTTTAGCTTACCGAACAATCTCAAGACCAGAAAACATTTTTTTTTTCATTAACTTCCGCTAAAACTAAAGTTTAAATTTTTTGCAACATTTTCAAATTTTCACATACCAAGACATGATTTCAAAATTCAATTTGATTTCGTTAAAAAGTTAAAGGTTTATAATTGGGAAAAACAATAGAAATTGCTAATTATTCCTTTAGGTTTGTTATTTATTTACAGAAAAGTAATATTGTTGCATAATCTTTACGTTTTTGGTGCAACATACTTTATGGGAGAAATGTTTTTCAATGATAATGAATATCTATTTACGTGGCTTCTAAAAACCCTAATTTACCCTTGCCGATTAATTACTCTCACAAAACTCCTCTAAATGTTCTTTTACAGTTGCCTAAACGAGGAGATTTTTCTTTATTCAGTTTACATGATTCAGTCAATTAAGTAGTAAAACAATCCACAGCCGTCTCATATTCTGCCTACTTAATTGACATGTAAACTGAATAAAGAAAAACCTCCTCGTTTAGGCAACTGTAAAAGAACATTTACAGGATTTTTGTGAAAGTAATTCATCAGCACGGGTAAATTAGAGTTTTTAGAAGCCACGTAAATAGATATTAATTTTCATTGAAAAATATTTCTCCCATAAAGTATGTTGCACCAAAAACGTAAAGATTATGCAACAACATTACTTTTCTGTAAATAATAACAAACCTAAAGGAATAATTAGCAATTTCTATTTTTTTTTCCAATTATAAATCTTCAACGATTTTAACGAAGTCAAATTGAATTTTGAAATCTTGTCTTGGCATGTGAAAATTTGAAAATGTTCCAAAAAATTAAAAATTTAGTTTTAGCGGAAGTTAAAGAAAAAAATTTTTTTTTCTGATCTTGAGATTGTTCGGTAAGCTAAAACTGACAGACGAGGAAAAAATTTCATTGAAATCTTGCTTAATTTACGAAAAATAGCACACTTTGAATTTAGATAATTTTGAAAAACGCCATTTTCTAGCTAAGTGAAAATCACTCGGTCTATCTGATAGGGGCTAAATAGGTTTTCAGACAAGCACAAATTATTGCCATAAAAAGTTTTTTAAAAAAATTAAAAATAAAAAAAAAATCCATTTGGTGCCGACTTTTTGGCGAGCACTGTATGTATGTACAGTACGAATATATCAGGAAGTTTTTGAGCAACTTCAATTGCTTTTGAGTAGGTAGAGTCTTAAAATGGCTAACTTGGGTAACTGGTGCTGGTACACCATTATGAACTAAAATTCTCAATTAGCTTACGATTTAAAATCAATAATATATACACTTTGAGCATCTCGAATTGAAGATAGAAAACATCATCAGTTTAACAACCACCACCTTTTTTCAGGTTTTTTGCAAACATATTTCGCAAATGGTTTATATCGCTTATCGATTTCTTTCATCATTCTGTCACGATCTTTGTGTCCAATGGATGCACGCACGAGTTTCAAATAGAATCTCAAATCAATATTCAATGACAATATTTATAATACAGCATCTTAGTCTCATCACGTGATCTATTGGATTCATAAGTCTATCTTTTCCAGTGACGTACATTACATCATAATGTCGTGGAAGCCAATAATCGACTTTTTTCCTCTGCTTTTGGCACTCGTCATCACGAAACTCTTAATTTTCTTTGACTTGCACGCATAAAATTTAGTCTTCATTGCTGCTTCGTACACTTTGATGAGTGTTGTCTGCAAGAGCTAGAGCAAAACCGTATTTGTTTTTTAATTAAATTTGGACGACAGGATGAGGGTCAGGTCAACAAAAGCTTAGTTCTTCCTCGTTAATTTCATTTAAAAGAATCCCCTTGAAACACTTTTGCATAACCTCAAAATAACATTTTAAAAATGAGAAAACAATGTTAACTGTGTGCGCTTTACATCATATGTTCCGCAATGTATTATAAGTAATCGTTACAAATACTTAATATTGACGAGCAGGGGCGTAATTTAAACATTTTCATGAGGGGGGGGGAGGGCAGGAAAAATAGAATAAGATATACCTACCTACCTACCTATCTGTAACCCACGCGCATACCGTATAGGTATAACATTTTTCAATCTGCATCCATTCAAAATAAATACTGACGCTTTTATAAGAACTTTTTGATGTCTCGAAGACGAAAAATTCAAAAATTTATTGTTTTCCTCAAATTTTGGGGGAGGGGGGCGCCCGTGTTTACCCCCATGCTGACGAGTAAATAAAATTCCACGCAGACAAGCCTCGTCCTCCAGGAACTGCATACTGAGTGGTGTAAAGGCAAAGGCGTGGAACAGGTTGGTTATATATTTACTACTATAGTTGAATTATGAACTGTTACGTTTATGCACACCTTATTCACTGTCGCAGTTAGTGAGTGTATACACTGCCTCTAGAGGATGTATACATCCACCGAATTCACACTTTCACAGTAACAAGTGTAAACCAATATTTAGTGAAACACTATGTTTTGTGATCAACATACAAAAAAACAATCCATTGTAAATATTAACAAAGAGAAATGGGTCAATGCCTTTGATATTTGAGTGCTTCACTCGGTCTAGGACAAGTCAGCGCCGCCGACTCATCGCGGCCGATTCATCGCGGCCATCTCATCACCGAGCCATCTCATCGCCGGCCAACTCATCGCCGGCCAACTCATCTCCGACCCATCTCTTTAAAATTAAAAATTGTTAGCAGTGGAACAGCATCAAGGATTATAAATAATCCTTGGAACAGCATAGCATACAAGAAGCCATCAATATCCGTTAAATACTTATAAGTTATAACTAATAATCATATACGATACAAAAGTACCGCGTAGTGGCAATCTATGTTTAACTTTAGCATTTTTTTTACTTCCAAATTTTGTTTAGTGTTGCCATTTTGTATCAATTTAAAAAAAATATACTACACCTGCAAATAACCTAGGCGCTTTAATGGCAATCTACGTTTAAGTTTAGCATTACTTTTATTTCCAAACTTTTTATATATTAATGTTAATATCAGGTAAGTATGATTCATTGTCTATTAACGCTATTGTTATCGATTTAAAGCTCTGTAAAGCTGATTATCAATTGATTAAGATTTAAGGGAATGTTAATGTCATATGTTAATGTAATATCTCGATGAACGGTATCGGTATTTATACAAGCAAGTAAAAGAGGATAGGTAAGAATGTGCTGAATTTATCGAAAATAAAATCGGCGATGAGTTGGCCGGCGCTGAGATGGCTCGGCGCTGAGATGGCTCGGCGATGAGATGGCCGCGATGAATCAGCCGCGATGAGTCGGCGGCGCTGACTTCTCCCATTCCGGTATTATACTACTATCGGAGTAAAAATGCAAAGGCCTCTGACTTTAGAAGCTTGTATCTCAGTAATTAGCAATCATAATTTAATGAAATGAAGTGCATTTAAACTATCATTTAGTCCTACAAAAAGGTGTAAGTACAGTTTTAGATTTTTGCAACACATCGTTAATTTTCTGTATTAATTTATGTGCGAAAAAGCGCTAATTATGACTTAAATCGCACAAGCGCTCTACTTTAAAAATTAATTACGGCTATATTATTGAAACTGAGTGGTAGATACTTATATATTTGACAAGTGTATACTTTTTTGTTGGTGTGAGTAACATAACAAGGTTAAAGCAATTATATTGTGGTCTAACACGATTCACAAAAATAATGCCATGTATACATGTTTTGTTTAAAAGAAATTTGGAAAAAAGGATGGATGCATGGGTTTGCGCGGCGAAGTGCAGTACGGGGTGGAAGATGGTGCTATGAAGCGCATAGTTTTGTACAATGCTAAAGAATAATCACATTGTTGTGGTTTGCCTCTCACGATTTACGATGTGGTAGATTACCTCTTGCGGGAATATAACATTTACTTTGAATTACAAGAAAACAAATTTTGTTTTCAATAAAGCAATAATGCAGCTCAATTTGAGTAATACAAATTTAGCATTTAAAACAAGAATTTTTTCTTTAGTTACCGTATATTGCAAAATAGCACATTTTCGGTTAGGGCTTATAAAACCAGTTAATTATATGAATAATCAATATTTATTGGCTGTCGACTTTTCAGCAGTAGGTGTGCTACAACATTTGTAAATTTGGTAACAATTTATGAAACAATAACAATTTTATGATAAGTTAAAACTGACCGTCAGCCAGGAAAATACTAAATACAGCGTTTTTATTGCTGTTAATTTAAATAAAAGTTAAACAACTGATTCTACCAATTTGATTTTTGCACATGTTAAATATAGGTATATAAATGACTAATGTACTACCCAAAAATGAAGAAATTTCACCCGTCAGTTTTTTCGTTATGACCACTTAAAATCAGAGGCCTTGCATTTTTACTCCGATAAGTAGTTACCGTTTGCAAATTTTTACCTACTAGTCGTTGAAACGTGTTCTGAAGTTAAATATAAAATTATACTCTGCCAAAGATGAAGAAATTCGTTACAATTACTATGGAGAACAATACATACAGAATAAGATCATCTATTGAATTATTTAATTATGCAAATAAATATTAATAACAATATAATGTATTCGCATTTAGCAATTATGAAGTTTATTCTTTAATTTTGCATTGTCGTTACGCATACTGTGAATAACTGAACCATATATTCTAAATTAAACATAATTGTAAATGTACTTCACACACATAACGGTTGTTGTTATGATTACATTACCACGACAATACATTGCAATTAATTCATTCCACTAGATTTACTGAAAGGCAGCCTTTAGTTAAAAAACGTCACAATAAACGAACAGATTATTATTTTGGAGTCCAATTAAGTTCGTTTAACCCCAAAACTTTTGGTTTATTTCATTAATTCGTTATCGAATTTCCGCTATAATAAATAATTACTTATGAATGATGTAAGTTTTGGAAGATAATTAAAATGTCGTGTGCAGTAATACACTAAAGAAGAAATTTGACAACTTTTCGTAGATCCTTAATTGATTTGAACATGTAGCAAAGTTTACTTACCTAACACTGAAATTACTTTAATATAATAGTTAGTAAACTGGATTAACTTTTAGACGTTCATTCATGTAGTTTACGAAGTTTGATTGTAGGTAGTGTACGCGAATTATAACAATCGTGTTGGGTGTTGAGTTTTCGCAGGTGTCCTAAAATGAAATCTTACTATTAACTTACACGTTGTGGACGAGTACAGAGATTGAGAATAGGAAACTTAATATTCGAGGGTGCTAGATAGATCATCAATCATTCCGTAAAATTTCCCTTCAATTAAATCTAGTCATAGTAACTATCTCTTTAATACGATATTCAATAGATTTGGACCGTATAACCGTATAAACCGTTTTCAGAACTTACCGTAAACTGCAAAAGCTTAAGCTTTGGTCTATGGGGATAAGCTCTCAAATTCCTTTAGTAAACGTATGCTACGCCACTGGAAAACCAATTACCTTCGTATAATTTCGTACTCGATATTACAATCTTAATATTGTTGAAAATATAATAAAATCAGATTGCAATATCTCAAAAATAAATTACTTGGTATACCTACTAGCTTAATTGAATTATTTATATTTTCTATTTGTGGTATCCTATCTTAAAATAGCCACCCTTTATATCCGTATTGACTACACATTTTTGTGTGGGTAGGCAAAATGTTGTACAAAATGAAAGACTACAACTTACACAGTCACATCTTTTGTTTATAACCTTTTATTTGTATGA
The DNA here is from genome assembly GCA_036250285.1 of Pyrocoelia pectoralis. Taxonomy (NCBI): domain Eukaryota; kingdom Metazoa; phylum Arthropoda; class Insecta; order Coleoptera; family Lampyridae; genus Pyrocoelia; species Pyrocoelia pectoralis. The sequence continues at coordinate 53,301,424 of CM070074.1, forward strand.
ACACGTATGATCCACCTTTATATGGTACCTAACTAACAGTAGAAGGTTGGTTCACGGGTGTAAGCGAGTAGGTACATCGCTGGTACCTATAATTTGTGAGCCAGCATTTTTAACTAAAAGATTCTCACTTTTCTCGTCCTGTAACATCTTGTGTCACCAAAATTCTCGAGATATTTGAGAAGCAACATCATAATACCATTGTATGCGTCGAACACCGACTACGTAGCTAATCGACACAGGTGCTGGTATAGCAGATTAAAAAAATTTTGAACGTGCCCTCCGACAATTTCATAGAAAAGTCAAACCAAAAACTAATGAAAAGGTCGGTTCCATAATGAATTAACCTGACATGGTTGCATAAGAAAAAATTAAAAACTACCCATTATTTCCACACATTTTACAAATGGATGAAGTAAATTCAGAATAGAAAACTTAATATTCGAGGGTGATATGAACTTTTTTCTTATTTTTAGATGTAGATTCGCCTCCCGTAGTTTTTCCGTTTCTTCATGAATCGCCCTGTATGTACAATCGGGAATAAATGTATACGTTGAAGAAAGATGAAAAAAAAACATTTGTCTTGCGATGTTTTTTGATTTGTAAATGAGTTTCATAGTTCTTACCTCGCTAAAACGTCAGATCACACGTACAAATCGTTGACGTTATTTCTTATTATGTTCCTTGTTTTCGCTCATTATTTCTTTTAAAACAGTCTTTTCGAAATTAATTCTTTGTATTTGCGTTATTTGTTACTCTATATTGTATTTTACTTAGTATGTGAACATTTATCCTCATTTGATGTCGCGATACTTATTGGAAAATGAATATTCTTGTGAGTTAGACCTAAATTATCGGGGAAAACAACAAACTAAGTTGCTTTTTTGAATATGTATGCTACTTACTTAATTTACAGTAAAAGTTTGAAATTGGAAATTTCCCAGGGAATCCTTCGGCACAAAGGGTGATTGATTATCACCATTTGCTATTTTCCTGCAATTCATCACTACGGATATAACTTTTGATTATAGTAAACGTGTGTATTAAGGAATCCTTCTATCAAAGAAAGAGGTGCAGTAAAACAAACCGATCATACGAATATTGAATATTCTTGCATGAGCATAACGCTACGTTTATAATTATTATTTCAAACGCCTAGGGTTAATCTATAAAATACGTTTGATAACAATCTACTTTGGATATATATGAGGCAGAAGGAATTAAATCCTTGCTTCAAGATGTCTAGGTACATATAATATGAGGAAGAAACGGAAGCGTTTGCTCGTATTTCAAAAGCACTTAGGTAGCACATTTCGTTTTATATATCGCACATAAAGTTTACGAAACTGGAAAATGTTATTATGAATAACAAAATTAGCACAGTTTCTAATTACTTATAGGAATACTTATTAATTGAATTTTTTACTACATTATCATCACGAAATCAATCCTCAAATTATAAGCAATAAATAGCTGGCTTATCAGGCTTATGAGTTCTAAAAGTTTTGCGGGATAGTGATTGTGATCGCATAAATTTCAGAAGAACGGGTTCATTTTATGGAGCATAAATGAGTAGAAATTAGAACATAAATGCGGTATTTAGGTCACTTAAGTTAAGATTTCGGTTACGAGCACAACAAAGGACGAGCTTTGTGCCGTTATTGTAGAACAAATTCGAACAGAAAGTACAGGTACTTAGAAGCTTTAAGAACACCAAAACAATGAGTACATCTGAGAGTTTAATAAAAAAAGTAGGTAAGTAATAGTTTTTCTCTTCTTTAGTAGACGTCCTGACACAAACACAATAAGACTCTTACGATCAATTTCAATAAAAGTGAAGAATGTATTAGTCCATCAATATTTACCAAAATTTTTTTTGTAATGGTCAAAATGGAAGAACATTTACAATCTTTTGTACTTAATTATAGTCATTTTAATCTAATAGTAAGTCAAATTTACCGTATAGGCGAGTCAACTTAGTGAGAAAATTTAATATCTGATGATTGTATTTTAAATTTTAGAACAAGCAGAACTTTTTATAAAGAATAACTTTTTTTCGTAAAATTAATAATAAAATGTTTTCCATATGGTGCGAACTTAAGCAGACACACACTGTATACATATTATATGCGACCATCAAGTCGACAAATACAGCGCCAAGAATTTCCCCAATACCAAACGCCATCTGGGCATCGGTCACCAAATTGAGCAAGGCTACGCTCTTTTTTTGTACCCATACTGATATTTTCGAAGAATTTCGTGTCAATCTACTCACCACCGTGGTTGATTAAGCTCGTATCTCTGAAACGACAGCTCGTCAATTACTTATGCCAAATATTTCAGAATAACGACAAATGAATCAACCTATGTTAGTATATGAAAAAAAAGGAACGATAAACGCGTGTTGGCTTGGCTAAAATTAGTCCTCTTAGCGCCAAAGTTGCATAAATAACCCCTCTAACGACCTCGTACATACTTGCCGCTTCGACTAACACACACTGTTCGCAGGAGACCTTATAAAATCAACTTTTTACTTTACTTATTATTGTATGTTACAGTATGATGTGATTGTTCGATACTACGTCAAAATCTTTTTGTTCCTAATACGAATACGCAGTTACGCTAACAAATGTATATTTAAGGGATAGAAATCTCTTGATCCACAAAAATATCTTATAATATTTTACAGAAACTGCAATATATTTCACGTTTCTATTGTGATAAAATCACGTCCGGCTTTGTGAAGTAAAAGCTTTTTGAGTATGGATGGGAAGAAGTGTGGAAATAAATGCATTTGTATGCAGTCTATACACGACATACGTATGTATAGATAAGGCTTTAGACAAATTTAAGTGCATCAACGTTTTCTTAGTCTCTGCACGTGAGTATCAATACTAAATTGGTACGACACGATGTCTGTATACTATTATTTTTAGTGGTATTTATAGGTTTATAGCTTTCAATGGAATTTTCATACAACAGTGCTCGCCAAAAAGTCGGCACCAAATGAATTTTTTTAATTTTTGATTTTTTAAAAAAACTTTTTACGGCAATAATGTGTGCTAGTCTGAAAACCTATTCAGCCCCTATTAGATATACCGAGTGATTTTCACTTAGCTAGGAAATGGCGTTTTTCGAAATTGTCTAAATTCTAAAAGTGCTATTTTTCTTAAATTAAGCAAGACTTCAATGAGATTTTTTCATCGTCTGTCAGTGTTGGCTTACCGAACAATCTCAAGACCAGAAAATATTTTTTTTTCTTTAACTTCCGCTAAAACTAAAGTTTTAATTTTTTGCAACATTTTCAAATTTTCACATACCAAGACATGATTTCAAATTTCAATTTGATTTCGTTAAAAACGTTTAAGATTTATAATTGGAAAAAACAATAGAAATTGCTAATTATTCCTTTAGGTTTGTTATTATTTACAGAAAAGTAATATTCTTGCATAATCTTTACGTTTTTGGTGCAAGATACTTTATGGGGGAAATGTTTTTCAATGATAATGAATATCTATTTACGTGGCTTCTAAAAACTCTAATTTACCCTTGCTGATTAATTACTTTCACAAAAATCCTGTAAATGTTCTTTTACAGTTGCCTAAACGAGGAGATTTTTCTTTATTCAGTTTACATGATTCGGTCAATTAAATAGTAAAACAATCCACAGCCGTCTCATATTCTTCCTACTTAATTCACTGAAACATGTTAACTGAATAAAGAAAAATCTCCTCGTTTAGGCAACTGTAAAAGAACATTTACAGGATTTTTGTGAAAGTAATTAATCAGCAAGGGTAAATTAGAGTTTTTAGAAGCCACGTAAATAGATATTCATTATCATTGAAAAACATTTCTCCCATAAAGTATCTTGCACCAAAAACGTAAAGATTATGAAACAATATTACTTTGCTGTATGGAAAAATTCCTTAGGATTAAATGTCATATTTCTTAGCCACTTAGTAGTATACCACATTAATAATGAAAATTAGCGCTGAAAATGCCATGTATAGTAAAAGAAATGTTAGCAGATTTAATATTTCATGTTTTGTACCTAATTGTTTCTATTGAGTGGGTTCTTACACTGCACAGTAAGTACTTATTTAAAAATGTACGTGTTCACCTTATTTTGTTGTTAAGAAACTAATTTGGAAAAAAGGCGATACAGCTGTCAAGTGGTTTTAATATTTTAGTAGAAATGTTGGTTACAGCCGAATGAGGGACTTGGAAATTTCAAAGTACCTATCCAAAAAACGCCTTAATCTTTATTGCATCTGACACATCGATTAATAATGCTTCCACAGTTCCGTCATATGTAACAACCATTATTCGTATTCTTCACAGCGTGAATCTTTGCAGGCTCCATTATTTAACGTTTAAATTTAAGAAGTCTTGACATAAATAAGTAACGATAATTTAATGATCTTTTTAGTTATAGGTACGTTAACCTGAATTACTTCCGTGAACACTGCTATTTAAATATTCTGAATTATTTTCACGTGTCCTACTTGTTCAACGATAGCATCAGGAATAAAATTGGCATTTACCTTTATTCAAAATCATAAAAACTGGGTATATTCAAGCAACCCTTTGTAACACTTCTCGCTTAAAGTTCGTATTTAGAATACTTCATGTTTTAAACACTCCAGATCTGTATTCCAACGATACACCAGACTGTTCTAAAACCCACTTATGCATGCAAATGGCTTCATGTTACTATCAGTTATACCTAGTGTCGGAATCAACAAGTTTTTTACGATCAATCTATATTTGAAGCATAGTTTTTACAACTAGATTTTGCTATTGGAAGAAAATAAGAACGTATCCTGGTCTCCCATATTCATCAATAAGGCAAAGAGATCCTTTTGTCTGAATTAAATGCATGTACTAGTAAAAAAATTCTGGCAAGTTGCCACGAGACTTCCCTCGTATTAACACTTTTTTCAAAAAATAAATATAGCACAATAATATATTGCTGAATTCAGAAAGAAATACTCATACTACATAAAAAAACTGCAATTTTATCTTATAAAAAAATGAGTGCCGCCATTTTAGCTTATACCGAAAACCGCATTTCATATTTTGAATCTACGTATTCAGAAACGCAAAGATATGTAAAAATTTGCATAGGTCAATTTTTTTTTGGAATACTACTAATACAATACTTCCCTTTTACTTCGTACTCAGGAAGTAAAAATGATGAAAGAAATTTTAAATGCATTTTGAGTCACCCACGTATGTTATTGACTATTTGAATGCAATGAAAGAGAAAAGAGAAATAATCAATAAAAACAATATGTATTTTTTTATGTTTTCTAATTTCAATAATATCACACAGAAACGTTCTTTGGTTTCATTTAATGAATGGAGGCACCGCACCATCTGGAAGCAGAAGTCAATTTTATTGTTATACTAAAGTTGTGGATAGCCTAATCTTTTAGTATTTATTCGATATAATTGAAAATTTCGCTCACTTACTATTCTCGTTATTGCAATTATTTTCTACTTTCTCAGCACAAGTATTAGGATTGTACTGTTCCATAAGTTAAAAGTGATCTCAGATTTTAGAGGAAAGGTGAGATGATGTTTCAATGGCTTTTAGAGGAGTTATCAAATTCAATTAAAGGATAACGCCTGTAATAAAAGAAGTTTTCTTTCTGATGAATAAAAGTTAGCTACTGAAATTAATGTAAAAGATGAACCAAGAGCTTTTTATTTTAATTACCTAATGTTACATTGTGAGAGGTCTCTAAATGTAATTGCTTTATTTAAAAACCGTTAATTGAAAGTAAACAACTAGAAAAAGAAATACCAGTAATACATTTGTTTATTATATATTTATTATTTTTTTGCTTTTCTCAAAGGAAAGTTGATATTCAAAAGTTTATGGAGTTCCTTTGTTTACATAATCGGATTAACGGAATAACTATGTAATGACACACATGCATTACCAATGCTAAAACGTATGGCCTTTTAATTGTACCTATAACAAATCCTATTACATTGGCTATTCTCAGCGTCAATACAAAGTTCCGAACCTTTCTTGAAATTTCGGGGTATGGACCTATGTAAAAAAAAGTGGGGACATTGACATTCAATAAAACAAAAATTATTTGACTGCGTTCAAATGCTACTGCTATCATTGCACCTTCTGATTTATTAATGAAAATGGACCCGGATACTAAACTGTTACTATCAGTGAAATGCACGAATAAATCACTTGGCACATTTTTCCACATCCACTATTGTAATCTCGTGTCTTTTTCTTTCTTTATGAAATAAGGTAGCTTATTCTTTCCATTGTGTAAAATGCTAATAATTATGTATTTAATACATAGGAAATACAGGGTGACCCAGGGCTGTGTGATTGGTCCATACTTTTTGCTATTCAAGATATCGACATGCGGTTTTCACCGCCAAGTAAGCACACTTATACTGCACATTATAAAAATATTTTGATTATATAAAGAATGTTCCCATACAGGGTGGTAAACCAAAGTTATGTTTTTTTAAATGGAACGCCCTGTATATTTTTCCATTATTAGTTTTTAGATGAAAAAATAATTGCACTTTGTATAGGTGACTATGGGTCAGCTCTCTCCGTGTCGGCGTTATTCAACGTTTCGTTCGAAAAAAGGCTCATATTTGATGTATCACTGCCCAGTAGGCCATGGATGTTTTTCGACAAACTTGCGACAGAAAATTTCAGAAGTCGACTTTTGGTCCATGTATTCACACACTGTACAGGCTGAAACGCAAAAAGTCGAATAACTCTTTTTTTATAAATGGAACACCCTGTATTTCTGTTCACGAGTCGATTAAGTTTTTTATAAGCTTTCCACTTATATGCAATTTATATGGTCAATTCTGAATAGTTACTGAGATTTTCCGGAAAAACTATTATAATTATGAAGAAGTTGTTGATTTTTGCAAGTAGGCTGCTGTCAGCGAATATCGCAAGTGATATGACGTAGTTAATTTAGATTTCTTACAACACGAGTAAAAGATTCACTTGAGTTTCTTCATCAATCCTCCCTCCCAATATCTCCTTCTTTCCATATTTAATGATGCCAGATTCTTCAAATCGGTTTCTAAGATTTTGAAAAGAAATGACTCGTGGTACTCTCGCATCGGGAGATTCTTGATGGTATATTTTATTGGCTAACAAAACATTTCGATCGGCTTCACCAATACAGTAACAAGGGCGCCGCCATCTAAATTAACTGTCATATCACTGGCGATATTCGCTGACAGCAGCCTACTTGCAAAAATCAACAACTTCTTTATAATTACAATAGTTTTTCCGGAAAATCTCAGTAACTATTCAGAATTGACCATACAAATTGCAAATCAGTGGAAAGCTTATAAAAAACTAAATCGACTCGTGAACAGAAATACAGAGTGTTCCATTTACAAAAAAGAGTTATTCGACTTTTGCGTTTCAGCACACCCTGTATAGTGTGTGAATACATGGTCCAAAAGTCGGCTATTTATTAAAATTCCAAGTTATTCGAAAATTTTTTGTGGCAAGTTTGTCGAAAAACATCCATGGCCTACTGGGCAGTGATCCATCAAATATGAGCCTTTTTTCGAACAAGACGTTGAATAACGCCGAAACGGAGAGAGCTAGACCCCGGCTAGACCCATAGTGACCTATACAAAGTACCATTATTTTTTTATGTAAAAACTAATAATGTAGAAATATACAGGTTGTCCCAGTTAAAAAACAAAACTTTGGTTTAACACCCTGTATAGGAACATTCTTTATATAATCAAAATATTTTTATAATGTGCAGTATAAGCGTGCTTACTTGGCGGTGAAAACCGCATGTTGATATCTTGAATAGCAAAAAAGTTATGGACTAATCACACACTCCTGGGTCACCCTGTACAATGAAATCAGGAAAATTGTAAGAATAGAATGCAGACAATTTGGATGTGGATACGTATGTTAATTAAATAATTGAAGTACCATTTTTTTTAGCAAACTATGATTTAAATTGCTTAATTAAAATACTTATCCACATCCGAATTGTCTGCAATTTTTTTCGTGACATACGCAAGAACATAAATCATTAACCTGAATTGCAGACACGCTCAAATGACTTTTAAAAATCATAAAAATACTGCAACTTCAACCCCGTCTGCAGGGTTATTGCACTTCAAAACCGTCTGCAAATACCTTTCTCACGACGTTTTCCATTTGTCCTTTCGATTCGTACAAGAATTATACGCGCTCAAATCACTTTAAAACAGTGAATTTTTATGCACAAAAAAAGGGTTGTTTGCACATGTTATCCGCAGGTTCAGAACTTGCAACCATTTTTATGGGCTTATATTTTACATCGTCTTCAACGTAGTATGATTTGATTTGCAGACGCGCTTTTATCACTACCTAAAATGACGCTGGGCTGCCACCCTAAATCTGATGTTAATAAAGGCGTAAATGTTTCTTTTTAATTATTTCACGAATCGAACCTCAAACATTGTACCTCCCGTTTTATTACTTTTTTTTATAGAAATCTCCTTTTATATCTATATTATAGTAGACTACGCTGATATCAGAAAAGACAGGAACATGAGAACGTTCCCTTCGTTAGGATATATGAGCTGTGCTCCTCCGCCAATACGAATGGAAATAAATTTTCCTCGCTATGTAAAATTGGTGAAAGTATTTTTACATTAATAGATGATTTTAAAGCTCCTGCCTGCTTTTAAACACTGCTGTAAATAATTCATTTCACTACCACCTCGTCTTTAAAATCCAGAGGTTTTAACAGAATACGGACAAAGAGAATTCCATCGGTTTTATTACCGTGTGTTTGCTACAACACTGAATGGGTTCACAATATAAATTGTAGGATTGTGTCAGTTTGCAAATGCAATTCATATTTAAAACGTATATGAATATGATAAACAAATGTTTGTATTACATATTTACACCACAAAAAATTAAATCTAAAAAGTTAAAACCGAAGCGTTTAAAAGTTTCGTTTAACAGAAACAACTAAGACAATATTCATATCGTTTAAGGAAAGTTTTCCCAACCGCTGGAAACATTTATTACTATGTTCATAATCACTTTGCGTAACAGTCTTGATCAATAAGCAGACTATAAGTGACCTGAAATGGTCATAACTCATAAGACTGAACTAAAGCGAGGCTTTACAGTGTGAATTACATTTTGAAGTCAGATATGGATTTTGCTTTGCCTTTAACTTTTGTGCTTCTTTAACTGTAGGTAACTGCTTATTGAAAACAAACAACAAACATGATCAAGGTATCTGCAACTTTTTAAAATTTACTAACACCCTACAGCTACATAATATTTTGTGAAAATAAAAACACGTGACACATACCGATCGGCTTTTTCCGAGGGGTAAACCGCTGGCAAAATTGTGTACACTAAACTTCCCTAATCGATAATACTTCCTTACTTTCAGGAAGTATACAATAAACTTCCCCTTCTTCCTATACTTCCTCTATTCCATCCGTACTTCTTTGATACTTCCCGTACTTCCTTCATACTTCCAGTACTTTCTCCATACTTCCCGTATTTCCTACATTTCCCTTTACTTTTTTTTCATGTTTTCATTTCAAATGTGTGTAAATAATAAGGTTAGTAATGTGGAAGAGATCATTTTATAGGTCTTATACCAAAAACAGACAAAAACATAGTACTCTCTAAGATTTCCTGTCCACTAATTAATAATCTCTATTACCGATTAAGTAATTAGAGTGTAAAAATATAAATTCATAAGGCCCAAGACACATTTATATGTACTGTAAATTACATTTTAAAAAAATATACCGTAGTAGTACTGGGGGCCCCGCATCGCGGGGCCCGAGGCGAGCGCCTCCTGCGCATGTTCGCAAATCCCCCTCTGCACAGCAATGACGTATTTGCGAGCGTATTTGGAAATAATAATTTTGAGGTTATATTATTATGCCGTCACGTGGTCGCGACAAACATGCGCGCGCAAACAGATATCGTCCGCATAGCAAAAAGTCTTTTTTTATATCTATGATTTACAATACAAAATAGTGTAATAATTCTAATGTGGCTTTTAATGTTGTTTCTTTAATGTGACTTTAATATTTTTTCGTAACTTCCTCGATACTTCCTCGATATGTCCTGTACTTCCTCAATACTTCCTTGATACTTCCTCGATATTTCCCATACTTCCTCGATACTTCCCATACTTCCTCAATACTTCCTATACTTCTTCGATACTTCCTATATTTCCCTTTACTTCCTAACTTTTGTACACCAAACTTCCCAGCGGTTTACCCCTCGGCTTTTTCATAAGGCATACATAGTTCTTTTTTCTACGTTAAGGTTTGTACGATTAATTTCGCCGTCGTACCATACAAGTGTACAAGGTGGTCCAAATTGGACACTTTCTTATGGAAACACCCTTCATTTTAAAAGATAGAAAAAATGGACCTAGGTGTCTGGAGCTCAATTTTAATGAGAAAATTCAGAATTCAGCTATCTCTAATCGTTTGGCCACTAGCGGGCGTTTCTCGAAGTTAGTAAATTTCTTTAACATCTTCAATATCTTCAATATGTTCCTTAGAGCACTTTTTTACGTACGATCCATCGTGATGGACAGCTTTTATTCACGGTATTTAGTTTTTTGTGTACGACCCTAGACTACATTTTTCCATGCGGACCACCCTATATATTTTTGGGTTTTTGAAAAGAGAGTAAAATTTCCTAAATTTTGATGTAGGTATCACTTGTTATATTTATGTTAAATATTACTTTTATACCTACATTAAAATATTTTGCTTGCGGACATCTGGGTTTCCATGGTTAACAAAAAACGGCAGTATGATTTAAAACGACAATTTTATTAGCTCCAAATATTTTAAATTTGAAATAACAATGTATAAAATGCAATATTGCAAATAATATTTCAATTTTGCATCGCCGTAAAGCCAAGATTCGAACCTAGTCTTGCAGCCACTGTAAACAGTAAACTGGTTATAGCGGCTCATTTGACATTTAGCTACAGGCGCGAGACGGACTACGATAATTTTTGGTTTCCAAATGAATTACGATATGAAGTAGTACCAGTTACTTTTTTCCATTACAATCAACATTTTGATGAAATAAATGTTATAGATAACAGAAAAGGTGGTGGACTTCGGCATTTAAAGCGTGGGCGTGGCTGTCTACCATATGTTCGTTGTTTATTGAATTACATAACCGTTTTGAACAGGGGCGTACGCAGGATTTTCGTTCGGGGGGGGGGGGGGGGGGGTTTAAAAACAACATAAAAAGAAGCATTTTTTTTAAATAATAATAATCTAAATAACAAAGTTTAAGACGTCTAGAAGAACGCGCAAGACGATTAATTATTTCTTCGGGATGACAGCTGTAATCTCAAAATTAACATTATTATTCTTATTCTTTGTGTTTAGAAACAGTGATTGAGCCTTTAATGAAAATTCCAGGGGGGGTTTTAACCCAAGAACCCCCCCCCCCCTTAGGTACGCGCCTGGTTTTGAAGGTTACTTTTTAATTTATGTTAACTAACATAATTTAAAGAAAAAAAAGGACTTTAGGTATATAATATCATTTCCAAAAGCCCTAATATTAATTTATAGATGAATAAATTTATTATATAACATTTTTTGGCAACATTTTGCAACTTATATTAGCATTTATTTCGTATATTATTTTATTATTATAATAAAGTGTCTATTTTATTCGAAATATCATTGGCTCCAAATTGTAATTTGACGAATCAAATACAACAAAATGAGTAGATATAGCTAAAATGAAATAACAAGTACCTGTCACGTGACCGTAATGCACCAACAATTTGAATAACCTTCATATAAGTAAAGTAACGGCGTGAATTGCAAGTGTGAAGGTTCGAAAACGCAGGGATGCACAAACTAAGAAACAGAAGAAACCGACTACAACTTGGTGCACATAATGCATCTGCCTTTCTACAATTTGTCTTTGGATCACGGGACAGGGAGTTCTTACGTCAATTTACCTATATTTTATGTAATTCATTTATACAATTCGATTTTAATCATTTTAATAAAAAAATTAAACAAACAGCACGCGGCGTGTAAGAAGACGTGCCCGCTTATGCGCAAACTACGAGTTTATGATGTTTTTCAAATTCCCGCTTTCGTTTACTTCAGTGGCGTAGCATAATGTATATTTTAATGGTATAGCAAACAAATCGGAGAGATTCCTACATACTTTCAAGGGCAGATGCCTATTATGCAAACATGAAAACCAAATGCTAAAAAACGCTTCACCAATGGAAATATTGGAGTATTATTCATCTTAATACGCATTCTTCCAATATACATAAAATTAAACATACAACAATGTGATACGCCGGTATCTGCCGTACTTCATCGCGATGCGCCGGCTCCTCGTCTTCTTACGCGCCGCGTGCTGTATAATGTGCAAAATGATATAATATATGGTAGTAACTAACAGTTACGTATGTCTTAAGGTCTATTCACACATGTCAGTCACGTCTCAGTTCCGTTCCGTCAAACAGTCTCAGCCACGATAAAAAAATATACCGTTGCCTTTAATTTTAACGGACATATTCACATACGTCCGGCACGTCACCGATTTTACAGTCAGTCACGTTTCAGTCTCCGTTCAGTCATAATTTTAATTCGTCGTCAACGATATTTTCTTGTTTTGACTGACGTCTCTTCGTAAACAGTGTGGGGTTTTTACATAAAAATATGAATTATTGACTGATATGTGTGAATAGCCGTCACAGATCTTTACCGAATGAGACTGAGACGGAACGGTGACGGAACTGAGACGTGACTGACATGTGTGAATAGACCTTTACTCATACAGATATTGAAAATCCACAAAATCTTTGCCACCACTTAAAACGCATGGGGTATTAATTTTGTGAGGTATGCCTAGGTTCTAGCGTTTTCCCTACGCCACGAAGTAAATACCACACTGCACTGTTATCTGCACAAGTTGAACCTCATTTTTATTTTTAGCCTTCGTGGAAAGAGAGAGCTTCATTTGATGTCCTTATTGTATTTTCATGAGAATAAGTACACCAAAGATTTCCTTGGTGTTGTAACTTAGTAATCATCATACAGGGTGGCCCAACGAAAAGGTAACAGACGGGTTTCTGGCCAGAGGGAATTTTTTTTTGGGAAACGCAAAAACACGTCTATTTTTATATCAAGAGGGACAACTTTCGCCATGGTCTTCAACCTGAAGTGATTTCATCCCTTAGCGCTATGAGAACAACCCCTAAAATTTAAATAGGGATGATGGGGCAAGTAATACGTCATTTGAAAGGTCTTTCTTTTCTGATTTCAGTGCACTAGTTTTTTTATATTTTTTTTATTTTTAACCAAAAAAATTGAAGTTCCAAAATGGAAAATGAGGAAAGAGATTGAGGCATTTAAAAACTCAAAAAAGCTCGGACAGGTCAATTGTCTTTTTCTTAGAGAAGCTAGGTACTTTTACTGATATTTGACAACATTGTTTCACCCCTTGGGTACAGGGTAAACAACCCTTAAATTTTTAAATAAAAACAAGGGTTAATTTTTTCTTGTGCTAATTAATAAAACCAGTTTATGCAAATTCAACCCTTATTTTAATAAATGTTCGAAGTGCCTGCCTTCAGGTCCATGCAATAGTACCTACAAATTTTCATTAAATCGTTCCCGTACATTTTGCAACATTTCAGGAGTGATCAGGCGGCATTCATGTACTATACGGTCACGTAACTCCTCCAAAGATTCCGGACCAGTGGAAAAAACTTTACTCTTTACATGACTCCATAAAAAAATCTAATGGGGTGAGATCAGGAGGAACGAGTTAATCAAAATCTGTATTATTACATGGAAGCTGAAGGCAGACACTTCGAAAATTTATTAAAATAAGGGTTGAATTTGCATAAACTGGTTTTATTAATTAGCACAAGTAAAAATTAACCCTTGTTTTTATTTAAAAATTTAAGGGTTGTTTACCCTGTACCCAAGGGGTGAAACAATGTTGTCAAATTTCCATTTTGGAACAATTTTTTTGGTTAAAAATAAAAAAAATATAAAAAAAACTAGTGCACTGAAATCAGAAAAGAAAGACCTTTCAAATGACGTATCACTTGCCCCATCATCCCTATTTAAATTTTAGGGGTTGTTTTCACAGCGCTAAGGGATGAAATCACTTCAGGTTGAAAATCATGGCGAAAGTTGACGATAGTTGATATAAAAATTGACGTGTTTTTGCGTTTCCCAAAAAAAAATTCCCTCTGGCCAGAAACCCGTCTGTTACCTTTTCGTTGGGCCACCCTGTATAATTTCAAGCTACTACCCTTGATAATGACAAATATTGTCGAATATCGTTTGATTATATTTAAAATAAATATTTCAATGGAATTTACGTCTTATTATTGTAATATAAATTTTGGAGCTCCACAAAGCAAGATATCAAATGATTTAAATCAAGATTTAAATCAGATGGTTTTTTAAATTAAAATCATGTTTTAAATCAAACTAACTTTTTATTCTTTAATACAATACAATATTAAAAATATTCTTAAAAAATAACAGTATAGTACAACACCTATGAAAATAAAAACGTAAGTAGGTGTACATAAGACATAAATTTCAGGTTTCTGCATTTTCATGGTAAAATTTAAACAAAAATACTAGTTTCCCACTTTGTCAAGTTGCGACAAGAACTTTCTAGCAAGAAGTTTTTGCAAATATTTAGAGTGTAATAAATTGAATTACGGATAGTTGATAAAAATCATATAAAGTGCTCGCCTAAAAGTCGGCACCAAATGGATTTTTTTTAATTTTTGATTTAAAAAAAAACTTTTTACGGCAATAATTTGTGCTTGTCTGAAGACAGATGTAGCCCCTATCAGATATACCGAGTGATTTTCACAGCTGGCAAATGGCGCTTTCGAAACGGTCTAAATAAAGTGCTCTTTTTCGTAAATTAAGCAAGGATTTCAATGAGATTTTTTCATCGTCGGTTAGTTTTAGCTTACCGAACAATCTCAAGACCAGAACAATTTTTTTTTCTTTAAGTCCCGCTAAAACTATAGTTTTAATTTTTTGGAATATTTTCAAATTTTCACATACCAAGACATGATTTCAAAATTCAATTTGATTTCGTTACAAACGTTAAAGATTTATAATTGGACGAAACAATGGAAATTGCTAATTATTCCTTTAGGTTTGTTATTATTTACAGAAAATTAATATTGTTGCATAATTTTTACGCTTTTGGTGCAAGATACTTTATGGGAGAAATGTTTTTCAATGATAATGAATATCTACTTACGTGGCTTCTAAAAACTCTAATTTACCCTTGCCGATTAATTACTCTCACAAAAATCCTGTAAATGTTCTTTTACAATTGCCTAAACGAGAAGATTTTTCTTTATTCAGTTTACATGTTTCAGTCAATTAAGTAGGCAGAATATGAGACGGCTGTGGATTGTTTTACTGCTAGTAATTAATCAGCAAGGGTAAATTAGAGTTTTTAGAAGCCAGGAAAGCTAAAACTGACAGACGATGAAAAAATCGCATTGTAATCTTGCTTAATTTACGAAAAATAGCACATTTTAAATTTAGACAATTTCGCAAAACGCCATTTTCTAGCTAAGTGAAAATCACTCGGTATATCTGACAGGGGCTAAATAGGTATTCAGACTAGCACAAATTATTGCCGTAAAAGTTCTTTTAAAAAAAATCAAAAATAAAAAAAAGCCCATTTGGTGTCGACTTTTTGGCGAGCACTGTAGATGAGGTGATTTAATTAAACAATTATTAATATTAGTTAAAACAAATTAATTAAAATCAAAAAAATCAAAAAAATCGCGATTTTTTTTAATAAATCAATGATTTTTGATTTTTTAAATAAAAATCAAGTTTCGCCCAACCCTGCCACAAAGTAAGTTTACATGAAATTGATTAAATGGTAACACTGCATACTTTTACCTCTAAAGCGTAAAATATAACTCTCTCACTGAATAAAATTGGATTCCCTATGGCAGTTTTAGGAAAAGGTGTTCAATACTGAATACCAACTTTTCATTACTCTTTAAACCAAAATATTCATCTTAGCGAAACGAGACGCACACGTTATTAATTTAAAATCAAGTCAGAGCAAAATTTTCACAAAAAAATGCATTCTAATTGACATTAATATTACAATATTAATTTGATACTACTTTCGAATTTCTATCGTATCGGTGTAGAGCTTTTTGAGAACCCAAAGCAGGTAATTAGAAATCCTGCTTCTAACTTACATCCTTTAATCAGAGGACCAACGTTAACATTTTAACAAGTTATATATTAAATCATGAAATTTGTTTTACCGTTTTGGCGTTTTATGTGTTCATAACATCTAATTCTGTTTTAATTAGTTTTTAAATATTGCATGGAAATTTTTTTTACGTAAATCTCAACGTAGATCGTCGCTAAAAAACTCACTTTCCCTGAAAAAGTAATTGAAGTGTAAATATAAATGCCCCAACTGAGACGAATTAAAAATTCGCGTTCTAATGAATGAAAAATCCGCTCTTAAGGGGATGTCCACTAAAAAGGTCATTTTTTGCGTAAAAATCATATGCTATAGGACAAAGGCGAATGGTCTTTCAGAATAAATAAGTTTCAAGCACAAGTTAAGATTTCTAACAAATTCCTCGTGTTATCATTTACCGAGAAAATTGTACGTATGTTTGCATTAATCTGCATTTACACGAATACGCGCCATATATGTGATGCAAGTGCAGCTTTTAGTTACAGAAATCAAACCCACGGTGGCACCGAAGACGTGCACATAAATAATTAGTGTTCGTCCATGTTTGTACATTGGTAGTTGCTATGGAATTCATCCCTAACATTTGATTGCATATAATACACAATAAAATCTTATGAAAGCATTTTTTACTCAATTAATAGATTGGAACCCGAGCAGAAAAAAAATGAAATATAAGTCGGCTAGAATGGCGCAACGCAATGTAGAAACCGCTCGACTCTCAATAAGGTCTAAAATGTTGCAAGTGTTCTGTAGGTTGGGTTGGCAACGCAGTTTTGGTTGAAACCTTTTTAACCATTTAAGAACATATACCCACAAAGGAGAAGGTCTTAAATTACAGAGGACCGTATAAAAAGTTGCGTGCACAGGAATTGGGAATCTTCGCTAGCCTTTATTGTTAAATTTTTCAAATGAAGTGATTACATATATTTGCACATACAAATTGTCATACTTTTGGCTTTGTTTACATTTTTTAAATTTTGTTATGGTTTTTTTATAGTAAAATTTTGAATTCATGTGTATTCATTATGTACTGAGGCCCGCGATTTTCACATTTAGTTTGCATTCCTTACGTGAACCGTTTTCCGCTTCTATTTATGACACAATCAATTCGTATACTTACTTCGATTACACCAATAATAATGCAAAACCCTAAGGTTATTTTGGTAGATTAATGATTTATGTGAAGGTTAAGATTATACATATTCTACGAAGCACACAAAGTAAATATCTAATTTGTAGGCTATCTAGTTTCTAAATAGTTGGAAACAGATTAATATTGTATACTTCACTTTTTAAGTAAACACTAATTGTAGAGGAAAACTTTCGTAGCATTTAGCAAAATTAGTTTTACTTAGTCCTAAGTGAAGAAAACGGTATTTCAACTTAATATCATCTTTTTAATAGTTTAATTATGTATAGCAGCAATCTGCATATTCGAATGAATATTTAAAGAGCATATAAGTACCTTCCATACCTAACTTATTTTTATTTATAGACGTCATTTAAGATGATGATGAAGTGGTGGTGTTAATCCGTATGGGTTAGACAAAATTTTTCTTTACTTATGCAACAAAATTGTTATATTTTGAATTTTGAACCATCCGCTGGATACTACTTTATATCATTTCAAATTAACAGCTTCGATTTATACTTAGTCAGGTGATCCATATCAAATGTACCTATTTCTAAATTTCCAATTTAAAATATTCTAGTTATCAGGCGGACACTTCTTCAGGGTAAATCCAAATGCAACTATTTAATAAATGTACGTTGATGCAGGTGCGGTACACCTTCGTCTAAGTTTATTTTCCGCGTTTGTTCTCAAGTTAATGCATGGTGGGAGATGCCTTCAAGAAAAATGTCATAGAAATTCTTATTAGCCGGTAGGAAGGATTGAGATGGACTGATCAACTGGACGATTTTGTTTGTGCTAAAAAAGCTGGTAAGGTGACCCGCATCCGGAAATCAACGTCATCCTCTGACGTTTCAAGCCTATTATAGGGAACCGCAAATTGTTTTCCGGCGAAAATTCAAGCGAAACTCTAGAGGATGACGTTGATACTCTGGTGTGGTGCACCAGGTATTCGTCAGAGAGTTTTAGGTGCCAGATTCGATCTGAGCGACCCAAAAAACAACGAAAACAATTTTCGGTTCCCTATAGGCTTGAAACTTCAGTGAAACTCCAGAAGATGACGTTGATTCCCGGATGTGGGACACCAGGTACAAGGGAGGAGGGCAGTTTTCGATGCCTGATTTGGAATCAGCAACCCAAAAAAACGCTGGATGAGATGCCTAGAATCGTGAATTTCAGAAAGAGCTTCGGAGATGACGTTGCTCAGCCATCCTGAGCTCCAGGTAGGCGATGAGCCAATTTGGAGGTCATATTCGGAATCAGCGACTTCTAAAACCCTCGCGAACCCGAATTGAGTCAATTCTAGAAGTTTATAACGAAATTATGAATTTTTTCTATGAAATTGCATTTTTCAGGAAGCATTTTTCATTGCACAAATGCAATTTCGAAAAAAAAAACATCATAAAAAGTAGGTTTTTCCTATTGAATTTAGGAAGCGAATGCATAAAACCCCATCTCAATCTGTCTTATACTACAAGAGTTTGGTAGGTTCAGTGCTTTATTTCCTCGCCTAAAATGTGGAAGTTCGATTAGGTGCTAATTACACTTGATAATCACACATAGTGTCTAAACACGTTGGGTTACATTCAATTAGCGGGATTACTTGTTTGTGGTAGTGGATTAGATAAACATTGAAGTACAGTACATCTGAAGAACAGTGTAAGTTATGATCCGATACCTGATTACCAACGACAATACAAAATTTATTGCCTACTATAGAATGCAAACAAAAACCATTCCCATACAAATTTTAGAGAAAAATGTTACCTAATAACTTTCAATTGTTGATTTTAGACATATGCATTACTCATAGTTTTTGATAGAAAATGAAAAGTTATTCAACACAGAATAAAAATATACAGGGTGGTCTATTTAAGTTAAGTGAGTTTTGGATGTTTGAAAAATATAAAATATGAATCCTTTTTCTAAACACCCTGTGCATAGAATCGAAATCCCATGTAGTGCAAATGAAAGCCTTAAAGGTCAAAAATAAATTTGCGTTACTGAAAGTAAATGGTCTCCGTGTTATTAGGCGTTGTTTAAATTGAATATTTTTCTTAAAATCACAATTTTCTCAACCTTAGTAAGCGATAATAGGGAATGTTGAATAAAGTTGCCTTTATAGTTTTTAACGTATAATCTAAAAATGTAATAAAATACAGGGGGTTGCATAAAAAATCAAACTTTGATTTTGATATATATTACAATTTTGTGAACCATCCTGTATAATTGAAAATAATTTATAAAAGTAGTCGTTATCAATTTACATAATTATGTCACAAAAAAATGAAGCTGATATATTGTAAGCTTTAGCTACAAGAGACCGAGGGAATAGTGGTGAATCACCCTGTATATTTAAATATATTCTACGAGAAAGCAAATAGTATAATATGTAATATTTAAGGCAAAGGTAAAAAATGGACATTCTAGAGCATTTAGAAACACCTTTAGAAAAATGCTTGTAAAGAGATTACATTACCTTACAAGAAAAAGAAAGAGATAAACATCGAATTAATGTCAAATTACTCGTATTCACAAGGTTTATTGCCCGACGTCCTTTTGTTCTCGAAAGTCAAATAAAAGATGCGTGGGTAGCGATTTTGATCACTTGAACCCTTTGAGGTGCCAACTTCATAAAACTTTGGTAATACATAAGTACTTATACTTATTGTAAGCCATACATACGTTACCCTTGATGATTATAAAATTTGCTACAGTGATCTTTCTAAATAAGATGCAATTAAAATTAAAATTTTGTACTAGGCTTTTATAGTTATGGAATTGAAGGAAGAATGAACAACATTTTGAGAAGGAACATTATCGGAAAGTATATTTCCATACTTTATGATTTAGTAAATTTCTGGAAATATTTCAGTTTGTTTATTTCCTTAATAAATTTTTGAAATTTATTCCACTGTAAAATTATACATACTACCTACAATTTGTTAGTCACGCAACTGTCTAGAACTGTAAATTCCATTAAATCTACGATAAGTATCATGTGCTAGACACTCTCATTATAAAAGTTATAATTATATTCCTTTATGCTAATGTTTTCACCCAAATACAATTGTATTCTCTCTATCAAATCTATTTTAAACTGTTCACATAACCAAATAACGTTAGGCACCTATCCATTAATTGGAAAACTTCATGATGTGTCCAAATATCATATAAATCACTGTTCTTGTTGCTTTATTGATTAAACAGGCATCGAACAAGAAACATGGAAATGGAAAGAAGTATTCCGTAAGGTTTCGAGACTAATTTCGAGACATTATTGAAATTTGCAACAATAACTAACTACTTAGCCACATCGAAACTTAAAAATATGATCCATACTTTAGTTACTGAGCTTATGGGCGACCTACGAGGTGTTAACTACTCTATACCAACTTGTGCTCAATTTTCAGTTAAGAATACATGATTTTTTAACGTTTCCTGGTACAGGAAGTTATACCAAGCAAACAAATTATAACGTATTAAAATATGAGAGGGTACTATAATCCCTTTCAAAATGTAAATCAAAAGCGGCCCCTAGACAATCAATGTTGTTGACAATAAAGATTAACGCGCGCGTCTATGTACATCAAACACCAGCCACCAATACTCATTGGCGGTGTGCAAACTGATCAAACAAATGAATAAGGGAAACAGGCGCTAGTGAAAAGAGTGGTGTAACGGTTTCGCCCATGACAATAATATTACAAGATACAGAGTCGGAAGTTATTGAGTTATTGTGACACTTTCAAAAATTCACGCTCATCGTCATTGGGAAAGAAACGGTGGTTAAGTGTTTCCATCACACTGCCTGACTAATGAATGACGAAAATTATGACAAAAATGCTCCTACACGTTTCATCAAAACGCGCCAATCAAAATTGCTGTCAATCGTCCTCAATTAATGACAATTTGCATTAATTTCCTCGAAATCAATCAAAACAGTAGAACCCCGCTATTCCGAACATCCGCTTATTCCGAACAGAACAGATTTTTTTAACTTAAAAACAGGAGAAATAAAAAGACTTTCGTGAAAAAACATATATTTACATATTGTTATAATAACTAATTTACACACATTTAAAAAGTAAAATCAATCATTTTTTTCTGATGAAAGGCATTGAATTAACTTGTGGATGCAATGTTCCACCATTGCGCCATCAATATGTTGATATTATTAATGAAATCCGCCTATTCCGAATTCCCGCTAAACCGAACAGGGTTCGGTCCCAATTAGTTCGGAATAGCGAAGTTCTACTACTTGTTTCACTTAGCCGCTGTCCATTTTATTGATTCGAATATTATCAATATAATTGATTCTATAGAGGCGACATTAATAAGACACGGTGGCTCCCCCTCCAATACATTTTGACATATAAATTTTAAGTAATGATAAAACCTGATGACGTCTGAAGTACGTACATGAAGTAGTGGATAGTTCACTTTGCTTAGCTCATTTTTATGGTTCACATCGATACACTCGGAGTGGAAGGAATAGTTATGTATTCTTTAATGTGAATTTGTTCCATTTTTTTATTATAAGGGTTAGTTTATCAACATATTTAGTTAATTAGAATTACTACGGGGTTTTCATAATTGACCGTCCTCACCTTTTTGCAGGTGCTTAGGCAACTAAAGATACACAATTGGCAATGCTGATAAATTTCCCCTAGAGGTTACTAGTGTTTACATCAAATTAAATAAATTAATTTAACCTAAAAAAGATGTTTACAAAGAAACGTTATTTAAAAAATAAAGAATACAGCTCTACTCAGCAAACAAGATAGTTGGAGAGGGGATACCGGCGCTAGAGTAGCTTTTAAGGTACAATCCGCAAAGAAATATTTTGGCGCTTAATTTAAATGTGTATTGTTGGATACACATAAATGTATTGTATGCTGCATGAGAAGTCATCAGAAAGACTGATTTTAACAAACAAGAGTAACACAATAAAAGGATTAAGTAATAAAACGCCAGCGGAAAATGTCAGCTGTCAACTGTAATAATTTACTTTTAGCTGTGAATGTACACCTTAGATTTCTCAAATATGATTGGACAAATAATTTGCCGCCTCAAAAATTTCAAATACATTATTTTAGTTGACATATTTTCCGACTATCTTGTTTGCTGAGTGGAGCTGTAGAATTTATTATTTATTGTTATTTACAAAAGGTGCTCAAAATGACCACCATTCATTTCTAAACACAAATTAACTCTTCGCTTCATATTTTGAAACATACGTTCAAGTTGAATTGGAGTTATATTAGGTGTTTTCTTTTTGTACGTTGTGGTAGACTTAAGTCACTTATGTCAATAGCACACCATTCGTTTTATTAAAATAATTTGACTCAGTTCTCAATAACCCTATTCGTTTTAAAAGTTTTATTTAAGTTTTATATTAACCTGAGGCAGAAATGTCTACATGACACAAGGCACTTCAATCACGTGATGATTGTGACTTTACCTAACCCTGTGGTGATGCAAAAAGAAAACACCTAATGTTAATCTCTTGGTACCTACGTTTCATTAGCGGTGTGCACTAGCTCCATCGTGCTGGAAAAAACCTCGTTGTTGTTCATCATCATGTAAATTTTTTTCAATAGCTTGACGCAGTATCTCACGGTATCGTTCTCCGTTTATGGTATCATAAAAGAAAATGAGGCCAATTATCCTCCTTCTTGACATAGCCACCCAAATGCCAACTTTTTGGGGATGTAGAGGTGTTTCGATGTAAATGTGTGGATTTTCTGCTGCCCAAATTCTGTAATTTTGGCCATTCACATAACCTGACAAATGTACCCATGCTTCGTCTGAATAAAATCTTAAGTGTAACAAATTATTGTTGCTTAAACGTTCATTGAACCATTGACAATATTGCACTCGAAGATTATAGTGAGGTGCATGTAATTGTTGTACAGAAGAAATTTTGTATGGATGCAAATGTAACTTCTTTTTTAAAGCTTTGTGGCAAGTACCAGTAAACAAACCTGTAAAAAAATTATGTTCATATTTTTGGTATATTTAAGATAGTACCTCCGCGACAACCATGGGCGTACGCAAGGTGGAGCAAGGGGGGGCATTGCCCCCCCCCCCCCCCGGCCGCGAAACGAAATGTGCTAAATATTGTGAAAGGTTGTAGGAATTACAACGTAAAAACAAGGAATACAAACATTCACACGTCCATAAAGGCCATACACTTTTATTAAGTGGTCATAGTCAATTTTAACTCAAAAGTAACCTAAACAATTTGATAAAGCAGCCAGAAATCGCTAATTTATTACTTACCACTTTAAAAACATACACAATAGTTATCTAGCTAATACGAAACACCCTTTAACGCTGGGTATTTTTCCATTTAGCGCGCAAAAGATTAAAATTTAATGGAGCTTATTGACGAAATTAAGCATTTCCTGACCTTTCTTCTAAGTAAATAGTATTTGTACCCAAGGGGAATTATATGATTTTTAAGATAATTATGCTTAAATGTATTGAAAAAAATTGTGGGATAACAACATAGGAAATAAATATGTATATTAAACACGTTTCCAATCAATTTTATTCCCCCCCCCCCCCTAGCCAAAAAGCTGCGTACGCCCTTGGCGACAACCTCAACCTCAACCAAAAGTTTCGTCCCATGTATATGTCTAATAGATCGATAATTTAATCGAGTCACCATAGAAAAATGTATAAAACATATAATATTTAATGGACAATTTAACTCATGTGTAAAAAATCCCATTAGCCGCAGTGCAATTGTCACTTTTACAGCGACAATTGCACTAGTGGTTTTTTCACTTTCAAATTCTAATCAACTATCGCAGTATCCGTGCCCGCCGTATAAATACATAGTTTGAAATTTGCGAATAATTTATTGCATGATGTTTGACGTGTTATTTTAAGAATGAGTCCATTTGATAAAGTTACGAACGGATTTCTAAATTTCTTGTTCGTTAAATTGTCCTGCCGAATTACACTCGAGATTTGTATTTATACCTAGTAAATTTGTGTTGTTTAAATTCTAATCTGTTTCCTTTAGCAATTTGACTCGAAAAACTGTCAACTTAAAAATGCTCCACCTTCGGTGTCGCATTTTTATTGGTTGACAGTTTTTCTCGTTTAATTGCTAGGCAACAGATTCTTATTAAACAACCCAAATTTACTCGGTAAAATACAAACCTCTTGTGCAATTATAAGTGACAATACAAGGAACATTATTTGCCGTCACATCACTTCTATTATTAACCATTTTTGTCACGCCAGTGGAAGTACACTTTTTGTTAGGACTGTCCGTGTTGTGTACTAACACATGGAACAGATTGCGTATACAATCATTCGTTTGCCTAACCATATCTAATAATACCAAAAACGTCATATTTCTCAAGGCTATATCTTCATAACTAGACGGTAAACAATTCTCAAATTTTTTCACAATATTCGTACAATCCCTCTCTAGCATTCTCTAGTTTTTCATTAAATTCTGACATTTAGTTTTGACAGTACAATTGATAATGTGTCATTGCCCACATAACACGAGATCTGCAAGGGATGTCCTGTGGACTTATGCGGACATTTAGAAGTTCTCAGAATGTCTTTCGGATGTCCTGGGGACTTATGTGGACATATAGAAGTCCTTAGAATGTCTTTGGGACGCCTTTGAAAGATATGTGCTAAGTGGGCGGTGTTTTTTTGTATATAGGTTACATGTGAATTATGCCAATTTTAAGTGTAAATATCTCGACTTGGGGACGGTAAACCTCATTTAAACTCCACAGATGTTTGTATAACGTATTTAGTAACGTATACGTCAAGTTTGAACAAATTTTGTCATAAATCATTCCGCGGAGGTACTACCTTAATCGTACCGGTTTGAGAGGATAATTGTGGAATAGATTTTTTAGGACTTTGTTGTATTCTTTGTTGAATGTCATTAACAACTTTTTCGGTTAAAACAGTCGGCCTGTCCGTTGACTTGCCTTTGCAAATACAGTGCTTGTTTTCGTACCTTGCAATAAGACATAACCTATGTTTTTTAAATGCATCATATTCGATGTTAACATCGGGAAAAGCTTCTGAAAACTGCTCAATGCAGGACTGCAACGAATAGCTCCAAGTTCCATCAGGGTTTCGGGTACCACTGCGGAAATGTGCCATTAAAATAAAGGCATCTTGTTCTGATGTAAACACCATCGTTGTACAGTATCACTATACAAATTCAAATTAAATTAATTTATTAGAAAATATTGCTAACATACATCACAATAGCTTCGTAACGTTAAGAACTCTGAAAAGAACTTTTTTTTATGTTGATCTCAAGATAATGTAGAGGAAATTCGAAGACAGCAAACAGAAGTAAAGAAAATATGAGGTTATAAAGCTAAATGTAAATATTACAATTTAGTTATTTTTTTCTTACACGCGCACAACAGCTATCCAACCTAAAGAAAGAATATTTCAAGCGCGAAATTTAAAATTGATTACGTCGGGCCCAAACATGGGTTGAAACCACTCTATTGGTTATTTATTTACCAAGGCCGTCGAGGACGTCAATACGGCCGCGACCGCGGTTTGCCGGTGAGGCGAAGCGGAGGCCGGCTCGCGGGTTAGGCCGTATTAACACCTTACGGGCGAGGCAAATATTACATTTTTCTGTCCATATGGATAAAACAATTCTTTATTTCCTACTAAGTGCGTGACGTCTTTGAAGTGACGTTGGACAACTACGCCGCTTCGTTTGAGTTCGAGATCGTTACTAAATTACTTTGGCGGTTGCCCTTGGCAGCGGCCGTATTGGATTACTTTACGGCCGCATTTTCGTACAATGAGGGGTTCCCTTGACATCGGCCGTATTGGATCACTTTACGGCCGCATTTTCGTATCTTTTGACATTACTTTAGCATCATATGGACAGAAAAAACAATTTACTACTGCAGTTCATGAAATGTAAAGCCCAAAAGGTTGCTCTATTTTCCAAGGTAAGCCGTTACATTTCTTTTAAATAAACTATAATGTTAGTAAATGGACAGTAAGGCCGTCCCTTGAATGTTTACATAAAAAAATAATAAAAATGTTTGAATAGTAAAAATAAATAAGAGAATTTATTTATGTCTATGCAACGGGTTAGCTTTTCTTTAATTGAAGTTTATTTTAAAAATATAGGTATAGTTATCTGTGATAGTGCAAATATCGATTTAATGTCTTTCGGAATAGTCTAGAGAGAGAACTTAAAATAGATAAATGTGAGATAAACTCTTATTGAAAACCATTTTTTGCCTGTCAACTTCTCTAAATGTAATCACTTGACATTGTTTTGAAACCGCACAAAATTAATGATACGGTATAATATTATTGTGAATACGAGCTGCGGTTGCTGAACCTTTGGCAATTCTTTTGCTGCATGATTTCATCGCATGACTAACAAACAACGGATACGATAATAAATAATACTAAACAAGGAACAAAAATAATTGTTGCAGCCATAATTTGACAAAAACGATTTTACAGAGAGTTTTAGTTATTAAACTAAAGTGGCGACTAAAGCAAATACTGAAACCAAACCGCCAACAGTAATCTTCATAACTGGTCCCAAGCAACAGTTAAATAGTACCAAAGGATCCGTATTCATTATATTGGACCATTTTGAGAAACCAATTCATTCATACTTGAAGGTGCTTACAATTCCCATATGTGTTAGAAATTACCTCAACAACTACACAGTCAACAACAATAACACTGCAAAAAAATGTTATCGTAGAAAGATTTCCCAAAGCCATTGTTTGTGATAATATTTGCATCAGTTTCAAAAAGCGATGCCGAAAAAATTGATTTGCAATTTCAATTGCAACTAAGTCTGCCATCAAAAGAGGAGGAAAAGCCGAAAATTGAGTTCAAAGTACCAAACTCTTGGCCTACTATATGCCAAAAATTTTCCATGAGAATTACAGGAGACTAAGGCTAGAATAATCAAACAGCGAGCAAATATGCTATACATGGCAACATTGAAGAAGAATGACACTTCATTCCACTGCTTCCTAAACCAACAGCTGAACAAGAAAGTAGTAACCTCACGAAAATGTTTCAAGAGTTGAACCAGAAAGTGCGCAGATTGAAGCAGCCCCAGCCCAGTTCATGAAACTTGTCAAAATGTGATGCGTTTTATCCCATCATGCTCGAGAATTTTCTACCTATTTGTTTTGTACTAAGCTACATAAATACCTATATTACATAGGTACCAGAAATCTCCACGAATTTCAATATGTTTGATCAATAATAATCAGACCAAATCCAATCACTTTGAAATGAACAACAACAAAGCTGCTAAGAAGTATGGATATAATTAATTGTATATAGTTAGACAGACACATCTACTGACTGAATAGAATAGAAACGATAGAAGCAAATTAACGCTGCTACAAAAGAATTTCACTGCGTTTTTAGTTCAAAATTAGTTGTGGAATAGACTGCCAGATTCATAGTGTTTGGATACCATATACTAATAGAGCGGGTCAGAATTTTTTAATCATTTGCAACAATTACTGTACGTAAGAATAAAAAGTACAATAATTAAGTAAAACTGAAGAACGATGCCCTCTCAAATTTCAACTTCCAATTACTCAAAAATAACGCACTGCATACATTTTTAGTTATAATGACAAATACTACTCAATTCTTACAATAATTATTTTGAAATTTCTCTCCTAAGATCATTTACAAGAAACGTAATTTTTCTATTTACAGCTTTTCACGAACCTTGTTTGCAGCATAATTGTGTAAATGAAGGCAATAATTCAAATTAATTTTCGGCAGACAAATTTAATCATTTCGAAATGATTCAAGGTCTTATAAAATCCTCATTCCTCAAGGGACTGAAACAATTAAGAGCTAACAAAGGCAATAATTCTATGTGCATCTCTCAAGAATTATAAAGTGGACGAATAGATATTTAAGTAAATTTTCCATGACGTTATTTATTATCTGTGATTACATCGGCGATTAAGAACTTGCGAACTTTATTGTAAAATTTTAAATATATCAATAAAAAGGAATGTATAAGAGTAATAAGAGCGTAAGAGCCTGTTGCAATTGTCGACTTATTGCTAAAGAACATTGATAAAGTGGTATTAAAAATTAATTTGTTCGCTGTACAGTACACACAATTGTTTGTACTTCCAATCAAGTGCTAGTTAATTTATAAAAGAGCGAAACGGAATCGAAGCTATTAAGAGATCTTGAGAGGAAAATAAATTAAAGCATCTTGAAATTTCGTGCTTTTACATCATTCATCAGTTAAATAGTACCCTTCGTAGCATACTCGAATTATTTATCTTTCGCGTAGCAAAAATTAATCTTTATTTAGAAAGACTGGCGCTCTCCATCAAGATGTAATTGATCTGGAAGTACCAATTGTCTCACGATAATCAATATGGCGGAAAATCCTG
This sequence comes from Pyrocoelia pectoralis, assembly GCA_036250285.1. Classification (NCBI taxonomy): domain Eukaryota; kingdom Metazoa; phylum Arthropoda; class Insecta; order Coleoptera; family Lampyridae; genus Pyrocoelia; species Pyrocoelia pectoralis. Next base: position 53,330,291 of record CM070074.1, read on the forward strand.
TATATCCTATAGAATGAACAAAATTCCGACTATTGTTTCGATCTCGTTTATTACGATCCCTAACCGAATTTATCACAAGGGTATTTTATTCAGAAGTGCACGCATTGGAATCCGCCGTAGACCCAAATTATTCAGCTAATAAATAGGATTCCTACGAATCCAATAAAAGAATCATGAATTCCATCTCAACGACTTCTGTTAGCATCTTCTATGTCAAGTGACTGGTCGTTGACAAATTAAAGTGTAACGTTTTTGTGTAAATCTATGCGCAGCTTCAGAGTAAGTAAGTAGATTGAATTTTAAAAATACATGCTGTATAAAATAAACTGTAGATTTAAATGGTTTTAAACTCTGTGACACCTTATACCGGGTGATTTCTAACCTCCTGGCCAAATTGAAAGGGTAACTGACAAATGTTTTTAATAAAATTTTGATCAAATTGTAATAATAAGAAAGTTACAAGTGTTTAAAGTTCTTAGAAACTATTGAGCTTTTTTTATAAAAAATGGTAATAATTTATATTTTGAATTCAAAAGTTCAGTTAAAATTTTACTAAAATTTTTATAAGATTAAAGTTATGGTTACTTATTTAAATTGTTCTTTAAAATAAGTACACAGTGTTATGGGTGTTCATTTATTGAAAGCCGCTGATTTATTTAATTTAATCATGTGCGTCAATATCACATAAATGTCAGAATTTAAGTAAGTTAATTACATATTAAATCAATAATTCGTCTGAAATGGTGAATTACAGTAATGACTAATGATTGAAGAATACGTAGACATGATTATGGCGTATGGAGTTGCTGAAGGAAACGCAAGATGCGCAAGACGTATCTAAGAACTTTAAACACTTGTAACTTTCTTATTACTACAATTTGATCATTTTATTAAAAAAATAACTTTTTTTGTATTCTGTCTCCAAAGTAACCATTTTGCGGAGTGAAAACAATCCGCAAAATACATCTTTAAAGGACAAGTACGCTAAAGTCGCTATGACAACCTTTTCATTCGTTTTGACGTATACCCTGTTCAAGTGACCAGCCGTTGCACGTCATTATTCGTGTACCAATACTATAATTATAATTTACTAAGCAACTTTAATAAAATTTGCATTAAAGCCAAAATGTCATCGTAAGTACAGTTGGTATTAAAAGTCATTAATCGTGTAGGGTTAGCGACCATATTTTATCCTTGTCGCACACTTTGCAGTTCGTACTTACAACTTAAAACGTAGTGCGAATATAAACTCATAAAATATCTCGATGTTGTCACGTCAAGTTTTGTTTACTTTGTTAAATTCACCGGTACGCACTTAAGCTATTTTTTTTTAAATTGCCTTACTAAAAACAGTACTTATCAGTACTCTTATATTGTTTATGTCTACATTAGTTGTTGTATTTTATTATTACATAGGTATACAGTATCTATTTGTTCCTAACCTAAAAACGTCAGTCTGACAACACGTACATTTGACAACGCTGATTACACGTCATTGATTTAGTAAGTTTTAAGCTATGACGTGCAACGGCTGGTGACTTGAACAGGGTATATTTACGATATCTTTATATTGACTTTTTACGAATTTACTTGTTGTTGCTATAACAACTATGTCAAAGCTAAATATGACGTTTACAACTGTTCTGTACGTACCAAATTAAATTTTTATGAAATTAATTTGATAATTTAGAGAATTCATGCAAAAAAATGTTGTATGCATCACGTACGCAAAACGTTTTAGTGGATTCGTCTAAGTTATCGGACTCGGCTTCGCCTCGTCCGACAAACTCGACTCATCCACTAAAACATCATTTTGCGTACTTGATACATAAATAACTAATATTTTGATCTCTCCCAGTTGCCTTTTTAGTTTGGTCAGGAGGTTAGAAATCACCCTGTATGTATGTGCACTCCAATTTGAAGTCTATTAAGGAACACATAAATAAAATATGCATCTGTTAATCAGCGCTTTCACAATGAATTGCGACATAATGTAGATGTAATACAGACAACAGACATTTAAGGTCCTCTAGGACAACGTAGTATAAAAGAACTTATCATAAGTGCGTGATGGTTATGTATAATCTTATACATACATGACGGCATTCACAAATTAACCATAAGCAGTTATTTAACATGGGATTAGGTAAAGAGATCTCTCTGTTTGTTGAGGAAAAGAGGCACTGATAAATATTATTCGACGTTAACGATTTTTGAATAAGTAGATTGGTCATTCCAGTCTAAATATTTTGGTTTGTCTTTAACCCGGCGTCGGTCAGGTGGCTTTTTGGAACAAAAACCGCTAGGTGGGGTAAATATAACCCCACGTGTAGAGTACCTATATAGAGAGAGTACCGCGAAGGTCGGCCATATTGTATCCAAAATGAGGCGCCAAATTCAAATTTCTAAAAAAGATTCTGACAAACCCTAAAACGTCAAAATAAGCAATCATTGCTCTTGTACCTTGTTTCCCATAGTTAGGAAGGCCAAAAAAAAACTTTGTGGGAATCAAACGAAAACGTTTATTTACAACACAAATATATATGACACTAATCGATTACAAAAGTATATAGTAATAATCAATTAACTATTTACAATGGCTACATTATAATAACTGTTAATAAAAAATGGAAAAGTTACTTCAGAAATCCACGCGCTTTCTTGTATACAATCTTGATTAATCAATTGCAGCATTTAAGCTTGTCTTCGAGCTTCATTCCGTTGGTCTGTGGGTATACGTAATAAACGATAACCATTTTCACTGCGTTTTTTGTAATCGGGGACACAACAGGAATTTTTTTCGATTTCTCTCACAACAACAGGTCAATATAACAGACGCGGAACACGTTGAAACACAAATAATTCACTTTTACTTATGTGTTGAAACTGAACCACGACCATAAAATTATACCCTTTATTTTATGACCAGGAACAACGAAACACAAATGACATTTTAACCCGTCAGCTGATCAGCTCAACTGTCAATTATAACGCAAGCTGACAACTCATAATTTAAAATACAAAATGTACTAGTGATCCGCCATATTGTATCCAATTTATATGGGCATACCAATCGCGGTACTCTGTTATATAGGGACTCTACCGTCACGGTCTATATACTACTACGGTTGCCCCATAACCCTGCTTATAGGCGATACGTTACAAGCGAGCAGGGGGAAAGCCTACGTCACTCGGCGACTGTTTGAGCACCGTTGCCTAGTGAATGCCCGTGAGTGCATGCCGTATCTGTCATATTTGTTGTTATTATTACGTGAAATTAAAATTATATAGACAGGGTGTCGCTATACTGTTGCTACATGTAACAACAGTTTAGAAAAAACTAGAAAAGGTGGACAAAATGTGTCTTATCTTAATTTTCCTAAAAACCCAGAAATAAGAGCAATTTGGATGCAAAAATGCCGTCGTGAGGGTAAATGGAATTATGGTAGTTGCCGTGTTTGTTCAGTGCATTTTACAGAACACGATTATGGAGTGAATAACTAAGGTAGCAAAAATGCTTATTAGCTAAACAGATAGAGAACAACTATGTATGTCCTTAATAAAAATAATGATTTGTTTTATTATTTCATTTTCGTTTGAAAATGGTATACCTCACTACACCACAATGAAATATGAAATGCGGAACTGCTATATTTAGTTAAGATAAATATTGCTTGTTCCTTTAATTAATTAATTATTATTACTAAGGTGCATTTTACATCAAAGCGGTGATAATTTCCCAGTTACTTTATACTGCTTATTGTTATTCCTATAACAGTGCTCGAACGCCTAGCTTAAAAGTCGCCGAGCGACGTCACACGGCGTTGACCAATCAGAGGGTTTTTAGCCGATGAGGCAACCGTAGTAGTATATAGACCGTGCCCACGTGTTTTAAATTAAAAAAATGAATTCAAATCAAATTTTGTGTTTTTGTGCATTGTATATATTTTTTATTGCTTTGTTTCTCATTACTAGTTCTAGATTAAACACGATTTACTTTATGACAACAAAAATAAAAAATTGTGTTATAATAGGTAGGTAACATTTTTCAAAACGAAATAACAGTCCCATAAATAAAGAGGTATAAACAAATTAACAATCCCTGAAATGAAAAATTAATATAAATAATGTATTTCCTGGACTTGAATACGTTAAATAAAATAAGAACAGCTACTCAATACAATAGTTTGGCAAAGTTTGAGAAGATTCAGAATTTGTGCCTTTTTCTTGTGAAATTCATAGTCATTCTTCATGTACATACCTAATATTCCGCAACTTTCACATCTAATCGCTGCATGAGCAACACACGTACTTTTGACACTTCTGACAGGTAGATCTAGACTTTTTACGCGCGTTCTTGGACAAACATAGCGTCGCCCCTGTCAATTTGGTTTTTTTGGTGGCGGCTCAACAAAAGGTTATCCGACAGTTTCATAAGTGGACAAACAAAGATCAACAATCACGAATACTTTTAGCGTTGCTACCATACGGTTGAACACATGGCAACTGAGAAATTATATTTTCTGCTCTTGTTCTAACATTGTACGGAGGTTTGAGCCACTTTGTTACACCAAAATGACAATTTTTTCTGATCTTTTACTGCGCCTGCTGCTGTCTTTATGACCTTCATCTTCGTCTATTGTCTATACTTATTTCTGGGCTATTATTCGAACCGTCACTCACAATTTTCTGTGGTCATCTCCTTGTTCCTTCTCATTTTCATTACATGATCGATTTCAAAGTTACTTTCGGAATCTATGGCTGCTTCAATCTCATCTATGTCGGCCTATAATGCAAGAAGTGGTTCTTGTTCCTTTTCGTAATAAGACATATCTAAAATATGGTTACTCAAAACTGTTATCATGTTAAACCTCACCACGCTAACATACCTTAATAAAGAAAATATGTTGTCACTTTTTAGGCTACGTGGGGCAAATATAACCCCAAATCACTTTAAAAATGTATTGTGCTACACGTATGCAAGACTGCGATGAAATAATCGTTATACAATATGCATTTTTATTTTATTTGTCAGTAATTTCTCTGTGCCTAATTAATTTGGGAGGACAACCCCTGTATTGTTTGTTGAAATATTTTTTTTTAATGAAACATATTTCTTGCACCATCTATATTTTAATTATGTGTACCTAATCGATTCTTATAAGAGTAGCACCCACACATCTTCGTGCAACTTTTGTTGTCTTTTGAGATTCGAGTTGCGCAGTCGTTCTCGACTGGCCTAGGTACACTAGAACACATACCACAATTTGCTAATGGAAAGCTTCTCTTGTTGGCCAATCTTTTAATGATAGATAATAGTCCCACTTTTAGAACATCGTAGGGATAAGAGTATTAGGTTAGAGTTACTTAATTATAAGCCGACCATATCTGGAATATATTCAGGTAAGGTAGTCGCCTATTATTACCCCAGAGATAAATCCCAGGAGGCTGTCATTTTTTAATCTTGTACTACCCCCAAAAATTTACCTGATCTTAAAAAATATTAATGGAAAAAATATAGCTTAAACATTTGTAATTCGCTGATACTTGTAAAATGTGACCATTAAATCGCCCGCTACTGATAAACAATTTTCAAAGTACTTATATTAATTTTATCTTAATACACAAATCATTATCATAAGAGATACGACGTCGGCGAAATCGAGGAAAAGTTACGAAAGAAGGTCGAATGTAATGATTGAAAAATCTCACCTTCTTTGGTATTTAAAATTGCCATTTTAATTTCCCAACGCATGATTTTAAATGAAAATTGGTAGAAAAGTTCAATTGTCAACACACGTAGTTTGTTTTTCTCGAATAAGTCATGACTTTGCATTTAGATAGATTTAAGTAAAGAAAGTTGTTAACGATTCGTTAATCACAGCGCAAGGTCTAAATCCCCAACAATCTTCCTTATCATGCTATCGAAAGACCAAAATACTCGCCTTGACCTGGATTTAAATAAGGTTTGTTGTTTGTATTAAGGAGATATAAAAAAAATATAGTGACACGCTTCATATGTTTATACAGTGTGTCCACGGATTGACTTCACTATAGGTGTAAATGACCAAAAATTTTGGAATTTCAAAACGATTTTTTCAGATTCTGCCCTGCTTCATTGAAAATGAAGTTTCATCATACTTTTAATTTTTTTAATTCAAAGCCGCCTTGATCGTGGAACAAAAACTATTTTCTTTGCAGGTAAAGTACCTTTTTTGTGTATCATAGAGCAAAATTTTATTAAGAAAAGCTGTTCAGAATTGAAAAACTGACCATAAAATGACAATCGGTATTGTTTGTAAACAAATGAGAATGTAATGTTTGAAATGTTGTATGCATAGATTCCGATTTAATCGATGATAGTCGTCTTAATAAATAAAAATAACGGTTTCATGAAATTGTGCCGATTATTTTCAAATTTTGCACTGATTATTATTTTTTGATTCTGAACAGTTTTTCTTAATAAAATTTTACTCTATGATACATAAAAAAGGCACTTTACCTGCAAAGAAAATAGTTTTTGTTCCACGATCAAGGCGGCTTTGAATTAAAAAAATTAAAAATATGATGAAAATTCATTTCCAATGAATCAGGGCAGAATCTGAAAAAATCGTTTTGAAATTCCAAAATTTTTGGTCATTTACACCTATAGTGAAGTCAATCCGTGGACACACTGTATAGTCAAGTGGGTAACTATGGCTATAATAATAAATAGATGTCTGTCCATCAAAAAATATTTGAGTAGAACGTATCTCTTACGTTAAGAACGTTTTAATAAATTCCTAACGTTGTTTCTTAATTCTTTGTTTGTGAGCGGAGGTTTACAACCTGTCCATTAAATCCAGTGCAAACTCAACAGGTTATGGGCCCAGGGCGTGATATTGGTACGTGGTTGTAATTCTGTTCATGCTTGTGATTTTTTTTTAAACTTTCTGGAAGTGAAAAACAAACAATGGCGTCTGTTAAAAATGACGAAAAATACAACATTGAGAAACTGAAAGGAATGGAAAATTGGTCAATCTGGCGATGGCACATTGAGATGGTCTTACAAGCGAAGGGCGTTCTTGAAATTGTAGAAGGTAAGAAAATTCTGCCTTTATCAAAAGATCCGGTGAAACCCACAGAAACAGAAATTAGTACTGAGAAAAAATGGCGTGAAGACGATCTCATAGCAGCGACTACGATCGCCGCGCCGGTGCGTTAACAAAGGACGTCGCTCAATTGGTGCTTACGACACGTTCGTCAGCAGTTATGTGGTCAACGCTGATGAATACTTTTGAACATGGAAACACTCAGCGCGTTCATATGATTTTAACTAGATTCATGACGGCGATAAAGAAACCGGATAAGTCAATGGCAACATATATTGCATCTATGAAAAAGGACTTCTTCGATTTAAATAATGAATTCGATCGTCAGGCAAAAGAAGATGCAATGGCTGCTGGAGGGAACGTTAGTCAGGCAGTTAAACTTCAAATACCTGAATCCATACTGCACTATCGAATCCTGTGTTCAATAGGTGATGAGTACTCAGTATTAAAGGACATATGGAAGACAAGGCCGCGAAAAGAGCAAACACTCGCAGCTCTTTCAGAATTGTTGTGTTCCAAGGAACAAGAATTGGACGCTGGTGCGTTTATTGAGAACTCAACAGCGTTCTACACGCAAAAGAATTTGCAGCAGAAAGGAAAGTCGTTCGAAGGCTCCGGTAAGAGCAGTGACAAAGCTAGTGAGAAATCGGGTAATGGTAATAAGAAGAATCGTTATTCGGGGTACACGTGTTACGAGTGCAAAAAGAAAGGTCACTTAGCAAAATATTGTCGAAATAAAATTTTGGACAATAAGAAAGTGAACAACGAACAAGCAAACAGTAGTGCGTTTGTAGCAGAAGCTAATCTAAAAGACAATGCTGATCGTTGGGTGTGTGATTCGGGCGCAAGTGATCACATGACGGGCAGCTTGCATTATTTTACGTCATACGAAGCGTTAAAAACGCCTCGTATCATTGGGACGGCAGCTTCAGGCAGTTCGTTATATGCAGTTGGCATGGGTAACATCAACGTATTGATGAGAATTCGTGGACAGCAATGTAAGGCTACGTTATACGACGTTCTGTACGTTCCCGGCATGGCCTATCATCTGTTTAGTTCAAGAAGTGCATCGAAGCACGACGTAATCAGCATTGTTAGCCGTAAGCACGTTATACTCAAACGTAACGGTAGGCTCGTAGCGACGGCAACGTGGAAGGACAACGCATACATTATGGACATGTGTGTTAATGTACCAACTCATCCTGTGAAGGTGTTGCTTGCAAAATCTAACGAAACCTTACAGATCTGGCACGAACGACTTGGCCACCAAGATAAACGCCACGTAAGGAATGTTCTTGGTCGTATGGGCATCAAAATCGATTACGAAGCGACGAGAGAATTTTGCGACGGATGTGCGCTAGGCAAAGCGCATCGTAAACCCTTTCGTGCTCGAAGAAACCGTGCAACAGAAGTGGGGGAATGTATCAATGCTGATGTAAATGGACCGATGTCTGTCGAAGGGTTTGGTGGAAAGCAACGATACTATGTTTGTTTTAAAGACGATTTTAGCAAGTATCGGCGTGTCTTTTTCATCGCAAGGAAAAACGAGGTATCGGAGTGTTTGCGAACGTTTCTAAGTGAAATGAAAACCGAACGTCACAACGCAAAGGTATTTCGTTGTTATGGTGGTAACGAATTTGACTGTGCAGAAGTGCGTACCATATTAAGTGAAAAAGGGATTCGGTTGGAATTCTCAGCGCCATATACACCAGAGCAAAACGGCGTGGCTGAACGTGAGAATCGAACAATTGTTGAGTCAGCACGATCGATGCTTTCTGTAAGTGGTTTGCCGAAGTCGTTCTGGTTGTATGCATGTGCAACCAGCGTGTATGTATTAAATGCTACTGGCAAGTCGATGGTTCCAGATAAAACTCCTCGTGAATTGTGGACTAATAAGAAATTTGACAATCTTGACCATATGCGTGTTTTTTGGTACCGGGTGCTACGTGTACGTTCCAAAACAGTTTAGAAAGAAATGTGACGACAAAAGCATATTTGGTCATTGTGTTGGTTATGTTAACGACAAAGACGGTTACGTTGTATACTTACCATCACGTGGAAAGATTGTTCGTTCACATGACGTGTTTTTCAAATGCGAAAAGGTGTGCACAGAAATCGATAATTCGATGACAGCTGAATATCGAGTGGTGCCACTTAAAGCAGAACTGACTTCCCAAATCACAAAATGTGTTGAGAGTTCAGTTGCGGAGGAAGACAATAACGATGCTTCGGAGGGAAATGAAGATGGAAGCAACGTCGACGACCATGAACAATTCGATATGGCGAATATGCTTGATGCGCGTGATGCGCCTCGTAGGTCGGAGAGGCAGCGTCAACGTCCGGCAATGTACAAGTCAAACGAATTCGAAGTTGATACTACAAATGATGCGTTGTATCAAGTAAGTGTTGCAAAAGCAATCGTAAAAGTTGATGACGGTATTACACCCTGGTCATACGACTACGCGATGAACTCGGCTGAAAGTGCTAAGTGGAAAGCAGCGTGTGATGATGAGATAGCATCGTTGCATGAAAATAAGACATGGATGTTGGTAAAAAGACCAAATAACGTTAAAGTAATTGATTGTCGTTGGGTTTTTCGAGTTAAGCTTGATGCGAATGGAAACGTTTCGCGTTACAAAGCTCGTCTGGTTATTAAAGGCTACCGACAGAAGAAAGGAATTGATTACGACGAAACGTTCAGTCCGGTCGCGCGATATGACACTGTTCGTGTGGTTTTGGCTGAAACAGCAATCCATGGTTGGCACATGCAACAATTTGATGTGAAGACGGCGTTTCTCTACGGTATGTTGGAGGAAGAGATCTTCATGACACAACCCGAAGGATACGACGACGAAACAGGCAGAGTGTGTAAATTGTTAAAAAGCTTATATGGACTTAAACAAGCCCCACGTTGTTGGAACAAGCGATTTGTAGAAGTTATGAAGAAGTTCGATCTTAAGGCAACATATGAGGATCCATGTCTCTTTACACGACGTAAAGATGGAATAACTTTAATAGTGGTATTGTACGTCGATGACGGTTTGATCGTTGGCGATGATGCTGGTGAAATTGGAAAGTTCCTTCTGGAGCTGAAGCAGCACTTTAGGATAACATGTTGGCCATCAGACAGTTTCCTAGGAATGCAGATCGACAAACGGAGTGATGGAATTTTCCTATCGCAGCGTGCGTATACAAAACGTATGCTGGAACGTTTTGGTATGGCTGATGCAAATGCTGTGTCAACACCGTGCGAAAGAATTGGCGATGGAAGCAATACAAACAATGATCATGAAAAAGTATTCGACGATGATACAATGTATCGATCAGCAGTCGGTTGCCTGATGCATTTAATGACGGCGACTAGGCCCGATATCGCATATGCGGTTTCATTTGCAGCTCGCAAAATGCAGGAACCGACTCAGGCCTATTGGAATGGTGTAAAGCGAATTTTTCGTTATTTGAATGGAACAAAAGGTTACGGATTGTATTACTCCAAGAGTGGTGGTGATCAACTGCATACATTTACGGATGCGGACTATGGAGGATGCAATGAGACAGGCCGGTCAACTACAGGCGTTCTGGCTATTTATGGTAGCGCATCGGTAGTATGGACAAGTCAACGACAGCATTCAGTTGTAATGTCAACAACCGAAGCCGAGATTGTGGCAGCAAGTGAGGGTGCAAAAGAGTTGATGTGGCTCAAGCGTGTTGTTTCCGTTATTAGTGGAAAAGAAGTCGGAACACCAGTGCTGTTTTGTGATAGTGCAAGTGCAGTGAAATCAACTAAAAATCCAGAGTTTCACAAACGGACGAAGCATGTGAAACTACGCTACTTCTACGTTCGTGAGTGTGTACAAGACAACGAGATCACAGTAGAACACATTGCGGGACAACATCAACTGGCGGATATATTTACAAAACCGCTTGATCGAGTTCGTTTCACAGCATTGCGTGAAGGTTTAGGTTTAAAAGAATTGTAAAATTTAATAGCAGTGTCACATTTTTTTTGGAGGAAGTATTAAGGAGATATAAAAAAAATATAGTGACACGCTTCATATGTTTATATAGTCAAGTGGGTAACTATGGCTATAATAATAAATAGATGTCTGTCCATCAAAAAATATTTGAGGAGAACGTATCTCTTACGTTAAGAACGTTTTAATAAATTCCTAACGTTGTTTCTTAATTCTTTGTTTGTGAGCGGAGGTTTACAACCTGTCCATTAAATCCAGTGCAAACTCAACAGTTTGCACACCACTTGGATAGATTTAAGAGATCTTCTTGGAGTTGTTTGCAGTTCCTTGTGGAGGATGTACAATTGAATATTTATAAATCACCTACAAACATTAATTTTTGGCACGTGATTACATTGGAGATATCATTTATAAAGATTTAAAAAAGCAAAGGACCTAAGTTGGATCCTTGCGGTATGCCTAAGGTTGGAGTGAATGGTTTTGATCGAAAACCATTGTGTGGGATTGGGGGGTTTAAAGACATCAAAAACACAAGATTAATCTTATATTAAAGGAAAACTTAAACGTGGGAAAAACTATAATAAGTAATAAAAATGAAGGATTGTTTTGTAATTCGTCTTTTTTACACGCACACAGTCGCGACGTATATGCTTCAACTCTACACTACACTACACTAATTCGCGCGCGTTACACGCTCAATGGCCCCGCACTCACTTCTCCCGATCTTACAATTTTAATACATATATATGTGTGCGTTCTGTTAGATGTCATTCGAACTTTACCAGTGCCTCATTGAACCCAAATTTATCTAAGTGGTTTATTTGATCGAAAGCTTTGTGGAAATCTGTATAATGTTTTCACGAAAGTTTCTATTACAAAAAATAAGAGAAATTTGTGTACTTCGAGTGATTTTCTTACTATTCCCATAAGGAAGATATCCTGGAAAGCAATTCCATTGCATTTTGGACTTCTGGACATGTAGGCTTATTGGAGCGTACATTATAATAGTACTTGGGCGAAAGTGTATATTATTATTATTACAAAGCTATAAAGAATTTTCGAGCTACATCTATTTAGTTAACTTTCGGCACCATCTTGCGGACCGATTTTGAGAGGAACTACTTGAGTAACCTAAAGAGAACACACTATTTATGACCTTTCCAAGAACTGCAAACAAAATTTCAATTTTAGAATATTTGGGACCAGAGTGAAATTGGGACCTCTTATTTTCGAAATTAATTTTGGGAGACTTCATTTTAGGAACTATGTTTATTTTTTATCAAATTTTTACACGAGTTAATATCTATGTTTGTTGCAGCTTAAAACAAAAACACTACTATTATTATCAAATATAAGAGCAATTAAACGTCGCAGGGAGAGAATATTACGAAAAACGAGTTTCATGTTGAGCGCATTGAAAAGGATATTTATTTATGGGAGATTGTTAAGTTACCAAAATTGAAAGATTGTATGAAGATAACATTCTCCCTAAGATAATTGACCCTAGATACCAAGAGGGTTCAAAGTTAGAGAACAGGAAACAACATGGTCACAAATATTTCAACAAAACGCTTTTTCCTATAACGAATATAATACAAATGTTACGTTATTACAAAAATGTAGTGATGCGAATATTTAAACGGTGATCACATCGAAACTTTTAAGGTTTGCTTCGGTGACTTTTAAATAAAATTTTTAAAGAAAAAAACTTGTATCGCTTCACAATGTCATTATTCTTATTCAAGTCTATTAAATATTTTTTGTTATAAAAGAATTTGATATAAAATGTTCTTGTTTTTTAATTTTACGTCGATTGTGGTAAGTAAAGTATAATATGGGTCAATCAAGTTGGAGTAGCACACAAGTTAAAGTGAATTTCAACTATACGTACGTTTTGTATAGGTTATGTATAGTTTTGTATACGTAATTGTAAGTTTTGTATACCATTGTTTATATCATAACTAATATAGCACAATGGGGATACTCAAAGTTGATAGTTTTTTATACCAAATGGAAAATCCGAAATTCGAATAAAGTATTTAATTCTGTTAGTTTTGTATAGTTTTGTACACTATAAATAAAGTTTTGTATACGATTCTTTAAGGCTTAAACAAATCCACAAAATGGTATACTCTAACTTGACGAAAAAAAAAATTTATTTATTTCATATAAAAAAATGTTATTCATAAATAAAAAGTTATGTATAGTTTTGTATAGCATAAATAAAGTTTTGTATACTTAACTAAAATTACAAAAAAAAAATTTTAATTTGTAAGTGCACGGCAGGGTAGACCATTTCAACCAATACACGCAAATATCTCGAAAAGGACATTTTTATTCAAAAAATGTTTCAGACAAATTGTTTATCGCTTTGAGGGAGAAAGATGATGACATTATCACTTTCATTGTAGATAGCGCCACTTTAGAGATTACATCATGACGGCAATTTTTTTAAATAGGAGTGGATTTTTTTTCCAAAATAAAGGCTGTAGCTGGTAATAAGACCAAGATAACGGTGTCTTGTTTTTTTAATCGGATCTTTTTTCACTGAGTTACGGTGTTCCAAAATTTATATAATAAGTAAAAGTTTCCAACCCCATAGTGTACGTATTTTGAATGTTGTGTGAGAATTGTAAGAAATTATCTAAATAGACGCTGCAATGGAATGTGGATTGAACGCTTTGGAACAAAAAGTTCACATCCATTTAAAAAAATGGCCGCCATGATAAATTGATAACGTCATCCTCTTTCCCATTCGAAGTCATAGAACTTTTGTCCGAAACATTTTTTTTTCAAAAACTATCCTTCTCGAGACATTCGCGTGTATTAATTACAAAGGTCTACTCTGTATATACAGGTGGATTATATTTGACCCGTATTTCTGACTGATTGAAAAGCAACCCAGTATACAACTTTGATATTTAATAGATGAGGAATTGATCAAAAAAGTAATACACAATTTTGTATAAGTGTTAGGTGATTTGGCTCTTAATATTAACATATATAGAGAGTTTTGTATGGCTTAAAAGACTTGTGCAGAATATCACAATTGCAATCACGCAGAGTTTTGTATACCTAAGTCAAATAAGCTGATGAGAGTATTTGGTCCTTTGTTATTAATACAGATTGGGGGACGAACAATCGTCCCACAACTGAACGTTACGCATTAGTTTATTTGTAACTTCATGATTCTAATCATTTTCGTAACTAATTGCTCCGTGACTAATTCCCCATAGCACACATCAATTAACTAAATTTATTTTTCCTGACGAAGCTGATAATATTAAGTCAAATAATACAGTGTACAGTTTTGTATAGGTAAAATAACACAGTGTAGAGTTTTGTATAGGTCAAATAATACAGTCTAGAGTTTTGTATAGGTCAAATAATGCAGTCTAGAGTCTTGTATAGGTCTAATAACACAGCGTAGAGTTTTGTATAGGTCAAATAATACGGTGTAGAGTTTTGTATAAGTCAAATAATAGTCTAGAGTTTTGTATATGTCAAATAATCCCGTCTAGAATTTTGTATAGCTAAAATATACCGTCTATAGTTTTCTATAGGTGAAATAATACAGCGTAGAGTTTTGTATAGGTCAAATAATACAGTCTAGAGTTTTGTATAGGTCAAATAATGCAGTCTAGAGTCTTGTATAGGTCTAATAACACAGCGTAGAGTTTTGTATAGGTCAAATAATACAGTGTAGAGTTTTGTATAATAATAATAATAATAATAATAATTCTTTTATTGATTCAGAATAATGCATAGAACAATACTATTCCCTAATGCAGTAGTGTTTATACATGACTGAGATCGATTGTCAATATCTAATTCATTCGTGCTTAATTAATACATAATTCTGATATTCATCAATGGTATAGGGTTCTATTAACAGCAAATACTCAACAACCCGTTTTTTATACATCTTTTGGCATTTTATGTCCCGTCGGTGGGGAGGAAGTTTATTGAATAGTAGCACACCCGTGTAATGGCACGCTTTTTCTGTGATGGCAAGTCTATGATTAGGATAATTGTAGTTTTCTGTTCTTGTTATTTCAGATGGCTTTAGTGATGCATATTCGGATCTGTTTTTCTGGACAAATAGAAGGATTTCACAGATGTAAAGTGCACTCAATGTTAATATACCATTTTCTCTAAATTTGCTTCTGCAACTGACCTTAGGTTTAAGGTTAAGCATAGTTCGTAACGTTCTTTTCTGAAGAATAAAAACTTTATTAGAGTTGGAGCACTGACCCCAAAATAAGATTCCGAATTTCAGCAGAGACTGAAAATTCGCGTAATAGACTGTTTTTAAAGTAGGAAAGTCCAAATATTTACTCAGTATACGGATAGAGTATAGCGTTTTACTCAGTTTTTTCGATAGAGAAAAGATATGATCTTGCCAGGTGATTCCTTCATCAATATGCACCCCTAGAAATTTAGTACTACTTTCGAAGGTGATGTTTTGTCTGTCAGTTGTAGTGTTTTTGTTTTTAGTTTTGAACAACATAAATTTAGTTTTCTCCTCGTTAACCACTAAACCGTTTTTGTTGAACCACTTTTCTGTTCTTTGGCACAGTACATTTATTTCAGCAGCTGCGGCTTCTGCAGATTCGGAGCTTACTACCAAATTAGTGTCGTCTGCATAGCTTACTAAGCTATATAAGTCAAATAATAGTCTAGAGTTTTGTATATGTCAAATAATACCGTCTAGAATTTTGTATAGCTAAAATATACCGTCTATAGTTTTCTATAGGTGAAATAATACAGCATAGAGTTTTGTATAGGTCAAATAATACAGTCTAGAGTTTGGTATATGTCAAATAATACCGTCTAGAGTTTTGTATAGGTCAAATAACACAGTGTAGAGTTTTGTATAGGTCAAATAATACAGTCTAGAGTTTTGTATAGGTCAAATAATGCAGTCTAGAGTTTTGTATAGGTCTAATAACACAGCGTAGAGTTTTGTATAGGTCAAATAATACAGTGTAGAGTTTTGTATAAGTCAAATAATAGTCTAGAGTTTTGTATAAGTCAAATAATACCATCTAGAATTTTGTATAGCTAAAATATACCGTCTATAGTTTTCTATAGGTGAAATAATACAGCGTAGAGTTTTGTATAGGTCAAATAATACAGTCTAGAGTCTTGTATAGGTCTAATAACACAGCGTAGAGTTTTGTATAGGTCAAATAATACAGTGTAGAGTTTTGTATAAGTCAAATAATAGTCTAGAGTTTTGTATAAGTCAAATAATACCATCTAGAATTTTGTATAGCTAAAATATACCGTCTATAGTTTTCTATAGGTGAAATAATACAGCGTAGAGTTTTGTATAGGTCAAATAATACAGTCTAGAGTCTTGTATAGGTCTAATAACACAGCGTAGAGTTTTGTATAGGTCAAATAATACAGTGTAGAGTTTTGTATAAGTCAAATAATAGTCTAGAGTTTTGTATATGTCAAATAATACCGTCTAGAATTTTGTATAGCTAAAATATACCGTCTATAGTTTTCTATAGGTGAAATAATACAGCGTAGAGTTTTGTATAGGTCAAATAATACAGTCTAGAGTTTTGTATATGTCAAATAATACCGTCTAGAGTTTTGTATAGGTCAAATAACACAGTGTAGTGTTTTGTATAGGTCAAATAATACAGTCTAGAGTTTTGTATATGTCAAATAATACCGTCTAGAGTTTTGTATATGTCAAATAATACCGTCTAGAGTTTTGTATAGGTCAAATAATACAGTCTAAAGTTTTGTATAGGTGAAATAACACAATGTAGAGTTTTGTATAGGTCAAATAATACAGTCTAGAGTTTTGTATATGTCAAATAATACCGTCTAGAGTTTTGTATAGGTCAAATAACACAGTGTAGAGTTTTGTATAGGTCAAATAATACAGTCGAGAGTTTTGTATATGTCAAAATACCGTCTAGAGTTTTGTATAGGTCAAATAATACAGTCTAAAGTTTTGTATAGGTGAAATAACACAGTGTAGAGTTTTGTATATGTCAAATAATACCGTCTAGAGTTTTGTATAGGTCAAATAACACAGTGTAGAGTTTTCTATAGGTGAAATAATACAGCGTAGAGTTTTGTATAGGTCAAATAATACAGTCTAGAGTTTTGTATAGGTCAAATAATGCAGTCTAGAGTCTTGTATAGGTCTAATAACACAGCGTAGAGTTTTGTATAGGTCAAATAATACAGTGTAGAGTTTTGTATAAGTCAAATAATAGTCTAGAGTTTTGTATATGTCAAATAATACCGTCTAGAATTTTGTATAGCTAAAATATACCGTCTATAGTTTTCTATAGGTGAAATAATACAGCATAGAGTTTTGTATAGGTCAAATAATACAGTCTAGAGTTTTGTATAGGTCAAATAATGCAGTCTTGAGTTTTGTATAGGTCTAATAACACAGCGTAGAGTTTTGTATAGGTCAAATAATACAGTGTAGAGTTTTGTATAAGTCAAATAATAGTCTAGAGTTTTGTATATGTCAAATAATACCGTCTAGAATTTTGTATAGCTAAAATATACCGTCTATAGTTTTCTATAGGTGAAATAATACAGCGTAGAGTTTTGTATAGGTCAAATAATACAGTCTAGAGTCTTGTATAGGTCTAATAACACAGCGTAGAGTTTTGTATAGGTCAAATAATACAGTGTAGAGTTTTGTATAAGTCAAATAATAGTCTAGAGTTTTGTATATGTCAAATAATACCGTCTAGAGTTTTGTATAGGTCAAATAACACAGTGTAGAGTTTTGTATAGGTCAAATAATACAGTCTAGAGTTTTGTATAGGTCAAATAATGCAGTCTTGAGTTTTGTATAGGTCTAATAACACAGCGTAGAGTTTTGTATAGGTCAAATAATACAGTGTAGAGTTTTGTATAAGTCAAATAATAGTCTAGAGTTTTGTATATGTCAAATAATACCGTCTAGAATTTTGTATAGCTAAAATATACCGTCTATAGTTTTCTATAGGTGAAATAATACAGCGTAGAGTTTTGTATAGGTCAAATAATACAGTCTAGAGTCTTGTATAGGTCTAATAACACAGCGTAGAGTTTTGTATAGGTCAAATAATACAGTGTAGAGTTTTGTATAAGTCAAATAATAGTCTAGAGTTTTGTATATGTCAAATAATACCGTCTAGAGTTTTGTATAGGTCAAATAACACAGTGTAGAGTTTTGTATAGGTCAAATAATACAGTCTAGAGTTTTGTATAGGTCAAATAATGCAGTCTTGAGTTTTGTATAGGTCTAATAACACAGCGTAGAGTTTTGTATAGGTCAAATAATACAGTGTAGAGTTTTGTATAAGTCAAATAATAGTCTAGAGTTTTGTATATGTCAAATAATACCGTCTAGAGTTTTGTATAGGTCAAATAACACAGTGTAGAGTTTTGTATAGGTCAAATAATACAGTCTAGAGTTTTGTATAGGTCAAATAATGCAGTCTTGAGTTTTGTATAGGTCTAATAACACAGCGTAGAGTTTTGTATAGGTCAAATAATACAGTGTAGAGTTTTGTATAAGTCAAATAATAGTCTAGAGTTTTGTATATGTCAAATAATACCGTCTAGAATTTTGTATAGCTAAAATATACCGTCTATAGTTTTCTATAGGTGAAATAATACAGCGTAGAGTTTTGTATAGGTCAAATAATACAGTCTAGAGTCTTGTATAGGTCTAATAACACAGCGTAGAGTTTTGTATAGGTCAAATAATACAGTGTAGAGTTTTGTATAAGTCAAATAATAGTCTAGAGTTTTGTATATGTCAAATAATACCGTCTAGAATTTTGTATAGCTAAAATATACCGTCTATAGTTTTCTATAGGTGAAATAATACAGCGTAGAGTTTTGTATAGGTCAAATAATACAGTCTAGAGTTTTGTATATGTCAAATAATACCGTCTAGAGTTTTGTATAGGTCAAATAACACAGTGTAGTGTTTTGTATAGGTCAAATAATACAGTCTAGAGTTTTGTATATGTCAAATAATACCGTCTAGAGTTTTGTATATGTCAAATAATACCGTCTAGAGTTTTGTATAGGTCAAATAATACAGTCTAAAGTTTTGTATAGGTGAAATAACACAATGTAGAGTTTTGTATAGGTCAAATAATACAGTCTAGAGTTTTGTATATGTCAAATAATACCGTCTAGAGTTTTGTATGGTCAAATAACACAGTGTAGAGTTTTGTATAGGTCAAATAATACAGTCGAGAGTTTTGTATATGTCAAATAATACCGTCTAGAGTTTTGTATAGGTCAAATAATACAGTCTAAAGTTTTGTATAGGTGAAATAACACAGTGTAGAGTTTTGTATATGTCAAATAATACCGTCTAGAGTTTTGTATAGGTCAAATAACACAGTGTAGAGTTTTGTATAGGTCAAATAATACAGTCTAGAGTTTTGTATATGTCAAATAATACCGTCTAGAGTTTTGTATAGGTCAAATAACACAGTGTAGAGTTTTGTATAGGTCAAATAATACAGTCTAGAGTTTTGTATATGTCAAATAATACAGTCTAGAGTTTTGTACATGTCAAATAATACCGTCTAGAGTTTTGTATAGGTGAAATAACACAGTGTAGAGTTTTGTATAGCTCAAATAATACAGTTTAGAGTTTTGTATATGTCAAATAATACCGTCTAGAGTTTTGTATAGGTCAAATAATACAGTCTAGAGTTTTGTATATGTCGAATAATAACGTCTAGAGTTTTGTATAGGTAAAATAACACAGTGTAGAGTTTTGTATAGGTCAAATAATACAGTTTAGAGTTTTGTATATGTCAAATAATACCGTCTAGAGTTTTGTACATGTCAAATAATACCGTCTAGAGTTTTGTATAGGTGAAATAACACAGTGTAGAGTTTTGTATAGGTCAAATAATACAGTTTAGAGTTTTGTATATGTCAAATAATACCGTCTAGAGTTTTGTATATGTCAAATAACACCGTCTAGAGTTTTGTATAGGTGAAATAACACAGTGTAGAGTTTTGTATAGGTCAAATAATACAATTTAGAGTTTTGTATATGTCAAATAATACCGTCTAGAGTTTTGTATATGTCAAATAACACCGTCTAGAGTTTTGTATAGGTGAAATAACACAGTGTAGAGTTTTGTATAGGTCAAATAATACCGTCTAGAGTTTTGTATATGTCAAATAACACCGTCTAGAGTTTTGTATAGGTCAAATAATGCACTCTAGAGTTTTGTATATGTCAAATAATACCGTCTATAGCTTTTTATAAGTCAAATAGTACTGTCTAGAGTTTTGTATAGGTCAAATAATAGCGTCTAGAGTTTTGTATAGGTCAAATAACACAGTGTAGATTTTTTTATAGGTCAAATAATACGCTCTAGGGGTTTGATAAAGTCAAATAATACTGTCTAGAGTTTTGTAGATGTCTAATAATGCAGTCTAGAATTTTGTATAGGTCACATAATATGGTGTAGCATTGTATAGGTCAAATAATACGGTGTAGAGTCTTTAGCAAATAAGTTTGTATCAACTTCGTTATAAATTTTTGTTTTGTTTAATTTGTAAATAATTTGTGTTTAATAATTTTAAGGTCTATGTTGTAGGTCAGCGGTTCTCAACCCGTGGAACGCGTACCCCTAGGGGTACGCGTTTGATGGCTAAGGGGTACGCGAAAAAAATTTAGTAATGGCGGATTTTTAAAAATATGCTATTCTCCTCTTGTCTCGAGCCAGTTCAGAGCGGTGGCAAACAGTGGACAAAAAAATTATTGTAGCGCTCGCTATTTACAAATAATGGTTATTTATTTATCAAGGGCATCAAGGACTCCAATCTCCAATACCACCGCGGCGGCCGTTTCCTGATTGACGCGTTTGACAACTGAGTAACTTTGATTTGAGATTGTTGCTAAGTTACTTTGGCAAGTAAACGTGGCGTCGTACAATGCAGTTGCCATTGGCGCCGACCTTATCATTTGACATTGTTTTAGTAATAAGCATCATAATGAACAAAAAGATATTGTGCGAAGTTATGTTTTTTAGGTTGAAAATAAAAATGTATATTTTAGCGCAATATTACATTACATCTTTTTCAGCACATATCTGAAATATGAACATAATTTGTATTAGTCATAGTAATCTATAAAAACTTTTAGTTTTCATCAATAAACATTCTGGACATACCCCTTGTCACGTTATTGCTATATTTATTTAGTTTTAGAACGATGGTAAAATAATAACTATACGAGTATATACATTATAAAAATTTTTCTTATGAAGGGGTACAATTTAGGATAATGAACTGCCAAGGGGTACGCAAGCCAAAAAAGGTTGAGAATCGCTGTTGTAGGTTAATTAGATTATTTAAAACGTTTTCAACGTTTTATTTTATTTTTCATAGAATTTTAATTGTCGTCAGTATTTGGGTTTCTTATTAACAAGAAATAGTATACATATTTCTTATTGAATGATAAATATACCTATTGGTACAAAAATAACACACAACCTCCCCTTAATAAGTTGTATTTTATGATAGATGAATGATGAAACTTTATACGATTTTCATCATGGCAACATGTTTCGGGATAACATATCCCATTATCAAGCCAAATAGTTATACATCAAAGTTATAAAATATTGTTTCTTAAGGGATCCACACAGAAACAATATTTTATAACTTTGATGTATAACTATTTGGCTTGATAATGGGATATGTTATCCCGAAACATGTTGCCATGATGAAAATCGTATAAAGTTTCATCATTCATCTATCATAAAATACAACTTATTAAGGGGAGGTTGTGTGTTATTTTTGTACCAATCTATTTCACCCCTTCGTGAACTACTTCGAATCCAAATCATGGTTAAATATACCTATGTTATTGGCAATTTTTTAAAACATCGCGTTTAACTACGCTGTAGTTTAATTAAGGGCAAACGCCATTTCCATTTTATTTGCAACTTTTGCTACTCTTTTGTCTGTGGCCGTCAGTGCACAAAAATTAACCCGGTCAAAGCGAAGGAGAAGACTTTTGTTAAACAAAACTCTAGACTGTATTATTTGACATATACAAAACTCTAGACTGTCTTTTTTGACCTATACAAAACTCTATACTGTGTTATTTCACCTATACAAAACTCTATTATTTCAGCTATACAAAACTCTAGACTGTATTATTTGACCTATACAAAACTCTACACTGTGTTATTTTACCTATACAAAACTCTACACTGTGTTATTTCGCCTATACAAAACTCTAGACTGTATTATTTGACCTATACAAAACTCTACACTGTGTTATTTGACCTATACAAAACTCTAGACGGTATTATTTGACATATACAAAACTCTACACTGTATTATTTGACCTATACAAAACTCTACACTGTGTTATTTGACCTATACAAAACTCTAGACTGTATTATTTGACCTATACAAAACTCTAGACTGTATTATTTGACCTATACAAAACTCTACACTGTGTTATTTGACCTATACAAAACTCTAGACGGTATTATTTGACATATACAAAACTCTAGACTGTATTATTTGACCCATACAAAACTCTACACTGTGTTATTTCACCTATACAAAACTTTAGACTGTATTATTTGACCTATACAAAACTCTAGACGGTATTAATTGACATATACAAAACTCTAGACTGTATTATTTGACCTATACAAAACTCTACACTGTGTTATTTGACCTATACAAAACACTAGACGGTATTATTTGACATATACAAAACTCTAGACTATTATTTGACTTATACAAAACTCTACACTGTATTATTTGACCTATACAAAACTCTACGCTGTGTTATTAGACCTATACAAGACTCTAGACTGCATTATTTGACCTATACATAACTCTAGACTGTATTATTTGACCTATACAAAACTCTACACTGTGTTATTTGACCTATACAAAACTCTAGACGGTATTATTTGACATATACCAAACTCTAGACTGTATTATTTGACCTATACAAAACTCTGGACTGAATTATTTAACCTATACAAAACTCTACAATGTGCTATTTGACCTATACAAAACTCTAGACGGTATTATTTGACATATACAAAACTCTAGACTATTATTTGACTTATACAAAACTCTACACTGTATTATTTGACCTATACAAAACTCTAGACTGTATTATTTGACCTATACAAAACTCTACACTGTGTTATTTGACCTATACAAAACTCTAGACGGTATTATTTGACATATACAAAACTCTAGACTATTATTTGACTTATACAAAACACTACACTGTATTATTTGACCTATACAAAACTCTACGCTGTGTTATTAGACCTATACAAGACTCTAGACTGCATTATTTGACCTATACATAACTCTAGACTGTATTATTTGACCTATACAAAACTCTACACTGTGTTATTTGACCTATACAAAACTCTAGACGGTATTATTTGACATATACCAAACTCTAGACTGTATTATTTGACCTATACAAAACTCTACGCTGTATTATTTCACCTATAGAAAACTATAGACGGTATATTTTAGCTATACAAAATTCTAGACGGTATTATTTGACATATACAAAACTCTAGACTATTATTTGACTTATACAAAACTCTACACTGTATTATTTGACCTATACAAAACTCTAGACGGTATTATTTGACATATACAAAACTCTAGACTGTATTATTTGACCTATACAAAACTCTACACTGTGTTATTTGACCTATACAAAACTCTAGACGGTATTATTTGACATATACAAAACTCTAGACTGTATTATTTGACCTATACAAAACTCTACACTGTGTTATTTGACCTATACAAAACTCTAGACGGTATTATTTGACATATACGAAACTCTACACTGTGTTATTTCACCTATACAAAACTTTAGACTGTATTATTTGACCTATTCAAAACTCTAGACGGTATTATTTGACATATACAAAACTCTAGACTGTATTATTTGACCTATACAAAACTCTACATTGTGTTATTTCACCTATACAAAACTTTAGACTGTATTATTTGACCTATACAAAACTCTAGACGGTATTATTTGACATATACAAAACTCTAGACTGTATTATTTGACCTATACAAAACTGTACACTGTGTTATTTGACCTATACAAAACTCTAGACGGTGTTATTTGACATATACGAAACTCTACACTGTGTTATTTCACCTATACAAAACTTTAGACTGTATTATTTGACCTATTCAAAACTCTAGACGGTATTATTTGACATATACAAAACTCTAGACTGTATTATTTGACCTATACAAAACTCTACATTGTGTTATTTCACCTATACAAAACTTTAGACTGTATTATTTGACCTATACAAAACTCTAGACGGTATTATTTGACATATACAAAACTCTAGACTGTATTATTTGACCTATACAAAACTCTACACTGTGTTATTTGACCTATACAAAACTCTAGACGGTATTATTTGACATATACAAAACTCTAGACTGTATTATTTGACCTATACAAAACTCTACACTGTGTTATTTGACCTATACAAAACTCTAGACGGTATTATTTGACATATACAAAACTCTACACTGTGTTATTTCACCTATACAAAACTTTAGACTGTATTATTTGACCTATACAAAACTCTAGACGGTATTATTTGACATATATAAAACTCTAGACTGTATTATTTGACCTATACAAAACTCTACACTGTGTTATTTGACCTATACAAAACTCTAGACGGTATTATTTGACATATACAAAACTCTAGACTGTATTGTTTGACCTATACAAAACTCTAGACGGTATTATTTGACATATACAAACCTCTAGACGGTATTATTTGACATATACAAAACTCTAGACTGTATTATTTGACCTATACAAAACTCTACACTGTGTTATTTGACCTATACAAAACTCTAGACGGTATTATTTGACATATACAAAACTCTAGACTGTATTATTTGACCTATACAAAACTCTACGCTGTATTATTTCACCTATAGAAAACTATAGACGGTATATTTTAGCTATACAAAATTCTAGACGGTATTATTTGACATATACAAAACTCTAGACTATTATTTGACTTATACAAAACTCTACACTGTATTATTTGACCTATACAAAACTCTACGCTGTGTTATTAGACCTATACAAGACTCTAGACTGCATTATTTGACCTATACAAAACTCTAGACTGTATATATAACTATAAAAAAGGTAATTTTCTTGAATTGTACCACAAGTTACGCAATACTGATTGGAACACGCTGAATAACTATACTAATGTGAACAGTGCTGTTGATAAATTTTATGAGCTTTTTGATTTGGCCCTTAGTACTACAATTCCAAAGGCAAAACCTTCAAAATGTAAATTTCCTCCCTGGTTAACTGCCAGTATTATTTCTGATATCAAAAGGAAAAACCGCCTGCATAAGAAACGTAAAGTCAGACCTTTTGATAACAGAATTCATAATGAATATGTCAACCTAAGAAAAAGGGTAAGACTTGATATTGGTCATGCGTATAGGAATTTTTGTGTAAATGCGGAAGAATCAATTCAGCATCGACCGAAGAATTTCTGGTCTTTTATAAAGAATAAACAACAAGGGCAATCAGTAATTGATACCATGCACGTTGATGGTAGGTACCTTAACACTAACACAGCAATTAGCAATGAATTTGCAAAAAACTTTCAGTCTATATATACACAAAATAATACGACTCTAAACACAGATGAACTAGAAACAGGCGGCGTTGAAATTAATAAAATCACGTTAGAGGAAACAATCTTAGCTCTGCGCTCTCTTAAACCTAAAAGTTGTACTGGTTTTGACCAAATACCTATCTATATATACAAGGCTTGTTCGGAGTTCTTGGCATATCCCTTAACATCTTTATTTAACTTATCAATTCAAACTAATACCTATCCTGACAAGTGGAAGATTGCTAAGGTCTGTCCAATCTATAAAGCCGGTGACAAAACTAATATAATTAACTACAGACCCATATCAATACTTCAATCAATATCGAAAGTCTATGAAACTATATTATACAAGAAAGTATTTTCACTTGTTAGATCAAAAATATCTGATAATCAACATGGTTTTATGCCGAACCGATCCACAGTTACGAATTTGTATCTATTTACTCAAGACATAGCTAAGGCCTTGGACGATAATGCACAGGTTGATGCTATTTATACCGATTTTGCCAAGGCCTTCGACAAAGTCGATCATATAATATTACTAAATAAATTATATTCTCAGTTTCACTTCTCAAAAAATCTTATATTGCTGTTTCAGTCATATCTCAAAGACAGATGGCAGGCTGTAGCTTATAAAAACTGTATTTCTGAAAAATACAAGGCCACCTCTGGGGTTCCACAAGGAGCTAACTTGGGACCGTTGCTGTTCTTGTTGTTTATTAACGACTTGTCATACAGGATTAGGTACTCCAAACATGCCTTGTTTGCTGATGACCTCAAGCTTTGGAAAGTTATAGATACTAGTAATGACTGCTATTTACTTCAAGCTGACATCGACGAAATCTATAAATGGAGTGAAACAAATCACTTATATTTCAATGTAAATAAATGTTCCACACTAACATTTATACGAAGATCCAGGTCTATAAAACACCAGTACTATATAAATAACGAATCACTAGCTATAAAGCACGAAGTTCTTGACCTCGGAATTATGTTTACTTCCACATTGTCATTTTCGCAACACATCAACAACATTGTAAATAAATCACTTAGAATGTTAGGATTTATAATACGCAATAGCTTCGATTTTAGGCATGAGGGAACCTTGAAAAAACTATATAATGCGTATGTGCGCTCTAGATTGGAATTCTCTGCAGTGATTTGGTTACCATCGTACAACGTGCATAAATCACAAATTGAGAGTATACAGAAACGTTTTTTGAGATATTTACAATATAAGCTAACTGGCGCGTATCCCACATTTACACCATACTCTTATTTATTGAATCGTTTTGACATGCAAACGTTAGAAGCACGCCGTTGTCTCTCATCACTAATTTTTTTGCATAATGTTATACATTATAAAACCAACTGTTGCTCGGAAATTTTGGAGCTACTAAATTTTTATGTACCAAGACCTGTATCACGTTATCATATGTATTTTTATTTGGATAAACCAAGAACTAATATATTAAAGCATTCATCGTTATATTTCGCATGCCATCTAGCTAACGTACTTGTTGATGACATCGATATATTTAGTGACACAAAAACATTTAAACAGGACTGCTCTCGTGCACTAAACAGAACTATAACCTAATCCCGGTATTGTATTAGTTATATTGTTGTATTTGTATTTGTATTATTAGTTTACTATTACCTACTATGTAGTACATATAATAATATGTTTAATCAGATCAATTTATGTATATGGAATAATACATCTATTAGCTATTAGTATTTATTGGGTATTTATTGAGTTAGATTTTGATCGTTACTTGTGTTTCTTTTCTTTTTCTCCTTCTTTTATCTATTCTTATTATAACGACTTAGTACCTAAGTATCTTGAGTAGGACTTATTTTATTATGTAGAAAGTTGGCACCATTTATTTTATTTCATTTTGTGATCTTTATACTTAATATGTACACTGTTACCTACCTAATTTTAGTGTATTTACCACTGTTGGTGACAGTTTAAATAAAATAAATAAATAAATAAATAAATAAATTATTTGACCTATACAAAACTCTACACTGTGTTATTTGACCTATACAAAACTCTAGACGGTATTATTTGACATATACCAAACTCAAGACTGTATTATTTGACCTATACAAAACTCTACGCTGTATTATTTCACCTATAGAAAACTATAGACGGTATATTTTAGCTATACAAAATTCTAGACGGTATTATTTGACATATACAAAACTCTAGACTATTATTTGACTTATACAAAACTCTACACTGTATTATTTGACCTATACAAAACTCTAGACGGTATTATTTGACATATATAAAACTCTAGACTGTATTATTTGACCTATACAAAACTCTACACTGTGTTATTTGACCTATACAAAACTCTAGACGGTATTATTTGACATATACAAAACTCTAGACTGTATTGTTTGACCTATACAAAACTCTAGACGGTATTATTTGACATATACAAACCTCTAGACGGTATTATTTGACATATACAAAACTCTAGACTGTATTATTTGACCTATACAAAACTCTACACTGTGTTATTTGACCTATACAAAACTCTAGACGGTATTATTTGACATATACAAAACTCTAGACTGTATTATTTGACCTATACAAAACTCTACGCTGTATTATTTCACCTATAGAAAACTATAGACGGTATATTTTAGCTATACAAAATTCTAGACGGTATTATTTGACATATACAAAACTCTAGACTATTATTTGACTTATACAAAACTCTACACTGTATTATTTGACCTATACAAAACTCTACGCTGTGTTATTAGACCTATA
The DNA here is from genome assembly GCA_036250285.1 of Pyrocoelia pectoralis. Taxonomy (NCBI): domain Eukaryota; kingdom Metazoa; phylum Arthropoda; class Insecta; order Coleoptera; family Lampyridae; genus Pyrocoelia; species Pyrocoelia pectoralis. The sequence continues at coordinate 53,358,861 of CM070074.1, forward strand.
CAAGACTGTAGACTGTATTATTTGACCTATACAAAACTCTACACTGTATTATTTCACCTATAGAAAACTATAGACGGTATATTTTAGCTATACAAAATTCTAGACGGTATTATTTGACATATACAAAACTCTAGACTATTATTTGACTTATACAAAACTCTACACTGTATTATTTGACCTATACAAAACTCTACGCTGTGTTATTAGACCTATACAAGACTCTAGACTGCATTATTTGACCTATACAAAACTCTAGACTGTATTATTTGACCTATACAAAACTCTACACTGTGTTATTTGACCTATACAAAACTCTAGACGGTATTATTTGACATATACCAAACTCTAGACTGTATTATTTGACCTATACAAAACTCTACGCTGTATTATTTCACCTATAGAAAACTATAGACGGTATATTTTAGCTATACAAAATTCTAGACGGTATTATTTGACATATACAAAACTCTAGACTATTATTTGACTTATACAAAACTCTACACTGTATTATTTGACCTATACAAAACTCTACGCTGTGTGATTAGACCTATACAAGACTCCAGACTGTATTATTTGACCTATACAAAACTCTACGCTGTATTATTTCACCTATAGAAAACTATAGACGGTATATTTTAGCTTTACAAAATTCTAGACGGTATTATTTGACATATACAAAACTCTAGACTATTATTTGACTTATACAAAACTCTACACTGTATTATTTGACCTATACAAAACTCTACGCTGTGTTATTAGACCTATACAAGACTCTAGACTGCATTATTTGACCTATACAAAACTCTAGACTGTATTATTTGACCTATACAAAACTCTACACTGTGTTATTTGACCTATACAAAACTCTAGACGGTATTATTTGACATATACCAAACTCTAGACTGTATTATTTGACCTATACAAAACTCTACGCTGTATTATTTCACCTATAGAAAACTATAGACGGTATATTTTAGCTATACAAAATTCTAGACGGTATTATTTGACATATACAAAACTCTAGACTATTATTTGACTTATACAAAACTCTACACCGTATTATTTGACCTATACAAAACTCTACGCTGTGTTATTAGACCTATACAACACTCTAGACTGCATTATTTGACCTATACAAAACTCTAGACTGTATTATTTGACCTATACAAAACTCTACACTGTGTTATTTTACCTATACAAAACTGTACACTGTATTATTTGACTTAATATTTTCAGCTTCGTCAGGAAAAATAAATTTAGTTAATTGATGTGTGCTATGGGGAATTAGTCACGGAGCAATTAGTTACGAAAATGATTAGAATCATGAAGTTACAAATAAACTAATGCGTAACGTTCAGTTGTGGGACGATTGCTCGTCCCCCAATCTGTATTAATAACAAAGGACCAAATACTCGCATCAGCTTATTTGACTTAGGTATACAAAACTCTGCGTGATTGCAATTGTGATATTCTACACAAGTCTTTTAAGCCATACAAAACTCTCTATATATGTTAATATTAGGAGCCAAATCACCTAACACTTATACAAAATTGTGTATTACTTTTTTGATCAATTCCTCATCTATTAAATATCAAACTTGTATACTGGGTTGCTTTTCAATCAGTCAGAAATACGGGTCAAATATAATCCACCTGTATATACAGAGTAGACCTTTGTAATTAATACACGCGAATGTCTCGAGAAGGATAGTTTTTGAAAAAAAAAATGTTTCGGACAAAAGTTCTATGACTTCGAATGGGAAAGAGGATGACGTTATCAATTTATCATGGCGGCCATTTTTTTAAATGGATGTGAACTTTTTGTTCCAAAGCGTTCAATCCACATTCCATTGCAGCGTCTATTTAGATAATTTCTTACAATTCTCACACAACATTCAAAATACGTACACTATGGGGTTGGAAACTTTTACTTATTATATAAATTTTGGAACACCGTAACTCAGTGAAAAAAGATCCGATTAAAAAAAACAAGACACCGTTATCTTCGTCTTATTACCAGCTACAGCCTTTATTTTGGAAAAAAAATCCACTCCTATTTAAAAAAATTGCCGTCATGATGTAATCTCTAAAGTGGCGCTATCTACAATGAAAGTGATAATGTCATCATCTTTCTCCCTCAAAGCGATAAACAATTTGTCTGAAACATTTTTTGAATAAAAATGTCCTTTTCGAGATATTTGCGTGTATTGGTTGAAATGGTCTACCCTGCCGTGCACTTACAAATTAAAAATTTTTTTTGTAATTTTAGTTAAGTATACAAAACTTTATTTATGCTATACAAAACTATACATAACTTTTTATTTATGAATAACATTTTTTTATATGAAATAAATACATTTTTTTTTTCGTCAAGTTAGAGTATACCATTTTGTGGATTTGTTTAAGCCTTAAAGAATCGTATACAAAACTTTATTTATAGTGTACAAAACTATACAAAACTAACAGAATTAAATACTTTATTCGAATTTCGGATTTTCCATTTGGTATAAAAAACTATCAACTTTGAGTATCCCCATTGTGCTATATTAGTTATGATATAAACAATGGTATACAAAACTTACAATTACGTATACAAAACTATACATAACCTATACAAAACGTACGTATAGTTGAAATTCACTTTAACTTGTGTGCTACTCCAACTTGATTGACCCGTATAATATGATCTCTTTCGCAGTAGCAATATAAAACTAAAAATGGATACAGAATTGGTAAATTGCAGTCCATTGCAGAGTTGGTCACCGTCACCAACAGCAAAAACGTCGTTATGACAAATATTATCACTTATTCATTTTTATTAGAAAATTTCAGTTTCGCTTTGTGGTGCCGCGCTTTTATTGATTACAGAGTTCTATAAAATAAAGCGTTTCACTGAATAAGCAAATAAGTTCCAGAAGTGTCTCGACACAATTTTGACATTAATTAATTATTGGTTGTTCTAAATATGTAGCTGTTTATAAGAAATTTGAAATGCAACAAACAAATAAATAATAAACACTTTTTTGAATATTTTTAAGTGTTTCAAGTTGTGTACGTATCTAAGTTAGAAGTTTTTCCTTTTTGGGATCTGTTCTCATCCATCTTTAATTACTGTTAATACTTCCGTTGTTTGATGTTGGGGCCTAAATATGATAAATGACTAGTTTTGTATTCTCGTGCAATAAAGCAAATAATAATGTAGGCCAAACGGAAGCACACCGTATATTATTCCCTCGTATTTATTAATTTAATTCAATAAACAGACAACATTTTTATTTAAAACCTCTAAATGCATATAAATATGTGTACAATATGTGTAGGTACAGTAGGATAGTTTGGTTAGCGTTGACACCATAGTGATATATCATACACCGTGGTTGACACAGAGATAAGCAAGAGGAGGTGTTAAGTGTCAGATAATCATAAATGATAGTGTTTTTCCTTTAAAGGGGGGTTTAAGACAGGTGAAATTAACACTTTGACACTACTAGCTGAACTGCTAGTAACGTTATCCTCAAGAATATGGTTGGTTTCATTAGAAATTGACTTTTCAATTGCCATAATAGTCGTGTTTCGGTTGACCGGAATTCTTAGTAATAAAACATCAAGAACGATTTGAGTATTTTATTAGAAAAGTTACTTACATGACCCGTTTGGTTTACCTAACCGGCTGTATAGTGCTGATTACTTAACATTTTTGGAAAATTGGTTAGTAACATTGTTCGAAGATGTGAGTTTAAATAAGTTTCGTTCGTTGGGTACTAGGGAGTACTTGAAACAAAACGTCCCTGAAAAATAGATAAGGAAAAGGTCCGTGAGCTATTTAACCCCCCCCCCCCTACTCAACAATCCAAATTATTTACTTTGCGGTTATTTAACAAATCTTGCCTACGCTATCCCTGTAGAGCTACCAATTAATTCGAGAAAACCCAGGGATCTTTGAAACAGAATTCCTTAAGATGAGATGTGCTGCTTACTTAGAAACACAAAGAGCACAATATTTAATTATAAATCAAGGTACACTTCTGTTCTGATTCTTTTAAATTTATGGACTTTATTGTTATCTACTATTACTAGGCTTTGTACAAATTAATAATAAAATTAAAAATGTTTTTGGAATGTTAAACCTTCCAACACACGTTTCCAAAAAATTTTTAGCCCTAGCCCCACGGTATGTTCTAAAGTTCCCTACAGAAATGTAACTGTTAGAATTTGTTATTAATTTAGTTTTTAAACATCAAATAATACAACTAAAGTCATCTTTCATAGTAATCATCATCATCATAGTAAATTCTTTTTTTCAAAATACACAATTGCGGTTAACGCTCGTGATCATAATTCCAGTTAGTTACAGCAGTAGGTTTTAGTGAATACTTTGTCATACACACTTAACGTGGAATAGTTTCGCTGTTACGGACTATATTTTCTTGCAAGTAGAGCAGACGCTCAATAATAAACTGAAGCTTTGAAGGGGAATGGAAGAGCTTAAGTATGTTAAGTTTATTTGTAAAGTAATGATAGCCTTTGTTCATAAACTAAATGCATAAGTTAATTTGAACGGCATAATTTGAGAGGCTCACTAAGAGACGCCGTAAAATTTTCCTTCCTTCTCTCTATTCTACGAAAAGCTTTTATAGAACTAAGTAATGTATCAAATCTCGTAAAAGTTGTGCCATTTGAATCAAAGGCACTAAACTAAAAGTAACATAAAATAAAAATAAAATTATATCCCTGAGATTACCTCTTCTAATTCAGATTTATGCTTCCATAACTGTCATATGTATATGGCATCCTTTGAAATACTTACTTTTAAATTTTCCGACTTCTCAAACCTTAGGTATATGACAATAAATACTATCTATTTATGATATATTAAATTTTCGAATCAGAATTTTTGCATTGTTAAAAGTAAAATATTTCGTTGAATGTAACCGAAGCATTCATAAGGATTTGGACAATTAAATAAATTTTAATTTATAAAACGCAGATTTAATTCAAATCGGGCACGCCTCAGAGTAATAATTTAAAAGCTTTCAAACAATTTCCATTGTTTATATATTATAATTGCAAAGGAACTTACATTAAAAATTCGACTTTGTAATCTCTTTAATGTAATAAAGTATAATGGGATTCAGTACCAAAAAAGTAGATAATTTTATTTTAGTAATACAACGAAACTGTACAAAGTGTTGAATTATTTCGGCACAATAACAAAACCATGAGATAACTCTGTACAAGCGATAAAAATGTTTACAAATATATAAACAAAAATAAAAGAGATGTGTTATATTATTTTCTGGATTGCGTTTAGGAAATGACAGAGAAATTAACCGGATTTAACAGAAATGGTCGATTTTTTTGTTATGGCCCAATTAAACGAATGCTTTTTGAAATGAATTCACTGTTCAACGATATTTGCTTTAAAAAATAAAACCAGAAATAACGCTATTTTATTAACTTTATCAAAAGAAATGGCGGTGTTCGAATTGCTTAATGTACTATAAATGTTTTATAACTATTCTTTTTACCGCAACCGCTGACTGTGATGTAGGTACCTTTTCAGCCGCCTTTCATATTGTGTAGAGTTTTATTTCTGGCTTATTTCCATCATTGGTAATGCATTGAGCAAATCTCAGAGCGTCAATTCTATTGTTTTCCAATATTTACTTCCCTCACAGCTCACGAATAATCTAGTCCTTTATGATAAAAAAATATTGATCGTAAACATCATATTATATCGTGGAAATATAACGGAGCTACGAGGTAAGAATATTATTTCCTGCCATTTGATATGCATTTCTCAGACAAACTTTGTTAGGTTGCTCGACTATTTGCCTAATTCGCAAATGTCAATCGTATTGATTTTAATACGAATTACAGGGTTACGAATTTCCTAATTCTATACGTTGTCAAGAGAGTTCGCTCCTGATACTTTTTTCATCTGTTTTGTTTTTTTTCTTAAGCGAAGCGTCGATCTGATCCCAGCGTTTGCGTTGGTTCCCTTACAGATTTTCTACTCGTCGGAGATGTATAATATTCTAATAAGACTATCAGTGTACGTCATTTAGTCTCTGATTGGCTGACCATTCCATTTTCGTTCGTTCTGTTTCAGATTGAAAATCAGATCTCCGATCATACATAAATAGTACTTCGATTTCTAACTGCGTATCTTTGTACTTTGTGTTGCTTAACTACACGTTACTAAGTGCTACCGAATTTTCACTAGTTTCTTATAATCGATATTTATCGTCTTTAATGTGAAAGATTCGATCAATATTAGTGCCTATTTCGAATCACCTGCTTATTCTAAATACCATTAAATCGTATTATACGGCTTTACGCATTTAATTTCGTTTACGTTAAAAGTTTTGCTACGCTCCAGGTAAATAATAATCCTCGAGCGTGTTTTTTTGGATTTCTTTTAGTCTTACATCTCACTTACAGTGTACCGCCGTTTTGTTGAAGAATTTGTCTTGAGTTGTACCTGAATTTATTTCTGTTTTACTTGCTGTTGAACGTCGATGGTTAGTTTCCTGATAAACAACGTTAATTGCTGCCCATCTTATCAGCTGTAATCATTTCCGAATTCCTGAATTAAGAAAACATTTACTTCAAGATTTTCATCTGCTGCCATCTTTCGTCACCTTTTGGTAACAAGATTGATAAGTCTACTAACCTTACTTTTTCCTTATTATTATTTGAATTTGACTATTGTTTATTGCTTAAATTGTTTATGCTGAATTACTTGATTAACTTATATTTTGATTTAATTTAAATAACTTGTTTAATTCATTTTGTTACATTCTTAATTAATTTTTCATTACCTTTGCTTGTTACATTTAAAATTACTTTTGATATTTATGTTTGTTACTTTTACCTTGAAGAATTTAATTTGCTTAAAGTTAAAACTCAAAAGCCAAGTGCTATTTTGTTAAATGTCAACACTTGATACTGACTAAAGTTCGTAACTATTATATTTCAGTCGGTCTGCTTATCGCAGCCCTAATTTTTCTGTTAATTAACCATTTTGCTTAGATAATTCAACAGTACTATGGTTGCGCAACATACACTATTGGGAAGTAAAAGGTGAGAGTTGTTTAATTACGTTTACTGACTTTTCCACAGTTACCAAGTCGGTTGCTGTTATATATTGATATTTTTGTATTACCTATTTTGCATTATAATTGTTATACCTATGTGACGTTCCATCGTTCCAAGGTAAAAAATTAAATTCCCTTGTTGTTATATTCAATGCTGTGAAACCTTAGTTTAGTTAAAAAATATTTAATTGTTAATAATTGTTACTAGTGTTAACCGTTATATTTTAGTTCATTATAACCACCACTACTGTTACTCCAGTATAGTTCTTTACCGAATACCCACTTTTCTTTCAGAAATCATGTCACTGTTAGACTGTTACTACAAGCTGCTCAGATCTTCGTAGTTCCATTTACCAGCTTTAACTTTCTAAACAACTATCGTGGCGCCCTAAATTTACTGAACTATATTCGCTAACTTGATATAAACTAACTTTAGCTTTGACTATCCTCTTTTGCTTGCTGAGTTTAAGTTCTGTACTCATATCTAAGCCTACGCCCATTAGATTGCCCCTTGTAACTGAGCTTTTCGAGCCATTGCATTATAGATTGCGGTACCAACCATTTGTTATCCATAATTTAAGCTTTTAAGCCCAAAAACATTAAATCCGCTAGGATTATCAATTTCGGTTAGGTTTATAACAATTTACCTTAGGAATACAAAGCTGTGCAATTGGAGTCTACCTCGGAGTCTACGTATGCTCGATTTGGACATACGGTTATAATAATAATAATAATAATATTAACTTTATTGTTCTACAGACAGGTGTCCAATAACGAACAACATTAAAGTAATATAACATAGTAAAGGTACAAATAAAATAGTTACCAATATAATAATAAAAAAAGAAAAATGCTTAGTATACTAATAACAAAAGAAAAATAAGAAAAAGAATGGCAAAAAGAGACAAAGAAAAACGGTTGCTAAGATATAGTCAAGAATAGGTTCGCGGGCATTTTCAAGATGGCGGCCGTTAAACTCCCCCCCCCCTCTAAAAGGGGAGACAAATATAAAATAAATATCGTTATCTCGGCCCCCCCCCTCCCACACATAAAAATTGTCACTAAAGTCTGTGGTCTGTGCTGTTATTGTAATACTACTAAATTTATTGATCTTTGGGGGCATTAATAAAATAAGCATTTGCCGCTAGTTTCAAGCGCCCTCTCCATCATGGATGTATACTACTTGTAATTTGCATGCAAATTGCATTTGACGGCATTCGAGTAGTAGTGGACTTATGCACTATACAGTATAACTGATGAATTTTGAATTTTGAATTTTGAAGTGTGGCGTCAAGTGCACAGACGAGCGTGGTTCCGAAGATGAAATTTAAAAAATATTCTCAAAAATACTTAATTTTTGGGTTGACTGGCACACAAGTAAATGGAGATGAAACGCTTCTGGGTGTCATTTGCATAAAAACTTTGGCCGTAGGCACCATAAAACTTAATATAAGCTTGAACGAAACTTTGGAATAGGAAAATTATTTGAAAACCTAAATAAACTTTTTAAAGACGAAGACCTTATTTTGCTAGCTGTAATTAAGATTATACAAACTATGTTTGGGTATAATTTTGCTAATCGATTGCAGTTCCTATATACCTACTGTTGCCCGTCGAATTGGTGATACAACTGAATACGTACAGCATCAGATTTGAAAACAAGATTACTTCGTATACTGTCACTCGCTAACTGAAATTGTTGCTTATCTGCATTAAACATATTATTGTGGCAATGCTTTTTGTAAACCAACAGTCTGCCGCTCCATTGCATGTTTTAAACGTGATCATATGAGTTTCGAAGATGACGAATGCGTCAGACCATGAAAAATGGTACATCACATTTTCTACGTCGAATTCGGCAGGAAGTTATTGCTGCAACGGAGCGATATTCTGATTACCTTGAACCTGATCATGATCACTATAAAACGGATATAATGTCACTTCAGCATCGCTGGTCCAAGTGCGTTATATTCAAGAGGAAAAAATCAAGCACTTGAGATAATTCATATTTCGAGTCTCACGTCGCATCAAATCATCTTCGTAATTTTCTTAATGAATAGTCCTTATTTTTTGCTTGCTTTTAACGTATGTCGCGGACGTAACAGTTGTTAAGTTTCAGCCGTGTTCATGTTAATATTATCATATTTTTTTAAAATTAGTGTTATGACCTCCGTCTGGATAAAATCATTCAAACCCACCCAAAAGATATCTAGAAATGATTGATAATGGGCAGTAGGCCGCATTTTAAAAAGTTGGTGCTTATTATCCATAAGAAAAATCGTGAAAAGAACATAAAGATAGGTACTTATACATATTTTTCCTCTAAGTCGGTATAAGTTAATCAAATTCTTTTAACATTTTAATCCGTCCATGACATTCATGTATTAAGGATTTTCCCTTTTTTTGTTGATGATGCGTGAGTTTGAAAAGTTGTGTTAGAAGTATGAGAATGTTAATTAAAAAACTAATTAAATCGGATCGTTCCAAAGAAAGTATTAAACAAGAAATTTAGAGCAAAATTATGATTTTATAGCATAAATTCTTTATGTTTTAATTTTCATCCTTTGGCTTGTGTGTAATTAAATCCTTCATCAAAAACAAGGGGAAAAAGAAATTTTCCTTTCATTTGAAATAATCCGTAAAGTTGACTATGTACAAATTTTAAAGGGACTTAATAAACACAAATGAAGTTAATTATATGATTAATTAAATATTCTAACTCATAGAAATAGTACGGCCAAGTGTAGCTGTTAAATAATGTTCTGAGTATGAAAAATTAGCTAGTGAACTAATGAGTCGATATTAGTAATAAAGAGTAATAAAAAAATAAGGTATAGAACATATTATCAAACCCAACCTTAAGTATTTGCTTATGAGGCTCCTGAATCCATATGTAAATAAGGGACACACTCAATTTATGGATAATTACTATAACAATGTGTCCTTGTCTAACAGCTTTTTGCAAAAAACTATTTTACAGACATTCCTCGTAGCAACAGAAAACTGTATATGTCGAGAAAAGAGTCTCCAATCTGAATGCAGAAGTTAAAACTAGACACATTGGAAACACAAATCTCAAAATTTCACTCTGATATCTTTCAAAATGGCGGAACAAGAGCCTACTTAATTGACTAACTTTATTAGATAAAAATGTCAATAACTCAGGAACCGTTAGTAGTAGACCCATAGTAGTTTTAGCTGAACATTTAACAGAGAATTTAGATATATAGGCCATGTCATTTAAAAAATAAAAAATTTTGTCATAGTGCTCGAAAATGGCGTAATCTTCCATCATCAAATCGTTGGGACACCCTGTATATTTGCTAGATTACCGGTCAGATGGTCATAACCGTCCATGTCACAATGAATGCAATTTTGCATGTGTGGTTTACCACGAGGGTTATAAGCGTTTTAAAATTTTTTTGAAGATTTTGTCAAAATATAATGAGGGCATAGACTACCTATTGTCTTTTCCATTTAAGAAAGTAGTAGATGGCGTAAATTCTGAACAAAAAACATAAATCATTGTATCCGATTTCACTAAAATTCGTAAAGTTCACGCAGAAAATTTAACTTCGGTTAAGTACGAATTTACTGATAACGGATTAACCTTTGCTACTTTCTCGTAATCAGGGGTGAGCAGTCACAAAATAGGTACTTGCATTGAAAATACAGTATTTGAAATACACTAACTTGTATTTTGTATTTCATGATTTTTTCCTAAAGTTTTTTGTATTTTGTATTTCAAATACTCTCTTTTGAATTTTGTATTTGAAATACATTAATGTATGTATTTTGCCCACCGCAATGTTAACGACAGGTTTTAAAATTTCGTTCTGAATTTTATGTAAAGAGCATAATTAAATAGATGATTAGCTTCTAGCGTAAAATCTGAAACTGTTTAAAGTCCTGATTGGGACATTTCGATAGTTGTCGGTTTGACGCTGCTTTCACCACTCTTGGTCACAGCTTAGGCACTAATAATCAGCTTACACACTTCCTTGGCGGGAAGAGTTTGCACCGATCCTCGCGCAGCATCCATTTTGGGATGAAATTCTATTGAGTCAGTAGTGTCAAAGAAATAAATTGTTGGTTGATGTTGTCAGTTCCTGTGGCGTGGAGTGAATGTGTCTTTGTTTCATATAAAAAAATTAAAAGTGGGCATAAATCGTCATTGAATTTTGATGAATCTCAACGTATTGGGTCCTCCTGAATCCAAAACCACCATCTTTGAAAAATGTTTGTGCGTGGGTGCATACGTGATGGCTGTGGAGCCCAAACTGCTAGACCGATTTTGATGAAATTTAAAACTAAGGCCTATAAAAAAACTTCATCGGTAAAACAAGCTTCTCATCAAAATTGGCCCAAAGGGGTCCAAAATAGGGGCTTTATTTAGGGAGCAAATATTTAAATTTTAACCCAAACTGATTTCCCTTGGTGAAAAGTTAACAGACATGGTCGCAAGTAAAACACCGTTTTTCGTTTGTTGTTAAATTCACAATGACGGTCACTATAGCAATTCTCCAAGATTTAACTTTTTAGGGGCTAGCTCTAGAACCGTTTAACTTAATTAAAAGTTGAAAATTCAAAATTGTAGCCAAAGGATGGCCAGATCTATTACTTATAAATTCATAAAGAACAATAATAATTTAACGTGGTCAATTTATTGGTGCCCAAAATTGGTCAAAAAGTAGAAATCGATTTTCTCAAAACCTGCTCAAAGAATCTTTTTATTTTTTGAAATGTGATACATGTAGTTCATGAAAAACTATTGGTACTAAACGAATTTCTTTATTTCCCATAGGGGAAGGAGGATGCATGCTTGAAGTTGAAAATTTTAAAAATTCATGGGTTTTTTGCTACGATGCAGAAATAAAATTTTACAGTGCAGTAATGGACATACGACTGTTTTAATCGAGTATAATAAGTATAAGTACCAATTTACTTCCGGTCTATCCGGAAATTAACAAAATATTAAAATTATTTATGACATACCCTGTATATTATTTCAGGAGAAAATCAGAAATCATTTCTGATTACAACTATACTATACGTATACACTTTAATATTTCTTTCTTTTTCTCTCCGCAGATTATCAAAATAAAAAAAAATATTTATGACATACCCTGTATATTATTTTAGGAGAAAATCAGAAATCCTTTTCTGATTATAACTATACTACGCACTATATTTTTTTTTTTTGAGTTATTACGCAAAAACGTATTTTATATTGGGTTACTATGCAAAATACTAAGTATTTTATTTAATACGTCATTGTAGTAAACACAGGAAAGTTGTGTGCCAGTTTACTGGTAATTTATTTTTTAATTAACAGGAAATCCTTTAAATAGGGTTAATTTGAAAAAAGCGAAGATGTCAAATAAAAGGTCGTGATATTGAAGATGTACTAGCAATTACGGCCACCCTAATTGTTGGATTTTGAACGCTTTAAAATTGATTTATCTGCTTCAGTCTTTTAAATGAGAACTTTTTAATTACTTTTTACGGATTTCTAATGGATTGGAGAATTTCACTTTACTGGTAATTGTTTCTCTGTGGCTGCTGAAAGCTACTGTAAAACGTGAATTTAATAGCGGTTCTTTATAACTTCAAAGAGGAAATTCATATGTCAGGTGATGTGAATCGAATAAAACGAAATGGTAATTTTTAATTAACCTCTACTTTTTGCAATGAGCTAAAGAAATGTTACACCTTAACTGTCGGCGCAAAAAGTATATATACTCGAGTTTAAAGCTGAATAAAAAAATAACCATTGGGCTGATTCGAATGAGCTTGGTATCAAATTAAAGCCTATTTATTTCTACGTTATTTAGAAGTAACAACTTTTTTTAAATGCACTTTAAGGGCCATTTCTACGGCCGAACGATGCAAAGTGCCCGTTTTCGGGGTTTGCGACACGCTAGCTAAGTTTAGAGTTACATAAAAACAAAACTTTTTGCTCAAATGGAACGAAATTTTAGTATGTTTTAGATTCAACCTTTGTTAATATGATTGTAAAATTCTATTATGAAAATTGGATTTTTATAGACGCTACAGACGATATTGTGGCACATTGCATTCTCGGGAATGGTAGGTCGTAGGAGCATTAGACTTATACGAACGTCTTCGTTGTAATATGATCAATAAAATGAGACTCATTTAGAAACCAAAATTGTGTCACGTTTTTGGAAAACAATTTTTAATTAATTGAAGTTTTTACACCGCCGCTTCGGCTACAAACAGCGAGCGTGTGGCTTGCCAGTCCATTAGATTGTTACGGTTCTCTCTCTAAGCGCCGGTGTATGCATGTATCTCTAATTTTATAATTTTCTTTGCTATAATCATTACTGAAATTCGGTGAACATTCCTGTTTCGTATTCAAGGACAATCTTTTCTGGTAGTTGCTAATTTTTATAATTGTGATAAGTGATAACTTAGTAGCAAAGAAAATTATAAAATATAGAGATAGATGCATACACCGGCGCTTAGAGAGAGAAGCATAACATTCTAATGGACTGGCACGCCACACGCTAGCTGTTTGTAGCCGCAGCAGTGGTGTAGAAACTTCAATTACTTAAAAATTGTTTTCCAAAAACGTGACACAATTTTGGTTTCTAAACGAGCCTCATTTTATTATTCATATTACAACGAAGACGTTAGTGCAAGTCTAATGCTCCTACGACCTACCATTCCCGAGAATGCAATGTGCCAAATATCGTCTGTAGCGGCTATAAAAATGAAATTCTGATAATAGAATTTTACAATAATATTAACAAAGGTTGAATCTACAACATACTAAAATTTCGTTCCATTTGAGCGAGTAGTTTTGTTTTTATGTAACTCTAAACTTAGCTAGCGTGTCGCAAACTCCGAAAACGGGCACTTAGCATCGTGCGGCCGTAGAAAGGGCCCTTAAAGTGCATTAAAAAAAAAGTTGTTACTTCTAAATGAAATTATGCATTATTTACGCATTTGTGTAGTGGTCTAGATGTTAGTGAATCGACATTTTGTATTATGTATCGAATGAAATAATTACACTGTTTTCATTACTTTGCTTTTAATGAAGTACTGCGATGTCTAGATAATGTAAGCAGAAAGTGAACCTGTACGAAAAGTTATAACCGGATGCATTAGAGCAACCATTT